>OZ024825.1:112577267-113075498 GCA_964016985.1 Anodontia alba | reverse complement strand
ACAAAGACAGACAGACAGACAGAGAGAGAGAGAGAGAGAGAGAGAGAGAGAGAGAGAGAGAGAGAGTTTTGAAATCATTTCGATGAAAACCCGTGACTTCATGTACGCCCATTAATTTTCTTGGTCAATTACTTTAGAGACATTTGATAGATCCTGGCTGACCCATTTATACGAAACACTGATTGGACCGAAGATAAAATCATACACTGGTGGATCGTGACCCCATCAACAGTTTAACTTATTCTGTAAAAATGTAAACACCATTTTTACACTCAGTATGTTGGGTAAAACTTTCAGTAGACGACACTTTGAAATATTTTTTTCTATTTTTCCTGGAAATAGGTTTTGACATTTCATGCAAATTGTCTTTAAGAGACAATTTGCATGAAATGTCAAAGCCTATATTTTAGGAAAAATAAGAAAAATGTCATCAATATTTCGTCTGCTGAACTTGCGTATAGAATAGGGAAGATAAAGAGCAGCATCTGGGACGTTCAGCAGGACAAGGACAATACATGGTCACAATATACTTTATTTATCCCAAAATTCGAAGAGACAGAAAGGCCTAAGCAAATGTTGACCCTGGTTACCTCTGCCCCCCCCCCCCCCCACCCTCCCCCGCTTAAACTGCTTCTGAAGAATTATTTGATCAAGATCTGCACTGTTTGGAATTCCACAAGTAGTTAAGACTAGACTGCTCCAAATGACCTCGTACAGGTCGTCAATCTTTACGATAGTAAATGGAGCAGTCTAAGTTTAGACAGGCATAGTCCAATTCTTGGTATAAGTAGGCAAAGGCGCTTGATTTTTCATCAAGGAAGTATTGTTATTTTACATATTACTCCAAGAAATATATATTGTAGGTGTGTAGGTGCTCATTAGAAACGCATTCCGAGGCGCTTCTAATGCGTATCCTCATGATTTTGTGGAGAAGAAAGAAAAAACTATCAAATGCCCCTTCTTACCCAGAGCTATTAACATGCATCTAACCATTTCTTTTTCCCCAAATACAAAAAAAACAATAAAAAAAAAACAACAACAACAAACAAAAACAACAACAACAACAAAAATAATAAATAAATAAATAAATAAATAAATAAATAATAAACAAGTTCGACAATCTAGGTGAATGTTTGCCTTCGAAGACTATTCACATGAGATGTCAACTTATATTTTGTGACAAAATGACATTTGATTTGGAATTCCGGCATCCTATATTTACTAAATTTTATATCAACATTTTAAGGTAACTCGACAGTAGGTATATAGTATCCAGGATTAGGGAAAATTGATACACTTTCAGGGGAAGTAACTCTGTCAGAATTGTTTTTGTTTCCCTTCTGAAGCAAAAAGCAAATAACTTGCTCTCCTGGCAAATTCTTTTCTTTTGGAGGAGACTAATATTCAGAAAGGGTTTGCAGTTCAGGAAAGCGAACGTGAAGTCACAAAAGTTGTAAAAGAAAATGGCACAAAATTTACCAGGCTTAAGGAATACGGTATTTACCCTAAATATTGAGACAGACATTGCTGAACAAGCTGTATAGACCCAGATCAGACGCCACAGAAAGTACTCACCTAGCAGTTCTAGACACACCAGGCAGTATAAAATGAGCCACTACGTCAGAAATCGAACCTTCGGACATGTGCGCCCAGTGAAGATTCAAATCAGACTGCGCATTCGCGCAGTCTGATCAGAATCTTCGCTGGGCGCATTTTGGATAGCCAAGGATGCAAAGTTTCTTCATATGGACAACAAAGACTCTGATCAGACTACGCTTATGCGCAGGCTGATTTGTCATCGTTGGGCGCACATGTCATACGGTACTTTTTTCACGTTCCGACTCCAAAGCGTTTTGTTGAAACAAATAGGGCCGTAAGGAGTTAAGGCGTCCCAGCATTTAGGCTAAATAAGGTAATGATGTTGGGTATAGGGACATTATTGTTGTTGTGAATTGGCTTCTTTGGTATTTCAAGTCATATATCTGGAAGATGACTTCCCCCTGGGCTAAACCACTGACTGCATGACCGTGTTAATAAACCTTTAATCTACTATAAACGAAATTAGCAAAAAAAAAAAAAAAAAAAAAAAAAAAAGAAAAAAAAAAAAAGAAAAGAAAAAAAGATAATCCCTTCACTCCAAATAAGGCATATTTTGTCATCCTCGACGAGGCGGTTCTAACGAGTACCCACAATCTATATTTTGAGAGGAAATATGAAACATATCAGAAATTTTTGTCTGAAAACTTTCAGTTTTGGATGGTGAAATTTTCGATATATTTGAATAGGCGTATTTTCATAATGAGAAGATAACCATGAAAAAAGAAGCCTTTGGCATCCTTACAGTCTAATCTGTGCCCATATATCAATGTCTGTGGATGGGCCCATCAACGTCCCGTTTGTGTTTTGCTATTGAGCTCTTTGCTTTTTCTTTACTGTGGTGTCTCGCTGGTGAGGGAGGGCCTCAGTGTAGACCAAATATATAGCTGTAATTTGGTGTTGCATCAGAATGAAGGGCGGAGTTTCGCGAGATTTATATTAGTATGTTATATGGGACCACAAGGTGGACTAGCTTTTGAAGCTAATTGTGTATTCTCTTAAAATATTGTATAAATAAATAAAATAAATAAAAAATAGATAAAGAGTGATTTAAGGCTCCACCGCTATTTCTACTGACCGTTCCAGGGTGGTTCCGCTGTTGCAGTTCTTTGCATTTGTGTCGGTGGTTTTAGTTTCATATGCGGCGTTTTGTTCTTCATCTTTCCTCCTTTCGATGCCTCGGGAAGGCTGTAATTCGTAAAAATGACATTTCCTCAGTATCTTCATTTCTATTTTTACATATACCTTCTCATTACGAAAACAAGCCTATTCAAATATATAGAAAATTTCACTTCCAAAAAAAAAAAAAAAAAAAAAAAAAAAAAAAAAAACTGAAAGTTTTCAGATAAAAATTCTGATATTTTTCACATTTCTGCTTAAAACATAGATTGTGGGTACTTGTTAGAATCGCCTCGCCGAGGCGGTTCTAATAGGTACCCACAATCTATGTTTTTGAGCAGAAATAAGAAAAAAAAATATGTATACCCCTGTAAACGCCAGTTTTACTATATAAAAGTGGGGTGTAAGGGGGTCAAAATTACATAATTATGTTGTTGTGATATGCAGTAGTAAATACTTTTCCATTTCATGTAAATAGCAAAGATTCTTCGAAGATTTTCTATTAGCATACAGAAAATATGCTAACCATTTCTTTATATAGAAAGTTTCCGCTTTTCTTGATTCCTAGGAAACGCTGGATGCGTCATATACAAGGTGCACTTAATACTTAACCCATTTCAGTCTGGAGACCCCCAAAAGGATAATTGCGATGATCAGGGTCTCCAGTGTCTGCAAATAGTTTAGTATTTTAGCCGTTTTTTTCTCTTGGAATATCCAAATCCTGACATGCCTAAAACTGAAATTTGACTCTTCCAATATATATAATGTTGGGGAGTTTATTCAGTCTAAAATGGATTAATTGTCATTTCTTTTCTTGAAATAACTTTAACTAAATATAAATACTAACATCCTGCTACCACCACCACCACAACCACTACTACCACATCCGTCTATACTACTACTACTACTATTACTACTACTACTATTACTACTACTACTACTACTACTACTACTACTACTACTACTAATAATAATAATAATAATAATAATAATAATAATAAGAAGAAGAAGAAGAAGAAACCAGGGAAACAAGCATACAATATATCTAATTTAAAATGACACAGAACTGACAGCAATATACTTATAACCTGATGTTCCGCTGAACATATACGACCTTTTTTCAGCGAGATTAACTAAAGTATTTGCCCGCAAGAGTAGTCATTTTGCAAGCGTTACTCTGCTATTTTTCCTGCGTTATTTCTCCTTGGTCAGTGGTCAGTTAGTGGGCGTACAACTACCTTCAGCTTCAGTGTCCATGTCATGCTTGAACATTCGGACCAGTGAAATCAAACATTTTGCAGTGTTTGGAAGTAAAGCGAGTTATGATTTAGATTCAATATGTTGGCACTAAAGCAATTGGTGTGTATGGCTTTTTGTCTCACAGGAGTGTACGGCTGGCAGAGTTGCTGGCTTCAAAGCTGTGACATTATTAAAAGTTTGGAGGTTTCAAGCACCACAATAATGACGCAACAGGAAGAGCTAAACAACAGAATGAACTACGGGTTAAACGTCTCCGTCAGAAATGCATTTTCTGCGGCTGAAATGAACATGACGACAATGGTTGTGGACAATATAGCAAGCAGTGAGAGTAACGTACTAGATGCTATCAAAAATAGCAAAGGAGAACTGTTGGCTTCTGTTGCTATCACAACGGGGAAAATATCAAATACTATTGCTGCAATTAATGCTGCTACCGCAAACCAAGTTAATACCAGTGAGGGAAATATTGTCAGCGCATTGAAGTCAGAGTTGGGGACAAGCGAGGGCAATGTAATTACTACTGTTTTAGCTGAACTGGATGTCACACAGAAAACACTAAATGCTAGAATGGATGAGATTGTCGCAGCCCTTAGTGCTAGGCCTACACCTTTTAGTCCTGGTTTCAACGTAGATGCATTTGTGACAGGTAGGCATAAACTAATGAAAATGGTTCGTACTTTAACAAAGTTTAACTTTACTACTCTTTAACGCTTAGCACTCTGGGTAAAATTTTCAGCAGACGACATTTTTAAATATTTTTCTTATTTTTCCCAGAAAACAGGATTTGACATTTCATGCAAATTGTCTCCTAAGGAGACAATTTGCATGAAATGTCAAATCCTATTTTCTGGGAAAAATAAGAAAAATAACATCATTTTGTCGTCTGCTGAAAATGCCCAGAGAGTGGTAAAGGTTAAGCAAATCGGACGGTTTATCGGACGACAAATTAATGATAGTCTACTTATTTTTCCTAGAAGATTGGCTTTGACATTTCATTCAAATTGTCTTCTAGGAAGACAGTATAAAATACCAAAACCTGTTTCCGGGGAAAATAAGAAAAATATTTCAAAAGGTCGTCTGCTGAAATCATTATTTTGTACGCTAACACGGTTTAACTTATTACCACTCTCTTGTCCAGCAGACAACACACTCATGGTATTTTTTTTCTGATTTTTCCCAGAAAATAGGCTTTGACAGTTCATGCAAATTGTTTCCTTCCAGGGAAAATGCTTCTTCGACTTAGGAGCTAATTTGCATGAAACGCCAAAGCCTATTTCCTGGGAATAATAAATAAGAGAAATATTTCAAAATGTCGTCTGCTGAAATTATTATCAGTGCATACTTAGTGTTAATTAGTCTAGCCGACCGAAACAGTTACATTTGAAAACAGTGTTTATCCCTACTTAGGAAAAATAATTTTGTCTAAATTCAAGCATGGAAAAAATCCATTTAAATCATAGATTTGTAGATTTAATTAGGAGAAATTTGAGCAGCGTTATAGAAGACATACGTCGTCTGGAAAATAATATGCGATCAGCGAAGACCGAGATAATGCTTGTAACAGAAGGCTGCTCATTTACCAATTCTGAACAGTGTCTTCTACTTTAAGGCAGAAAATAGAACTTGACATTTCATGCGAATTGGAGACGATTTTCTGGCAAATACTTACACATATTACAATGTATCTGATAGTATTTTAAAATTTACCGTAAAAAGATTTAAAAAAATTGCACGGTCTACGACTTCAAACGCTTGACCGCTGCAATTCAATAGAATATCACTTATCTAACAGCTGTTTTCTCTAAGAAGTACTCCATTGTTCGTCTAAAAATGCCAATGTTGTAGATACTGTTTGAAAAATAAGAAAGCCCAGATATATTTATTCATTTTATTCCATTTATTTATTTATTTATTATTTATTTATTACCTCTATTCATTCTAAATTACATGTAAAAGTAGACCAGAAAGTCCTGATCAGACAACGAGAGGCCCATGCTGACAGGATATTTGCTACATGTAGCCAGCTTTGCATTAAAATACAGAAACCATGCGGGATATGGTCTGTTAACTCATGTATGTTTATCTACGAGTACATGTAAACGGAAAACATAAATTCATTTTAAAATGGTGCTAAGGTCGTATGGAGCCCTACAAATCATTACGAAAACAAGCCTATTCAAATATACTGAAAATGTTACCACCAAAAAACGAAAATTCTCAGTAAAAAGTCTGATATTTTTCAAATTTCTTCTCAAAACATAGATTGTAGGTACTCGTTAGAACCGCCTCGCCGAGCCGAGGCGGTTCTAACGAATACCCACAATCTATGTTTTTGAGCAGAAATAAGAAAAATTAATGTTTACCCTTGCAAACCCCAGTTTTACTATATAAAAAGTGGGGTTTAAGGGGTTCAACATTAAATAAGCAGGTTTTCGTAATGTATAATGCTATCATATGAAGAGGCGCACTGAAACCGAGACACTGATTTTCCTTCTTTTATGCTTTCTTTCTTTCCGAAGTTCGATCTTTTTATGTGTTCTTTGTTTCCAAGAGCAACCGTTATAGGTTTTATTTAACTTCACTGCAGCTGGTGTTAAGTGCCGTCCGGTGGGCGTAAAAATCTCCCCGTTCTTCATCATAGTGCACTGTTTTTCTTTATTTTCCTTAGAAGTATTGAAAAATATAAAATGATGATACCCAGGAAATGCCACATTTTCTAAGCACGGCCTTCCCCAGGCATCAAAAGACGGACAGCTGCAGAACAAATAATGGCAAATCACGCCACATATCAAGCCACCGACTCACAAAGAATGATCTGCAACAGAGAAACCGCCGATTATTCTTATACATGTATTTTGGAAAATCGAGTTACGCTTAAGCCAGTGCTAGAAGCCTATGTAGCCCTCCCAGTAAGCATTCTACATAAATCTATAGCGGGCCGTTATCGGCCCGTCAGCTACCCTGACGGGCCGATAACGGCCCGCTATAGATTTATGTAGAATGCTTACTGGGCTGCAAACTATAAAGCTGTCATATGAAAAGTCTCAGTGAAACCGAGACTCATATTTTCTTTATTATTACGGTACAGCGGCTTTGCTCATACTGTAGTGTGTGTAGACAGAAGTATAAGATTTGTCTGCCCTACATAAATTAAAGACAGCAGTCAGGTCTTAACCGTCCCTGTTCACAAATGTTTTATGTCTTCATAGCAAAGCTAACCCAGAGGGCACATGACGTTTATAAAACGTCGCATCAACATCGATACAACGTCATAACCTTGCACTGGCGTTAAATGCGATGTAGCATAAGCGTCATATGCCCGCTGGGAATATATTTTCAGAACTTAGAATAGAGTTAGACATCTTTACGGGAGTGGTGAACCCCTCATGGACCCTCACCAACGAATCAAGTAACTTTGAGAACATAGTAGGCATTATAAGTGGTACAATGTCCACTCCTCTACCACTGCGGACAGGTTACAGGGGTTTTCTAGTCACGTTTATTTTGAACGATGGTACCTCAGTGGCACAGACATTTGGCCATGGCGGACAGGCTTCGACCACAATAGAAACTATTCTATTGAATTCCCATGACAATATTTTAAGCAGTGAAGTACTTTCTATTGCTGCCGCCGCTATACATGATTTGGTAAGTGTTCTAACATTTTTTAGTTCGATTATATGTAAAATTCAAAGTATCCATCAAATAACCCCACTGATGACCACTTTTACCGTATTGCGCAGGGGCACAGCATTTCCTACAAAACTGCATGTGCGCCCAGCGATGGCTCAGATCAGCCTGCGCATCCGCACAGTCTGATCATTCTTCGCAGGGCACTCTGTGGGGAGCCAAGGATCCAAACGGCTTGGTGCGCATGCAATCTTGTGGTAATGGGGTAATGCTACACCTTGGCTCAGACACATAGTAGTGAATTACCTGAATTCTGAATAAATGAGGCTACAGCTAGTTTATTAATCCTCCTATTAAAAAAGGCGGAGCCCAACTTTGCGCAAGTACATTAGAAATGTTTCGAACATGACTATTGTCTAGGATCAGCGTACAAATAGCATGGACATAACTATTTCTTGGATCAGCGTACAAATAGAGCGAGCATGACTGGCTGTTGTCTTGGATCAGCAAACAAAAAGCACGAACTATCATCTGGAATCAGCGTGCAAATATCACGAACATGACTATTGTCTAGGATCAGCCTACAAATAGCAAGAACATGACTATTGTCTAGGATCAGCTTACAAATAGCACGAACATGACAAATGCCTAGGCTCTGCGTAGAAATAACATGAACATGACTATTCTCTAGGATCAGCGTACAAATAGCACGAACATGACTATTATCTAGGATCAGAGTACAAATAGCAAGAACACGACTATTGCATAATATCAGCGTAAAACAGCACGAACATGATAATTCTAGGGTCAGCGTTCAATAAGCAAGAACATGACTATTGTCCAGAATCAGCGCATAAAAAGCACGAACATGACTAATGTCCAGGATCAGATTACAAAATAGCAAGAGCATGACTATTTTTTGGAGCAGCATACAAATAGCAAGACCATAACTGTTGTCTAGAATCAGCGTACAAATAGCGAGAACATGCCTATTGCCTAGGATCAGCGTAATATGAAAATAGGCTTAGCCTCAATGCGAGCACAGCACAGACCTATAACTGCACTCTTCAAAAGTCCTTCACAGCATCATTAAAGAATGAAAATCAGTATATAAAATATTATGTAAATCAATAATAAATAATAAGAATAATCAGCAAAGTATGTTCGTGACACTTATTGACACTCGTTTTTGGCCACTTCGTGACGCTTATTAGTGAGACCCGTAATCAAGTCCGCCAACTTCCGGTGAAACTTCCGGGAAGATAAAACGGAAGAAAATTGGTCAGAGCGATTACTGATGAAAGTATACATCGTTGTATGATACTTTTCCTTGATCATATTCTCTTCCGTAGAGCTCACTTCGTTCGCGACACGCTTCGCGCGTCGCGAGCTGTGCTCGCTACAAATAGCAAGGACATGACTCGAGCATTCTCGGAACAGATTTTCACACTACCACTCAGTCAGGAGCGCCGTGAACAAACGTGGTAGTATAGTGATTGAAGCAAGTGTTGCTTAAACATATATCTATTAAATTGCTTTGCTTAATGCTTTGTTAGTTATCATTTAATAACACTCTATCTAAATGGTCGATTAGTGTCTTTGCACTATACGTATCTGGCAAATGCATACAATTTTATGACTAGCCCATTAGTCCATTAGAGCGACATTGGACTTGAACCTGCTCCTGCTTGTGGACCCAGTTTGTACTCTTTTGGTTCTTGTCCGATCCGAGTAACTGATAGAACATGTTGCATAAAGACAAGATTACATGCCGTCGTGTCGATTTTGACGTCGAAGTGACATTGTTGCGAAGCTGTGATTCAGCTAAAACGTTTGATGATCGATTGTTTGTGTTGATGTTTTACGGCCCAGTCAACCCAACAGGGTCATGTCGAGCGCGGTCAGTTTACCTAACCACACGTTACTGGGCAGGCTTAGTCCTCTAAGCGGTTAACCAGTATTGTGCACATTCTTTCGCCAGAAACTGACAACTGCCCTTCTTGAATCAGCGGAAGAGAGAGAATGGCCGTAGAAAATATTTCATGATCAATCTCCACGAAAGAATGTTGCCGACCTCGGCGGGGATTGAACCCGCGACCTCCTGGTCTCCAGTCGGACGGCGCATCCAACTGAGCCACCGAGGCCGGCTTGATGATCGAAATCATACAATATTACATGGAGAATGAGGGTACCCAATGGAATGGATTCATTTGGTGAGGAGATTTTAATGAATCGGAAGCGATTATAATAAATATCAAAATAGACTTCTACAGCCATATAACTAAACCCTGCCTATGTAGCATCACCACGCATATAGTCAACGGTTCTGAGAGATAATATGTTTATAAAAACGGAGTCTCGTCACAAGCATTCAGACAAATATAAATCAAATACGCAAAGCGCCTTGCTCATCTTGTGTACATGTATATGGTAAAAAAGCAAGAATATGAGTCTGCCAGCTACAACATATACCAACCAGTAAATACACAACGCCATAATAACATGGCGTTGCAGCGATGTCGGAACGACGTTATTGCGACTTTGTGTGTTTGCTGGTATTCACTACTAGCATCTTGCATACCACCACTACTTTCGAAAACTTAAAAACAAAGGCATTTTGTGTAGATTGCCAAAGAACAAAGTATTTTTCTGTCGACTTCTAAAGAATAAAGGCACTTTGTGCTGATTGCTAAAAACAAAGGCATTTTTTTTGTTGAATGCTAATAAACAAAGGTATTTGGCATTTTGTGTTAATTGTTAAAGTATATAGGCATTTTTGAGTTGATTGCTGAAGAAGAAATGTGTTTTTGTATTGACTGCTAAAGAACAAAGGTATATTTGTATTGATTGCTAAAGAACAAGGGCATTTTGTGTTGATTGCTAATGAACAAAGGTACTCTTTGTTCATTGCTAAAGAACAAAGGCATGTTTGTAATACTTGCTAATGAACAAAGTTGTTTTTGTATTGATTGCTAAAGAACAAAGGCATTTGGGACGTTTTGCTTGTGTTGCTTTTTCCTTTATGGGAACCCGATAACTTTGTTCGATACCCTCTTTTATACAAGGAAAACAACTTTTGTGACTGTCTGTTGCTTTCCTGCACATCTAGTCCCTTCAAAAAGGCGTTTGTCCTGAAAGAAAGGAATTTGCTACCGTCCTTTTAAAGTAGATACTTTTCCACCAGAGAAGCAAAAGCAATGTAGGCAGATTGCCCCTTCTTAATGTGTATCTGTTCCTCTTAAAGTCATATTGTGGCGCATTACACAAAAAAGGCATGAGCACATATGCAATTCAGAACAGTCCACCTGCTCTTCCACATTATCTGATAAAGTCTGTACAATTTACTGGCAAACATGTTAAGACTGTATGGATTAAGGATGTACTTTGCAGATTTTTGCCAGTTTTTACAAGGGAGATTAATTTTGTGGCTTCCTACACAAAACCCTTTCTGAAAAGGAGTCTGCACTAAACGAGAAAAAAATGCATCCTTCAGGATCAAATTTTTCCTTTTAGAGTAGACCACTTTTCAGAAGCAAGTTAACCCATTTATGCCGAGTGTATTCTTCTACCTTAATGCTTTGGATCGGTCCATTTCTAGTTAAGGGATGTCTGGTTAGTTTTTTTTATTATTACCATGTTTTATAGAAATTCTTTTATTTAATGCAAACATTGTAGACCCTGATCAGACGCCGCGTTCTGCGGGGTCTGATCTGGGGCTAAACTGTTTGTTAATGTCCCTTTTATGGGACGCTCGGCTTAAATGGGTTAAATCAGACTGACGGAGTTATTCATTCTGAAAGTGAGTTGATCAGTGTTCTTTAATCACGGATACTATGTCTGCAGAAAAACGAAAATCTTGAACAAATTGCACAGATATGCAGGCCAGTCTGTGCCTTTTCCATTCATATATAAGTTAATGATTATTTATGTCGCATCACGGGTAATGACCTGCCAAAACATATGCGAACGGCAAAGGTTCAGGCGAACCTGCGCATCCGCGCAGTCCCGCCAGAACCTGTACCGTTCGCTGTAAGCGGTAGACCATGGGAAAACTTCAGCCAAAGAACTAGACATGTGGTAGTGCTAAGAAGCCGGGCATGCGCACTGAAAGACTGGATCGACGGAAAGTCCGAAATTTTTTTTTTTTTTTTTTTTTTTTTTTTTTTTTTTTTTTGTGCTTGTGAGGTGGCTCATTTTGTGTGACATGGCTCATAGCTTCTTCTTGTATTTTATTTCAGACCACGCCAGATATTGGAGGTGAAATAGGCCCTCTTGAGCCAGCTTTCATAGAAAATTACAACCCAATGTGCAGAAAACTTGCACCCTGTTTTGAACCCGCCTTTGATACTGGATTATGGTCCTCGAAGTCAGACAATTGCTATAACTATGCAGTTAATTTGGCAACTGGCACCTACGCCCAACCGGGCAGAGCAGCTGGAGCGCAGTACACATCCTTAACTGCGTCTGTGGTGAGAGGAGCGGCTGTGTTAGACGGTCTGAAGGATCACGAAGACCCAGCCCCAGGAGAATTTCCTGAGTCCAACAATTGCTTGTTAGCTCTGGTTATAATTCCAGGGATCGACTTCCATTTCTATCGTCGCGACAGCGATGGTAAGTGGTCCCATAAGCCCGGGCCTAGACAAGCCACTAACGTTGATAATTCCGGACAGGTGATTACTGACCCACGTATCGCTGATATTGCGCCCTATAAATTTGTACGATTCCTGTCAAACTGTCCAAGAAGGTTTTCTGTAAATTAAACTGTTAAATGTGATCTGACATATAATACATATTTAGTGCAAAATTTAAAACTTGTGAAAAGAAGTCACCTATGGGAAATAGCATGGACGTCTATGACAGACGACCCTTTTATGCAGGTCATTATGAATATAATGGATGTGTATAACAGGTGATCCTTTTCTATTCGTAACTATTAAGAGTAACTATTACATGTAAGATTAACACGGATGTCTGTAACAGGTGACCTTTTTATGCAGGGAGTTATTCATATGAACGTCTATAACCCTTGTACACAAGAAACTATGAGTATGACCTGAAAAAATCAGTAAACGTTTTTACATGTACCTACTTACACATCATTATCATTAACCTTTAAAGTGCCAATCACAACTGAAATAGACGACACTTTGAAATATAGTTTGCGTAGAAGATAAGGCTGATAAGGCTTGAAATTTCATGTGAATCGTGTGATAGGCAGATGTTTTACACGAAATTTCAAACCTTAATTTGTCTGGAAATAAGCAATATAAAAATAGACTGTCGTCTGCTACACGTTTGCTTGACAGTTTAATGGTTGAGAAAGGAATGAAAATAACGGTTGCGATTTATCCATTCTCTTACTTGGACATTAAACTAGCATGTATTATAAAACACGTTTTTTTTTTTTTTTTTTTTTTTTTGTTTTTTGTTTTTTTCATATATTTCTTTTTCATATATTTCTTTCCTATATTTGAAACTCTAAAACCGCAAGTCACATCACAGTATATACGAGTACTATTCTTTGTATTTTGTTTTCCAGAAAATAAGGTTTAATATTTCACGCGATTTGTCTGTTGGCGGTCGATTCACGTGAAGTGTGAAAAATAAAAATGAAGATGCCCAGGAACAAACAATGACAAAACAAAGTTTTTTTTTGTTTTTTTTTTTCATATATTTCTTTTTCATATATTTCTTTCCTATATTTGAAACTCTAAAACCGCAAGTCACATCACAGTATATACGAGCACTATTCTTTGTATTTTGTTTTCCAGAAAATAAGGTTTAATATTTCACGCGATTTGTCTGTTGGCGGTCGATTCACGTGAAGTGTGAAAAATGAAAATGAAGATGCCCAGGAACAAACAATGACAAAACAAAGTTCATATATGAAACCACCGATGCACGAACAAAGTAGAACTGCAACAGAAGAACCACCTTGGGACGGTCAGTAGAATCAAAGTACTAACAGCACTGATGGGTCGATTGTCTCTGTGTGCAGGCGGAGAAAATGGTCCTGCACGGGGACGCCCTTAACTTCCTGTTATTTAAGCAAACAGTGCAGACCCTGATCAGACGCCGCCTTCTGCGGCGTCTGATCTGGGTCTGCTGTGTTGGCCATATATACCAGTCCAGATTTTACAGATAACCTCTTTACACTTCACTCTGACATCACAGCGACAAGAATAGCGCGGCTATAAATAACCGTTACCTGTTATCATATCTTTTAAATATTGATTTAGTTACACTTCACTCTGACATCACAGCGACAAGAATAGCTCGGCTATAAATAACCGTTACCTGTTATCATATCTTTTAAATATTGATTTAGTTACACTTCACTCTGACATCACAGCGACAAGAATAGCGCGGCTATAAATAACCGTTACCTGTTATCATATCTTTTAAATATTGATTTAGTTACACTTCACTCTGACATCACAGCGACAAGAATAGCGCGGCTATAAATAACCGTTACCTGGATTTCGTACTGCGGCATTTGATCTGGGACTATGCTGTTAGCCAATGTCTCTTTTATTGGACGCTAGGCAAAAAATGGGTTAAGCCAGTTTTAAGATCGCATAGAGCCTTGCAAACTGCAATGCAGACATATCAAGAATCTAGGGAAACTAAAAATACAGCATCCCTCACATCACGAAAACACGCCTATATAATGTTGACCCCCTTAAACCCCACTTTTATATAGTAAAACTGGGGTTTACAGGGGTATACATTATTTTCTTATTTCTGCTCGAAAACATAAATTGTGGGTACTCGTTAGAACCGCCTCGACGAGGCGGTTCTAATGAGTACCCACAATCTATGTTTTGAGCAGAAATGTGAAATATATCAGATTTTTTTTATCTGAAAATTTTCAGTTTTTTGAGATGATATTTTCTATATATTTGAATAGGCATGTTTTCGTAATGATACCTTCTAGATGCGTTAAGCCTAGTCAGCCCTTACCTGAAAATTTTATAGTAATATCAGCACTACATATATTGAAGTACGACATCACGAAAACATGCCTATATAATTTTGACCCCCTTAAACCCCACTTTATATGGTAAAACTGGGGTTTACAGGGGTATATATTATTTTTCTTATTTCTGATCAAAACATAGATTGTGGGTACTCGTTAGAACCGCCTCGTCGAGGCGGTTCTAACGAGCACCAACAATCTATGTTATGAGCAGAAACATGAAAATTATCAGAATTTTTCATCTGAAAATTTTCATTTTTTGGTGATAAAATTTGCAGTATGTTTGAATAGGCGTATTTTCGTAATGAGACACCATTTAGCAGCCTTCACATAACCACTTAATGACAGACAGCTGCTACGATACAAAATATTCTGAAACCGTGATCCTTTAGAATCGCGTTATAAACCAAAACCTGTCTCACCTTACAAGATTGAACAAACGATAACACATGCAAACTATGGATTACTATGAAATCTCACTTAACCCTTTGTAACCGTATAATCTCATTTAACCGTTTGTTACATTTTAAACGGGATTCATTCGTCGTGAATGTTATATTTTTTTTATGTAGACAACCCACTAACTCAAGAAACGTTACTATTTCACAAGTGCAAACTTAGAGGCGCTTTCTGTCAGAAGCAGAACTGAATACTAGAATATTATAACCGAATACGATATGCTAACAATAACTTAACGGCTCCTAAATACACTTAAGCCGATTTGATTTAGTGCACACCACAGTCATGAATTGATACGATGCATGCCGCAGTCTCTTGCCCTCGGACCGACTCGATGACATTGGGTCAGGCTGCAGACTCAATGACGGCTCAATCCTAAATCTTTTATTATCTACTGTCATATCACAAATGTTGAAAATATTTAGGTATTTAACCCATTAATGCCCGGTGACCCATAAAAAGTAACTAGCAAACTGTGTAGACTCAGATCATACACCGCTAAACACAGTGTCTGATCAGAATCCACATTATGTGGAATAAATACAGGATTCTTTTTCTTAAACAATCAAACTTAACAGAAAAAATAAACAATCAGATACGCATTACGGTTAAACGGAACTGTCCAAAGAATTGGGTGGAAGAGTCCAATATGCATAAATGGGTTAACTGTATGTTCCAACCAACAAAACTGTAAAGCTGCGCCATGACAAAAAAGTGTCTTCGGGTTATAGGAAAACAGTAAAGAGCCATTGAAGCCTGCACAAATATAAGTGAAAATACCCAAGAAATGCAATAATTATGAGGCACAGCCTTCCCGAGGCACCAAAAGAAGAAAAGATGAAAAACAAACAATGACAGAAACGCAACATATGAAATTACCAACGCACGAACAAATACGAACTGGAACATAGGAACCATCTTGGAATGACCAGTAGAAAAATAACTACTGGATGTGCTTAATCTTTGCATGCTGGGTAATTTTGCATGCCTTTTTTGTCGTCTGTGATATTTTTCAATTAACTTTTTCAAAAAAAAAAAAAAAAAAAAAAAAACACTTTCAGGAATACCATCAGAACGTCAAACATTTTGGATCCAGATCAGGCCCGACGTGTCGTCGGGCCTGATCTGGGTCCAAACCGTTTGCAACAGTTAGCAGCAGGCGACAAAAGTCGCCACTAGCGGGGAAAGAGTTCAACCAGTTTTATTCGCGTGAAACCTCGCCCTTATTTCCCGATGCAGCTCCAAACATTAAAACAATACGGAAAGAAATCGGAAAACAAACTGGGCAGACATTGAACATTACGAAAACACGCCTATTCAAATACACTGAAAATTTTACCACCAAAAATGGCAATTTTTCAGATAACAAATTGTGATATTTTTCATATTTCTGCTCAAAACATAGATTGTGGGTTCTCATTAGAACCGCCTCGTCGAGGCGGTTCTAACGAGTACCCACAATCTATGTTTTTGAGCAGATATAAGAAAAATAATGTATACCCCTGTAAACCCCAGTTTTACTATATAAAAGTGGGGTTTAAGGGAGTCAAAATGATATAGGTATGTTTTCATGATGAGAAGATGACCACAATACTGCGCCGCGCAAAATGATAAGAGCCTTTGTTTTACACTGATTTACTCTACATTGTAACATTTTTAAGCGTAAATGCGCAGCCTGCTCTGGTCCTTTCCTGTCCGGATATGCCGCGAAAACAGCTCTTCCGATGGTGCGGTTTATTTATAACATTTGATGCACAACGTTGGAAAAGGGCTCTGATGCCATATGCGAACATTGAGTGTCCAGATTAGCATGCGCATCCGTGCAGTCTCATCAGGGCATTCTCTGTTCGTCGACATATACTACAGTATCCATTGATTCTGTAAGCGGACAACGAAGGCCCTGATCAGCCTGCGCACTTGCGCAGGCTGATCTGGACCTGCGTTGTCAAGATATTGTATAAGGGCCCTTTTCGCGCATCATTTGGATTAGACCAATCAGAACAAAGAAAAAAAAAAGTGAAGCCTGCACGTTTATATTGTTCACACCAATCCAGAATAAGATCACTGAATGATCTGGCGGATTGTTCACAGAATTCTAAGCGATTTAATTCCAACTTTTTTTGTTGTTTACGAAAAAATGTCTATATCTGTCTTAAAAGTTTATAAATATCGTTGAGTTTACCCGTTTTAGGTTGTCCAATTAAACAGCAATCTATAAGTCAAACTTGTCTTCAAAAATGTCATCATCTTTGTCATTATCATCGAAGTCGAAAAACGAATCATCCATAAAATCATCAAATTCAGGTATCTTTTCATCAAAGTCATCAAAATCATCCACATCCAATGATTCTCCGGTATCTTCCATTTCTAGTGTATCGTTGAGTTCCTTGCGGTTGAGCTTTCCCCTGAGAAAATAAATACCCACAATAAATGAATAGCAATATTAAGGTAAATGTACACATTTATATTATGAGCTGCACGTCAGAAAACGTACCTTCGGATATGTGCGCCAAGCGAAGATTCAGATCAGCCTGCGCATTCGCGCAGTCTGATCAGACCCTTCACCGGGCGCATTTTGGTTAGCTAAGATTGTAGAGTTTCTTCATGCGGACAACGAAGACTCTGATCAGACTGCGCGGATGCGCAGGCTGATCTGTCTTCGTTTGGCGCACATGTCAGAAGATTCATTTTCACACGTCACGGCTTCTTTACAGATCACGTGTTTCCTTTGAGGGAATTTATACATCATCAGGAGAAACAACTCTGTCAAAACAATTGCCTCTCGTTTGTAAAGGTGTACGCTAAAAGGAATTTATATGTTCTTTCTTTTGCAGTCGCGTCAAAGCATGCAAACACCAAAATTTCCTTCCGGTAGTTGTCCTCGTGATTTGCATTTGCCAATGAAATTCAACCACGCGTTTCTACAAAATCCGGGTAACGGTTATTTATAGTCGCGATATTCTTGTCGCTGTGACGTCAGAGTGCAATGTGCAGAGAGTTATCTGTAAAACCAGGACTGGGACATTGGAAACAGTACAGAGCCAGATCAGACGGCGCATGATCATGGTCTACACTGTTTGCTTAAATTACAGAAAGTTAAGGATTAAATGAATCAGTATTAAGTCTCCGTTCAGTACCATTACCTCAGCCGACACTCAGAGACAATCGATCCACCAGTACTGTCAGTGCTTTGATTAAGAAGAGGCTTAATATGCCAGAAATCAAAATAGTAAAGAAGTTTAGAAAATACGTACAAAACAACAAACAACGAAGCAACCAGCTCTCATCCATATCTCATCCCCTTAACAAGAGATCACAATGCCATGCAGGACCACAAAACATAACAATAAAACATTAATCGGGATAAAACACGAAAAAGCACTGGAACGAGCAGCCACAAAGCATCATAAACAACGAATAGTACATGAACTACCGCCTAAAAACGGTCAGTAGTGGAGGATCCAGGATAATTTCTGAGAGAGTTCGATTTGATCAAACTACTGTACTTACTCAATGGACGCAAAATGACAGTCCTATGCAAACAGTATAAACCCAGATCAGACGCCACAGAAAGCGGCGTCTGATCTGGGTTTACTTTAGTTGCCACATCCAGCAATTTTAAACACATTCATAAGTGGTAAAATTAACTTGTTGAAGAGAGGTACAAGATAAAGAGTAAGGGATGTGAATATTTAGGGTAAATAAGGTATCCCAAATTTATCAAATTTATCCAAAATTTCCTCTATGAAAATGAAATTTTGAGTCAAAAGGGGGTTCGACTGACACCCCCACCCCCCTCCACCGCCCTCAACTCCCTCTGAATCGGCCCTGGTCAGTAGTATAAGTAAAAGGGGAGTTAAATCAATTTACTGGCACCAAGTCTTTACCTTAGGATTAAATGTTGACAAAAAAAAAAAAAAAAAAAAAAAAATAAATAAAAAAAAAAAATAAAAAAAATAGCTTGCATAGGGTTAATGAAACACTACAGAAGAACAACATGTAAATCATTCTAAAATTCTGATGACAAGTAGTTTTGCCGTAATGTTGTTTCGTTTTAAAGATCATGAAACGTGTGCAAGAGCGCGTTTCAGCCAGGAGGGAATTAATTGAGACTAATTTCGTTGTACATAGAAAAACGCTGCATGTGATGTAGTGGATGGTCTGTAAAAGAAACAGGTCACCGGATATAAGTACTCGTACTAGCGGAAATACAAAAAGCGCAAGTTTTCTTTTGGAGTAAAGTAATAGAAATACTTAAATGATTTGGATCCAACATTTTAACGTATGTGAGCTTTGAACAATTTTGACCGATTTTTAATGAAAACGTTAATCCTACACCAATTTGGCAAATAAGTGACGTTTTAACGTAGACAGCCAAATACAGTCGAACCTCAATAGCTCGAACACCGGATGCTCGTCTTCCATGGCTAATTCGAACTCGTTTTAGATTCTCTACGAAATTCTTCTGAGAGAGCTCAAGAAAACAAATATTTATGGAAATTTTCTTACTTAATTATGAAGTTGTATGTTGTGTGTACTCATCAGAATCGCATCATCGAGGCGATTCTAATGAGTAAAATCAACATTCCATTATTGACTAGAAGATCGAAATATAATCCCTACATTATCGCCATGCGCTTCCTGACCTAGCGTCATGATTAACCCTCAGTGGTTGGAATTACCCATATCTCGAACAAATTATCAAGGTCCCAAAGATGTTCGAGCCATTGAAGTTTTAGCATAAAAATTTTATGGTGCTAAAACCGAACGCGTTTCATTTTTTTTTATTTCCGCTAGTATATATAACACACTTGTACTGCCTTGCGGTACAAGCCAGCTTTTAATGCGACTGGGTAGAATGTAGGACTTTGAGTCCAGCCGACCAGGTTCGATCCCTGGTCGGGACAAAAGCGCAATGCAATTTGTTTTCTACTGATTTTCCCAGTGTGTTTTAACGCTTAGCACACTGGGTAAAATTTTCAGAAGACAACATTTTGAAATATTTTCTGATTTTTCCTAGAAAAAATGACATTTCATGCAAATTGTCTCCAACTGCATGAAATGTCAAATCATCGGAGACAATTTGCATGTAATGTTAAATCCTGTTTTCTGGGAAAAATAAGAAAAAATATCAACAATTTGTCATCTGCTAAATTAGCCGAGAGAGTGATTAAATATTTGATGCCTTGCCCTTTTCCTTGAGGAGAACATGGTTCCCAAGTCTTTGCGTTCACCCATTTGATCTCATTGCCTTCCTTCTTCTGGACACATTCGATGTTACCATCCACATTAGTGTAGCTGTAATGTTGTTGACCAGCTCTGTAACAAATTATAGAGAGACAATCGAGCCTCGTCGCGAAAAAAAAAAGAAGAAGACTCTTCGGACTTTCCGTCGAATCTACCTTTCAGTGCGCATGCTCGCTTCATAGCGAGACCTCATGTCTACTAAACTGGCTTAAGTTTTCTGTTGTCCCATCGCAAACGTAAGTGAACATCATAGGTTCTGGCGAGACTGCGCATCAGAACCTTTGCTGTTCGCTAATGCTATAACATCTTTTCCCATGATAATCAACGGGCGAAAAAGGGGCCCAGCGGGCACAAAACATTGGCCCAACGTCGTTTTAACAACGTTGTTTCAACGTTGTGTGCCCGCTGGGCCAATATGATTTGCGGGAAAACAATAGCCTGATCAGTCTGAGCATTCGTGCAGCCTGATCAGGACACCCATTGACCGCTGTCTTAATCCTTGGCTAATGTAAAATAATTCGATTAACAGAAAATACTTTGATCGGACTGCGCAGATATGCAGGCTGGTCGAATCTTCTCTGTTCGCATATGGTTAAAGGTCATTTTAGCGAATGTTATCCAAAAGAACTACCTGCGTATCCGCACGATGGTTTGTTTCTTGTTCTAAGTATAGATAATTGGAGTAATGTAGATAGCAAAGTTTCTTGTTTTACCGTATTTTCTTTAAGTAACTCTTCACCATGCTTTTCCTAGAATTTGAATAACTCCATAACAGTACATGTTGGTATGTATAATTCCCTTGGTTAGTGCCAAATAGTGTAGACCCTGACGCCGCGTTCTGTGGAGTCTGACCTCGTTCTACATTGGCCTCTGTCAACTCTTTCGGCGCCAATTTTCAGACCACATTTGTCGTTTTCTTAACAAGCTATCGACTGGGAAGACGTGTTTACGTACATGTAAAGCTGAAAAACTGGATGTCAAACATCGTAGATCCTGATGAGACGGCTCATTATGAGCCGTCTCATCTGGATCTACGCTGTTTGCGAAAGCCTGTTATTATCGCCTGTGGTAGCGAAAGTTAAATCGTAGAGTAACTACGGTACATGAGCTAGATAAGCCATTTAGCAACCATGCTATGTTAGCAGAATCTAAAAGAAATGATCCTTGAGAGCAATGACCACTCAAAATACTGAACATGGCTGAATTATCGAGTTGTCTGGGTCAGATTTGTAAGCTTAGTTTCAGCCATCATCAATGGCCCTCATATAAATTTTCAAAACTATAAAAAGTCTCGTGTTTTATGCATTTAGACCAGGTATAAAACTTGACTTACTTGCAGCATTTTAATCCTTCTTTGGCATCACAAGTACAATTCTCACTTTCCTCGGATGTCCATTTTTCTCCAGGATATTTCTTTTCCCCATTGAAATCACAGTAGGTTATCGTGCTGCCGTTTTCTGGAAAAAAACAAAGAATATGGTAAATATGCCGGTTAAACAAACACTCAAATTCGTTTTTCGAATCAGGATGCAAACATAAAATAATTAAGGCCATGTGTAACTAGACAATGATCAGCTGTATGCTGAAGTGTTCTATGTCATATTTTGTTAAAACTGACTGCGCGAATTTGCAAAATGATTCGATTGATTGATTGATTGTGTTGGGGTTTAACGACACGTCAACCCTTGAGGGTCATTTTGTGTCGTCTCCCAGAGAAAGGGAGAAAAGAGATAGAAGAGAGAGTAGAGGAGATGAAAGAGAGTGACAGGGAAGAAAGAGGAACAGGAATGAAAGTGAAGAAACAGAAGAAATAAAAACATTCCCCCTCTACCCTAGCAGGCCTTGCCCAACTGTAAGCCAATATCAGTTGGACGCCCCGGTGAAAATGATTCGAATACATGTAAACTGTTACCAGACAAAAACGATAATTGCCCTTTTCTGACGTTGGTCATCATTTACTGTCAGGAGATAAACTAGAATTGACACACTTTAAAGGGAGATAGCGCTATCAAAACTGTTTTGCTCCCTTTTGGAATGGGGTCTGCTGTAATAGGCAAGCATTTACTCCTCGTGTGCAGCATTGTAGGTTACAGGGATGAATACGCTCCTTGCACCGGCTTTAGTGGAACTAAGTTTTTCAAAATTCTAGAATGGGTTCAATGATCCACAGGTGAATAAAAAGAAAAACTGCACTATAATGAAGTACGGGCAGACTTTTCGCGGCCGCCATACGGCACTTAACACCTGCTGCAGTGAAGTTAAATAGAATTTATATGGGTTGTCGATGGAAACAAAAAGCACATAATATATCTCAAATTGGAGTCTGGGTTTAATTGAAACATAGAATTAACTTTTACGTTCATATGCCTTTCTCTATATGAGACGGAACGTGAGAAATAGTATCTTTTACTTTTCGACATGTGTGCCCAACGAGAATTCAAATCAGCCTGCGCATTCGCGCAGTTTGATCTGAGTCTTTATTGTCCGCATGAAGAAATTTTGTATCCTTGGCTATCACAAATACTACCAGTGAAGATTCTGATCAGACTGCGCGAATCTGAATCTTCGCTGGGCACACGCTCGAAGGCACGTTTTCTGATGTTGCAGCACGTATACATATATGTACATGCCTCTTACCATTAGACGGACTTTGACCAGCGAAAACCGTCTTCCACATAACAACATTGCCTCAGTTTGTGTAATCGCTCAATCTAATCATGATGTAAGGGGACTGGATACCTTTTCAGGGAAGGTAAAGCTGTCAAAATTGGTTTGCATCTCTTCTAAAAAGGGATATACTCTAAACCAAATGCTTACCTTTAAGAGTAGACCCCTTTGCTAGGGAAGCAAACTTTAGATCTCTTTTCAAAAGTGATCTACCCTAAAGGGAAAGAATTTGCTTCCCCCTTGGCTTCCCACAGAGTGCTTTTCGAAGACTCTCATCAAACTGTGCGGACGCGCAGACTGATCTGAGGATTTGCAGGGCGCATATGCAGTCTTGTAGGAAATGCTGCGCCCCGTCTCGTGCGTTAATGACGGACCCTTTTACCTGCCTTATACGTCTCGGGAGACGTACTGGAGCATGACACCATGGACTGTGATCCCATATCAGCCTCTGTAAATGACTCGACCACTTCAGTTTCACTAAGAGAAGACGAGAAGATCTGGATCAGAACTAAGACCTTGATCATAATGGACGATGCTTCCATTGTTCCCGTTTTCTGAAACAAAACGTTCAGTTGGATACCGAAATGAATAGAAAATAACGCGACAACTTCAGAAAACGTATCACTGAACATGTGCGCCCAGCGAAGATTCAGATCAGACTGCGCATTCGCGCAGTCTGATCTGAATCTTCGCTGGGCGCAAATTTTGAATAGCCAAGGATGCAAAGTTTTCTCATGCGGACAAGGAAGACTGGATGCACTGGTTGATTTGAGTTATCGTTGATCGCACATATCAGAAGGTACGTTTGTACACGTTACGGCTCATAGAGTCTGCATAGAACCACTCACTACAAACAAATAAAGGGGAACAGATGATACCTAGTAACAGTAACAACTGAATATAGCTATCCCGAGTCACCAACTGTTACATTGTGCTCTCTTGACAGCATATAATTATAACACATTCACATACATGTATAAGAGATAAATGCTCTCTCTCTCTCTCTCTTTCATCATTAGAAAAACAGTATGACAATTTAAGGATTTCAGAGACGTACAAAACGGTATTCTCATCCATACCAGTGCTGAAAGCAGGAATTTTGCTATAGAGGATATGCTGTGTGTGTGTGTGTGTGTGTGTGTGTGTGTGTGTGTGTGTGTGTGTGTGTGTGAGAGAGAGAGAGAGAGAGAGAGAGAGAGAGAGAGAGAGAGAGACGAAACATATATACCTACCAATAACGCCCGCTAAAATCCTTAATTTGAACATAATGTTACATATCGCTTCATAGATGGGCCAGCTGTCGTATAGCCTGAGAAAATATCGTCATATGTTTCACTTTGAAGAATTTAAATCACTCGACAGTTTAACTCTTTCAGCCCTGCAGGTCAAAACAGATATATATATGCAAACAGTGTAGATCCAGATGAGACGGCTCAGTATGAACCGTCTCATCTGGATCTACACTGTTTGCCATTCTGTTTTTTATTTTTGACTGGCTAAATGAAAAAAAAATGGAAGAGTCCACTTCAGAAACACAGGGATGAAAGAGTTAAGTAACATGTTTTTTACTGTGTGACAATTGTTTTATAAGTTTTAGCGAATATATGTTCAATTGTCGCAAATTACACGCTATGTAAAATACCATATACCAGATATTTAACTCCTGCCTTGCTGAATAAATTAAGATGCCACGCCCACTTCTAATTTCCAGCCAATCAGATTACTTGGTCCGGGTTTTTGATAGAAATTCACATATTTAATGACAAACAGTGCAGATTCAGATAAGTTGGCTTCTTCAGAAGCCAACTGATCTGGATCTACACTGTTTGCTAAGACAGGGCATGCCGTGTTCAGCAAGAGAATGGTTAATTAAATAGACGTTCGAATTCGAGGTAAAATATATGGCAAGGCGTTAAAGTATCCCATTATTTACAGTACTTCTATGGTACTGATCTTTTTTCGGATTAAATACTGTATAAGGAGCTTTTTTAAAAACAGCAACAACAACAAACACACACACACGCACGCACGCACGCACACACAACAGGATAACTCTTCTCTAAAACTATGTTTATGAAAACACATTTCTTTTAATTTAAATCATTTTCTGTTATAATGATTTAATCAATTATTTATTAAAGTATTTATCCTAACTGTTAGGGCAGACATGTCTGAGCAAATAATGTAGACCCAGATGTGAAGCGACAGAAGGCGGTGTCTGATCAGAGCCTACATTGTTGGCCGTCCGCACAGCCAGTGTTTAGCACAAAAAAACTGGTAGAAAAATGGACTTGTTCAAATGTCAAGTAAGACAAGTAAGATAGTATCCAAATTTTAAGGGTAATACGGTAATTATTATCTCTTGCAACTCAATTCTTTCGTAGATAAACGTAACTGAAACGGAGTGGAAATTGTAAGCGCTGATAATTGAGTGTAGGTAATTAGTTGTTCCTCATATTTAAGAGTAATTCAAGACCCAGTTCATCTGTTGCGGTTCTTCTTTGTTTGTGCGTCTGTCGTTTCGTGCATAGCGTTTGTTGTCTCGTTCTTTGTTCCTCATCTCTCATTCTTTTGGTGCCTCTGGAGGGCCATACTTCTTGATTGTGGCATTTCCTTTTTTTTTTTTTTTTTTTACCTTTTTTTTTCAAACTAGTTAAACCATGCACATTCCAGTAGTAACAACAGCTTACAAAATGTCGATCCTATAAAATAAACACTTCGAGTTTAAATGTCCATTACGAAAACACGCCTATTCAAATATATAGAAAATTTCAACCTCAAAAACCGAAATATTTCAGATAAAAAACTCTGATATTTTTCAAATTTCTGCTCAAAACATAGATTGTGGATACTCGTTAGAACTGCCTCGGCGAGGCGGTTCTAACGAGTACCCACAATCTATGTTTTTGAGCAGAAATATGAAAAATAATATATAACCCTGTAAACCCCGTACCATATAAAAGTGGGGTTTAAGGGGGTCAATATTATATAGGTATGTTTTCGTGATGTTTTATTACACGAGAAAAAATTTACAAATAAAAAAAAAAATAAAGTTTTGAGATATTTATTTACATGTGCATTAATTTACGTTATTTAATAAAATAAAATTTGAATGCATACGATCAGCCGTGAACTGGTAACCCTTTAACTGTTAATCACAATGCAGAAGACGACATTTCGACTTTTTTTTGGTATCATTTCAGAGAAATAAGAATTGGCACTTCATGTGATTCGTCTGCCTAGCAGACGTTTCATATGTAATGCCAAGTCTTTTGTTGTCGCACCTGCTTTAGCAGGGCAACTTAGTAGGCGTGCAAATTTCCGTCTGTTCGTACGTCCGTCCATCCGTCCGTCAACATTTACCCTAGGTGCCTTGTGAGCGCAACTCCTCTTACAGTTTTGTACCGATCGTTTTGAAACTTTGCAGGTGTTTTTTCATGGTATGAATATGTGCATGTGGTTTGGATATAATTGTAAGATCATTTTGTTTTCACCTTTTCTTCGTTGTGAACTTAGTCATTTTTCACCCTCAATATATAGACAGTGGGTACCTCATGTGAGTGCAACTACTCTTACAGTTTTGTCCGATCGTTATGAAACGTTGCATGTGTTTTCTTCATGGTATGAGAATGTGCATGTGGTTTGGATATAATTGTTAGATCATATTTTTTTTTTTTTTTACTTTTTCCACTTTGTGAACTTAAGTCATTTTTTATCCTTAATATATAGACAGTGTGTACCTCGTGAGCACAACTCCCCATACAATTTTATACCAATCCCTATGAAACTGTTGCCGGCCTCGGTGGCTCAGTTGGATGCGCCGTCTGGATATTCGATGTCCACGCATGCCCCGGCGGGACATTTTCACTTGGCACGACTCATATTATGTATCAGCTGTTGTTATAATAACGTATGATGTATAACATGGACTTACGACTTCAAACAAACGAAGATGTTTTTTTTTTTTTTTTTTTTTTTTTTTTTTTTGTTTTGTTTTGTTTTATCTATTACTGTTACATGCCATACAAAGCAATTTGCAAAAACATTAATATTTTCTCCAGAAATACAGTATACTATCCTATAGCATTAAAAGAAGATTATATCATGCATGAAAACATACTTTCCATCACAAAACATGCCTATATAATTTTGACCCCCTTAAACCCCACTTTTATTTAGTAAAACTGGGGTTTACAGGGTATACATTATTTTGCTTATTTATGCTCAAAAACATAGATTGTGGGTACTCGTTAGAACCGCCTCGCCGAGGCGGTTCTAACGAGCACCCACAATCTATGTTTTGAGCAGAAATATAAAAAATATCAGAGTTTTTTTTTATATGAAAATTGTCATTTTTTTGGTGGTAAAATTTTCATTATATTTGAATAGGCATGTTTTCGTAATGACAAATAACTTCAATCTTTACTTTGTGTTGAAAATATATTACTTTCGACAACATGTCACAATAAGGTAAAAGGCTTTATGAGAAACAAAAACAGAAAGAGAGAGAGAGAGAGAGAGAGAGAGAGAGAGAGAGAGAGAGAGAGAGAGAAAGCGTACGTCGTATTATCTATAAGATAAATGAAATAACTATCAGAGAATATATCACCGACGTAGGTTTTCACCCGGACAACATATTATCACAAGACGATTGGAAACATTGTAACTTTAATACTCTGGATTCTGGAACATTACATATGCCTGGAAAATATATATAAAATATATTTTAACAGTGGCTATATGACAGAGATAAGTGTAGATCTTAACCAACTAACAGCTAGATCATGAATGCAGTGAGCCATGCCATCTTTATACAACATATTACACATAAAACAGTACTAACAAAAAATGTTAATGAAGATGGTACGGATTTATGAATGAATGCTAAAAAACCCGACGTTCTTGCAGTTTCATGTACAATTCATAATTTCAGTATTTCTAAAATAGCAAAATATCAAAATGTGACAAAAGCTAAATATCAGCTAATGAAAAATACATTATGACTTACATACCTGGAAAATATATATAAAATATATTTTAGCAGTGGCTACATGACAGAGACTGTATAAGTGTAGAACATAACCAACTAACAGCTAGATCATGAATGCAGTGAGCCATGCAAATAATCATGCGTATTAGTGTAGTGTCATGCCCTTAAGACATGCATGCAAATATTGGATGACTTTACTAACCAGGTACCGTTATTTCAAGGGACTGAGCGGGGAAGGAAGAAAATAACACACTGTGCATTCATGAGCAACCGGGGAAAACAAAACGAAATATAGCAAACAAAGTCAAGCGTTTTGGTTTTATTTCCTACAATATTTCATCCCTGTGACAAATATACCCAGGAAATCATGCCAGAATCATGAAACACAGCCTTCCAGAGGCACCAAGAGAATGAGAGATAATGAACAAATAATGACAAAATAAACGCCACATATGAACAGACGTCGAAAATATTGCCTTTGGAAACAAAGAACGCACCACAGATCAGAAAATGAGAGTCTCGGTTTTATTGAGATTCTTCATATGCAGTAGTGAAGTTTCCAACACTGCTTACACCCTCTAGATGAGCAGAACTCTATTTTCAAATATACCACAATGGGCCCAATGATCCCAAAGGAAATGAAATATAATCTGCACTATGACGAAGTACGGGGAGACGTTCTACCGCCGCAACACGGCACTAACACCAGCTGCAGTGTAGTAAAATAAACGACAAAAAGACTGAAACCACAGACGCACAAACTAACTAGCAAGATAGCTATTAATCGCATAAATACACATTCTGTTAAATCCCTATTCATCTGCCCTAAGCAAACAGTGCTAACACCGACGATCGAGTTTTTCTTCCATTTACTATCTGGACTAATACAGTGAACTCTCGTTACAACGATAACAAGCTTTACGAAGGATGTTGCCATTTAAAGGAATTTGCTGTAATAAAGAATCCTTAAACGTAGCAGAAAGATGTAAATAAGAAAGGCCTTTCCTTATAGATCATGTTATGGATATTTTGTTGTAGAGGTGATCCTAACAAATATCCTAAACATACATTTCTTGAATACAAAACTCTTGCACAATTTCTGATTAACTGTCAACTCTTGAGCGAAGGTGTCGTGTCAGCCAAATAGTCATTACAGCGAATTTCGTCGTTGTATCGAGTGTCACTATAAAGAGGGTTGACTGACATGGTTTATTTCCAATAGTTTTAGGAACAAAATAATATGGTCAATCGCATGCAGGTTCTTGTGCACGTAAATTGGATATGGTTGATTTCAGCATCTAAATAGCATCATTGTGTTTGCGCGCGCGTGTGTGCGCGCGCGTGTGTGTGATTTAAAAAAAAATAAACTCCTTGTCCCAGACAGTTGGCATGGTATTCCAATCGGTCAAATTGTCTTCTGTGTTAAACCTGAGTGTGAAGCTAGGACCACATTACAGAACTAAACAATTGCAAAAACTACAGATCCAAACGTCGATACAGCGTGAATCCATATAAGACGGCAGTGTTGAATATCGTCACCATTACGAAAACACGCCTATTCAAATATATAGAAATTTTCACCTCCAAAAACTGAAAATTTTCAGATAAAAAACTCTGATATTTTTCATATTTCTGCTTAAAACATAGATTGTGGGTGCTCGTTAGAACCGCCTCGGCGAGGCGGTTCTAACGAGTACCCACAATCTATGTTTTGAGCAGAAATAAGGAAGATAATGTATACCCCTGTAAACCCTAGTTTTACCATATAAAAGTGGGGTTTAAGGGGGTATACATTATATAGGCATGTTTTCGCGATGCAACCACACTGCATGTGCGCCTAGCGAAGACTCAGATCAGCCTGCTCATCCGCACAGTCTGACGAGTCTTCGCTATCCGCCCGAAGACGTTTTTAATCCCTGTCTACCCACAGATGGCCCTGCAAAAACCGATCAGACTGCGTGTTGTGGCACTATGAGAACCCCTAGATTACTACTGATGTTCCCTGTAAACTCCCCTGCAGATTGAAAAATATGACATCAAGCCCAAATTTTATGTCTTTTTACACCTTTTTGATGTAAACAGATTTTGGTCCCTTTATGTTTTGCCTGTTTGAAATCTACTTAGCTATGGAATGTGGCTACTTGAGACCCATTGTGAAAAATTCTCATACTCCAGGACAACCGTTGGCCATCTGAGTATTCAGGCAAACATTCAACAAAATGACTTCAAACATCAGGGTTCTGGCAATAGATATTGCTTAAACTCCCCCCTTCTTAGTAAGTCATTGCCATGGAACCAATTAAAACAGAACACACTTAACGAAGTGCTACTAAACGATCTTTACTTCAAAATTAAAATCTTTTCACTAGTTATGGAAATATGCCATTTTCCTTCTGGCTTAGACAACCAATTAAACTTTTTGTCAACTGGCATAAAACTAGTTACCTTAGCTGCCATTCGTTCAAAGATCAAAGTACTCAAATCGCTTTATTAATTTGACGAGATATTCTTAAAATGTTTCATGTTTTCTGTGGCAAACAGTCAAACTAGAGTAACTGAGCAAGCTCTTGTGTATACATCCGGCTAGTACTACTGCCAAAGCTGTTTTCTGTTACCTTGACCCTTGGTCAGCAGCAGCAAGATGATATCAGTAAATCAATATCTATCGGGTCGTAACAAAAGGTACATGTACATATCAACAATTTCATTTGAAGACTCTCCGATATACAAGCAACTCTCAGATATACATACAAGCAAACTCTCAGATATACAAGCAAAGCAAAAAAAAAAAAAAAAAAAAAAAAAAAAAAAGTGCCAAATTTAGTTCCAATTGCTTTATCACATATGGATTTTCCCCTATTATAAACGTAAATGACCTATAGTCTGCCATGGCAACCAATCAAACTTGCTGACAGGCATAAAATTAGCATACATGGGAGATAACCACCCATCGACAATTACTGTCCGGTGTAACTCAAATAAATTAATTTAAAGTTCTTTGCGAGATGATGTCATGGAAAACTATGCTGTTTAAAATCTGTTTTTGTTTTTTTTAATTAGAAAAAAAAGATGTCTCCCCATTCCGTGACCTTGAAAATTGGGCATTACCAAAACATGCCTATTCAAATATATAGAAAATTTCACCTCCAAAAACTGAGAATTTTTTTAGAAAAAAACCTATGATATTTTTCATATTTCTGCTCAAAATATAGATTGTGGGTACTCGTTAGAACCGCCTCGGCGAGGCAGTTCTAACGAGTACCCACAATCTATGTTTTGAGCAAAAATAAGACAAATAATGTATACCCCTGTAAACCCCAGTTTTGACTATATTAAAGTGGGGTTTAAGGGGGTCAAAATTATATAGGTATGTTTTCGTAATGAGGTTACTAAAATCTTATCGACTTAAAGAACGTGTCCAATTATATATCCGTGAAAGATAGATGAAAATCTGATAACCAGTTCAAGAGACATTCTGTGGAAAAATGTCATACCAACACTAAAATTGCTAACGTTAACGGGATCCTGACCAAAATTCCTTCATCTATGCGTGGGACATAATTAATTGTTGTCAAGGTATCGGTTAAAAAAAAGAGCGGTTTTGGAGGCAACATACTGACAAAGAAAGCTGTCACTTAATATAAATACAAGTCAACACAAGACATAATGTGGACTGACACTTTATTTCAAGTTTGAATATGGAAACAAAAGCATTTAAAATATTATAACAAAAAGATGATAATTATGAAAAAAGAATGTCAGACAGATAAAAGGACACACTTCAAACTAGATACCCACAAAACGGAGGTGGGGTGGGAGCATTATAAATTAAAGTATATTATCAATGCAGGACAGAACACTGCATCTATTAGTATCATCACGAAAACATGCCTATATAATTTTGACCCCCTTAAACCCCACTTTTATATAGTAAAACTGGGGTTTACAGGGGTATACTTTATTTTTCTTATTTCTGCTCAAAGCATAGATTGTGGGTACTCGTTAGAACCGCCTCGTCGAGGCGGTTCTAACGAGTACCCACAATCTATGTTTTGAGCAGAAATATGAAAAATATCTGAATTTTTTATCTGAAAATTTTCATTTTTCGATAGTAAAATTTTCAGGATATTTGAATAGGCATGTTTTCGTAATAGTAATGAAACCAGAAATATCAGTAAGCAATGTCTCCAGGATAACAACAAATAATACATTTAATATAAGTCCACTGTACGGATTCCATATCATTTGTATGAAAGAAACAGTGACTGTTAATTATACCTTTTTGTTTTGTTTGTCAGGCAATAGCGTCAAAATCGACACCTGAATCTTTGCATTCTGATCAGTATTTGCTGAACATCCTACAGATAGCCTAAATCCAAGTTGTGTGTTGTTTATATATATATATATATATATATATATATATATATATATATATATATATATATATATATATATATATATATATATATATATATATATATATATAGGGACTTGATAAACTTGGTAGCTTACCACAAGGGAGACTTTTGTTGTGACATCTTGTTTGTTTTCAACACAACAATGCCCTTTTCAAAATGACTCTACTCCAAGAGGAGCATCCCAGTCAGCATTCTACGTAAATCTATATCGGGCCGTCATCGGCCCGTCAGGGTAGCTGACGGGCCGATGACGGCCCGATGTAGATTTACGTAGAATGCTAGCTGGGATATTTACTTTTTGAGTAGACCCTTTTTCAGAAGGGGGGCAAACCCAATTTGACAAAATTGCCTCCCCTGAAAGTGTCATTAATGTTGGAAAAGTGAAACATGTCTTACTTTCTGTGACTGCAGTTGATGGCAAGGCAAATTTATCAGTGCTTCTGTCATGACAAGAAATGAAGTGGAGCGCAGTACACACCAGCTAATACAAAGTAACCTCTGTAACAACTTCCATGAACTGACATACAAGTAAAGATAAAGACACGCATGGTATATCTATTAAAGCTGGCTAATCAGAGCTGAAAAGATAATCAATTATCAGTCCTGCCATTGTGATCGATAATCGATTAGTAATTACTGAAGATTTGGTCATAATTTTACCTGTCTGAGCATTACACTTATACTTTATTGTATGTATTTGGTCAGACAGGCCTGGGCAAATATTGTAGACCCAGATGAGATGCCACAAATGCGGCATCTCATCAGGGTCTACACTATTTGCCACTCATCCAGCTATTTTAAACACAACAGTGGGTAGTAAGTTTTACCTGTTCCAATATTAGACAAGAGCTCCGCCAAGTGGGGCATTATACGCCCGTGGCAAGTAATAAGATGCCGCACATTAACTGGCTCCTGTATAATTCAGTGCTCCGGATATAAACTGTAAGTGGAATTACAAAAAAAAAAAAAAAAAATTCATTGGGGCATAATCTCTGCTGATATTTGGTGAACTGTAACCTAAGGGTCCAAGCTGGCCAAGAAATTAAGGGAGAAGTTTGCTGCTTCTAGGGAGAAGTGCTTTCTGACGGAGGACACACCACAGAAGCATGGCTATATTATAAGCTCATATGAGCCTTTGGCACACTATTACCTCTAAACAATATGCTGTGAAAAGTTTACAAAAACTTTCAAAGGGGCATAAATCTGCAATTATTTGGTGCACTGTAACGTAAAAATAATATGTGCTAATCCACATCATCATGTAAGTATTTATGAAGTTTCAGCTTGATCGGATGTAAACTGTAGGATTTAGCCGGAAACAAAATATTAATAGAAATTTTCAAAGGGGTTTAACTCTGCTAATATTTGGTGGACTGTAACCTTGAAACAATATGCGCTGCTCCACATCATGGTTTTACTACAAATCAAGTTTCAGCTTGATCGGATGTAAACTGTAGGAGGATTTAGCCGGAAACAAAAAATTAATAGACATTTCGAAGGGGTTTAACTCTGCTAATATTTGGTGGACTGTAACCTCGAAACAATATGCACTGCTCCACATCATGGTCTAACTGTACATGAAGTTTCAGCTTGTTTGGATGTAAACTGTAGGAGGATTTAGACATAAACTAAAAATTAATCAAAATTTTCAAAGAAGTATAACTCTGCTAATATTTGGTGGACTGTAACCTCGAAATAATATGTGCTGCTCCACATCATGGTCTAACTATACATGAAGTTTCAGCTTGATCAGATGTAAACTGTAGGAGCAGCTAGCCGGAAACGAAAAGTCTACTGAAATTTTCAAAGAGGCATAACTCTGCTAATATTTGATGGACTGTAACCTCAAAATAATATGCGCTGCTCCACATCATGGTCTAACTATACATGAAGTTTCAGCTTGATCGGATGTAAAATGTAGGAGAAGTTAACCGGAAATGAAAAGTTTACAGAAATTTTCTAAGGGGCATAACTCTGCAAACATTTTGGTGGACTGTAACCCCAAAACAATATGCACTGTGCCACATCATGGTCTAACTATATACCAAGTTTCAGCTTGATCGGATGTAAACTGTAGAAGGAGTTAGCCGGAAACGAAAAGTCTATTGAAATTTTCAAAGGGGCATAACTCTGCTAATATTTGGTGGACTGTAACCTCGAAATAATATGCGCTGCTCCACATCATTGTCTAACTATATATGAAGTTTCAGCTTGATCAGATGTAAAATGTAGGAGGAGTTAACCGGAAATGTAAAGTTTACAGAAATTTTCTAAGGGGTACAACTCTGCAAACATTTGGTGGACTGTAACCCCGAAATAATATGCGCTGCGCCACATCATGGTCTAACTATATACCAAGTTTCAGCCTGATCGGATGTTAACTGTAGGAGGTGTTAGCTGGAAACGAAAAAGTTGACGGACGGACGGAGGGACGGACGCCATACCCCATAACATAATAAGTCCCGTTTTTCAAACGAGCGTATAATAAAGTATGATAAGGAGTTGAGGTGTCGGTAAAGTAACAGACACAGAAATCAAAACACTGATTATTAGTAAATCTGTAATGATAATCTTTTTTGTGGAATTTATCGATCGATTAATCGATTATCTGATTAATTGTGCCAGCCTTAGTATCTATACACGCATATTCAAGTTTAGCATGCTGGGTAAAATTTCAGCAGACAACATTTTAAAATATTTTTCTTATTTTAATTGATTGTGTTGGGGTTTAACGACACGTCAACCCTTGAGGGTCATTTTGTGTCGTCTCCCAGAGAAAGGGAGAAAAGAGATAGAAGAGAGAGTAGAGGAGATGAAAGAGAGGGACAGGGAAGAAAGAGGAATAGGAAAGAAAGTGAAGAAACAGAAGAAATAAAAACATTCCCCCTCTACCCTTACCCACTACAAGGATAGCAGGCCTTGCCCAACTGTAAGCCAATATCAGTTGGACGCCCCAGTGATGTAAGATACACAGCACCTTCGCACCACCCGACCACCCCCTTTCTTATTTTAAACAGACTATAATCTTTTTGACGTTTCAAGCAAATTGTCTCCTCAGGAGCCTATTTACTGGGAATAATGAGACAAAAAATATCAGTTTGTCATCTGCTGAATTAGCCCAGAGAGAGGAAAAGGTTAAAGAAAATAAATGAGAAATATGGATTACAAAAATATTCAACAAACATGGCCTTTAAAAAATATCATTTTGATTTTTCAAAAATATACTGAAAATATTATAGAAATGCTTTTCTACCATAATATGCAAGTGTATAACATAAATATATTGATATATACATGTATATATAAAATATATGAGAATGTGCTGTGAAAATTAGACTCATTAAACTACATTAACCCATTTAAGCTGGGAAATCCCCAAAAGGGTAATTGGCAAACAGTGAATTCCCTGATCAGATGTCGCAGAATGTGACATCTGATCAGTCTACATTTTTTCAATGAAATAGAATTTGTATAAACATAGTAATAATAATAAAAACTAACCAGACACCCTGCTTTTGAAACCAGACTGGTCCAAAGACTTGTAGAAGAGCCCGCGTCATGAAAACATGCCTATATGATATTGACCCTCCTTAACTTTCATATAGTAAAACTGGGGTTTACTGGGGTATACATTATTTTTCTAATTTCTGCTCAAAAACATAGATTGTGGGTACTTGTTAGAACCGCCTCACCGAGGCAGTTCTAACGAGTACCCACAATCTACGTTTTGAGCAGAAATATGAAAAATATCAGAGATTTTTATCTGAAATTTTTCAGTTTTTGGAAGTGAAATTTTCTATATATTTGAATAGGCATGTTTTCGTAATGACTTGATGTACCCTCTGGTAAATGGGTTAACCTGTCTATGTGAAATGTAGATTTCTTGTCCATCACTCTTGAAAAGGCACTTGTTTTACCATGTCTTGATATTTTTCTTATTTCTCCATGAAAACATGCATTGTGGGTACTCATTAGAAGCACCTCTCTGAAGCACTTCTAGTGAGTACTCATAGCATATGTTTGTGTGGAGAAATAAGAAAAATATTGGACATACCTCTTATCTTGAGCTACATTGGCAATAGCATTTTCACTTTATAATATGGAGAAAGGGATACAAATTTGGTTAAAACATACACAACAGCATATTTATGCAGTATAGAAGACTGATAGAAATTAAAAAAAAAATAAATAAAATGAACTCAGATTTAAAAACTGAACAATTCTGAAAATTTATGTAATAATGTAAAACCCTTGCATACCTCTATTTTCACTTAACCTTTACCACTCTCTGGGCATTTTCAACAGATGACAAATTGATGATATTTTTCTTATTTTTCCCAGAAAACAGGAGTGACATTTCATGCAAATTGTCTCCTTGGGAGACAATTTGCATGAAATGTCAAATCCTGTTTTCTGGGAAAATAAGAAAAAATATTTCAAAATGTCGTTTGCTGAAAGTTTTACCCAGAGTGCTAAGTGTTAAAATCATGAACAACACCAAGTCTACATTATACTATATATAGTAATGACTGGTATATTACAGCGCATGCACATCATTACAAATCAAACAGTCACAATTCTAACATAGGACAGACCAGTCTGAGCTCTGAGCACCAAGCATTAAGGATAATAAAAAAAAATAGAAAGAACTTCCTCAAAGTTTATGTCCCATCTGCATACTAAAATGTGAAAACAAGCACCAGAAGAATGAGAGTTGCTATCCTTGTTTAGCTCAAAGATCAACGAAGTGAAACTCACTGTAAACTTTACAGTTCGTAGACTTCATTTAAGGTGGTCACTAGGGCAGACATAAGTACAGTCTAAACCTAAATTGCTCAAACATCTTTGGGACCAAATAAATTTGTTCAAGATATGGGTAGTTAGAGCCACTGAGGGTTAATCATGGCGCCAGGTCAGGAAGCAAATGGCAATTATTTAATTCTTTTCAATCTTCTACACAATAATGTATGTAATGTATGTATAATAATTACCTCTATGAGATGATTCTAATGTGTACACACAATATATAATTTTATGATAAAATGTTTTCTAAATATTTGTTTTCTTGAGCTATCGCTAAAAATTTCATAGGGACTCAAAAACGGTTCGAATTAGCCATGATAAACAAGCCATCGGTGTTGGAGCTGTTGAGATTTGACTGTACATGGACGAATGAACCAATGGACATACTGAAACTTGCATGCCTTAGTTGCTTCTGCTAATGCAGGTGAAACAACAAACAGGGATGGTAGCATTTTAGGGTTTTACTGTCCTTTCATCAATATTTCAGTTATAGTGGGAAATGAAAATGCAAGTTTGTATATGCCACCAATTTTGTGTATATCTTAAGACAGTCAATCATATCTGTATGGACAAAGCAGGAAAAGTCTGATCTAGGTCTACACTGCTTGCATATAACATTAATGCACAAAATATAAGGACATATACCATAAACTGTTTGCTTGGGCAATTCTTCCCCAGTAATTAGGGTAGTTATGGTGGATTTCCTTAGTACAAGGTAAATATTGATACATTTCTAACACTTAACTTACAGGTAAGTTAGTTAACATCTATATTTTTAAAATAAATCATATGGATTCCACTATAAAAAAAACCAAAACAGAATGCCGGGCTTCATATCTGGTCAGTAACGTATCTGAATGCAGATGCAAGGGTCACAAGTTCGAATCCCAGCATGGCCACAAACTTAGAAACTTTCTTTGAGATTGATTATGAAATAATTTCTATGGTCATTCTTACCCTTCCAGCAATTCAAGAATGGCTGTCACAGTTTCTGGCAAAAGTGTGTACAAAGTACTCTTTAACCTCTAAGCGGATTAAGCCTGTCCAGGAAAAGCATAAGCAAGTTAACTGATTGGCTTGACAGGATTTTAAAACTCAAAATTGAACAAACAAAACAAGACCATACATAGGTACCAGACTGACCAAAGAAAACTTACATTTGTGAAACATGACATTACCAAAAAATAGGATAAGACTTAAATTCAATACCATGCTTTGTGCCTACATGGGACAGAGCAAATTGATGGATGTTTCTATATCAACTTACTCAGCATGGAAAAAAAGTTGCTATCTTGCAGACTGAATCATACATTATGCATTGAATAACCAAATTCAACTACAGCATAAAGGCCATGATTTGCTCACCTGATAAAAACAGTTATTGCATATGTGCATATGCCATGCAACTTCTTCCAGTATTACCACAGCAGTCAAGACACCAACTTGACCATACCGTAAAAAGACCAAAAGTCATCCTAGTATAATCATTTGAACAAACTTAGTAGACTGAGTCCCTGATGCTATATACCAAGAATCAGCCTCAAAGCTTATTTAGTTCTGGAGAAGAAGATTTTTAAGTGTTTTATCATATATGGGCATGGCAGCCATCTTGTTCAATGGTGCAGAACCATTTAAACAAATTGTCAGCATCCTTTAGACAAAAAGCTCCATGTGAAATCTGGTGAAAATTGTTCAAATGGTTTCAAAGAAGAAGGTTAAAACTTTTACAATTTTATACATGTACATAGCCCACAGGCAAGGGCAGATAACTCCCAGGGGACAAAATTTTGATTATAACTAAAAATATTTTCTATTTCAATCATACATTGTAAGTTTCAGCCATAAGTCTTTTATACATTTTGAGAAAATGACATAACATTTTCCCCATATAAATGTATAGGGATAAAAATTTGACTTTGCCATAAAAAAGGTCTTGGGTCAACCTACAACAAATAACTGCCAGGGGACATAATTTTGACTGTAACTGAAAAGTTTTGATAGTTTAATCATTCATTGTAAGTTTCAGCTATTAGTCTTTAATACAATATGAGAAAATGACTTTTCAACATTTTCCCCATATAAATGTATAGGATGCAAATTTGATCTTGCTGTAAAAAAGTCAAAGGTCAACCTAGGGTCATCATTTGAATAAATTTGGCAGACCTTGAATCCCTGATGCTATATACCAAGACTAAGCTTTCAAGCTTTCTTGGTTCAGGAGAAGATAAATTTAAGTAGTTTTACCATATATGAGCATGGCCGCCATCTTAACAGACCATGACCATTTGAACAAATTTTCAATCCTCCATTAACAGAAGGCTCCACCTGAAATTTGAAGAAAATTGGCCCAGGGATTTCAGAGTAAGAGTCGTTCAAAGGGTTTTACTGATGAAGGATGGCAAGTAATCACAATAGCTCATGCTGAGCCTTTGGCTCAGGTGAGCTAAAAATCTGGACCCATGTGGGGAAGACAGCAGATGGCCATATTTTATGACTGACGACTGAGTGGTTCTGAAGTATTAAAGGGGACCTGATGCACTTATAGGGTGAGGCAACTACCAACAATGCTTGCCTCCCTTTAAAAAGGTATACTTAGTGTAGACCCCTTTTCAGATGGGGTTGGTAAGCAGGTAGCAAACAGGAATTGGCAGAAGTTGTCTTCCTTGTAATAATGGCAGAAAATCTACCAGATATATCCAGACACCTTTAATAATTTAAATGTGTTTGTGTACAATATCTATCTTTTCACTATATACAAAATGTATGATAATATAATGTAATAAATAAAATAACACAAATTAATTCCTTTCACCCTACCCCCTCCAACCACAATATTTCTTTGATAAAAATGCAATGGATGGTATAAAATATAACCAAGGATGTGTTTATCCTTAAAGTGCCTTGACAAATTGTAGCAGGCAACATTTTGATTTTTTTTTTTCAGAGTAAATAAGCTTGTTACTTCATGTGAATTAGCTGCTTTTTTAGAGTAAATGTGATAATTCATGTGAATTGTCTACCTTGTACATGAAATGACAAGACTTATTTTCTCTGAAAAATAAAATTTAAAAATGTCACCTACAGCAATTGTGATTGGCTCTTTATGAGATCAGAAAACGAGCATTTGAAAGATATTTTGGTTATGTTTGGTTAAAAACTAACTCTGGGCATTCATTAGAATCACCTTCACAAAATGACTCTACCTCTGTAAGGTTTTCCCTTGAGTATCCACAAGATATCTGAGCCCCACCAATTAGAAGTTGATTGTTTGAAATATTTAACCAGCAGATCAGCTTGACATCCACAATCTTATCACAGTCTACCCTAATCACTATAATAGAATGTATGAATCTAAGAAACTCTAGTAAGAGACAGCATGATCCAGACAAGTCTGCAGACTGATCTGGTCATATCTGTCATAAATAATTTTCCATTGTTCAAGCCAGGCGTATCAAGAAATAAATGAAAGTGAAACCAGCAACAAGCTTTAATAAAATTGTTTACAATATTTATTTGCAACAAAAAATAAAACAATGTGCAAAACAGAAAAATATAAGTAAACAGTACCTTTCAAGTTTTACTGTCACAAAGTCCCTCAGAAATATTCCACAAGAATTTCTAAAACAAATCCTTTGAATAAGAATTTCTGATCCCACAATTAAATGTCCCTGAATTCAGGTTTTAATTCCAGAATGAATAACATATTAAAGTAATCCAGTATAGAATAATTTCCAATGAATGTATACAAAGATGCCCATATGAAAATGTTTACCTCTTACATGGTATGAAAGAACATTCTAGAGAAAGAATTTGTTAGTGGCATCACTCATTTTCCAGTTTTAGTCAAGAATATTCTAAATTTTCTATGACAAGCCAAACATAGCTCAGTCCAGAATATTCCTACTGGAAAGTTCCAAAAGGAATGTAAACAGCTTGTTACTGTAAATGTGATTTTCCAGACAGTTCTATAGAAACTTACAGTAAACAAGAAAATAATGATATTTAAAATAATTAAACATCTTATATGTAACACCATTCAGAGAGTCTCAATAACATTTTGTCAATTTTCTGAATGTATGTTTAAGATTGATATGTCTAGTTTCCCCTTAATAAACTGTATTATGAGAAGTTGTTATAATCATCGTAGGGACTCTTATGAATTCCAGGGATATGTGTTCTTAGCAATATTCTACAATTCTACAGGGTTATACAACAATCAAAAGTAAAATCCACTTGTCCATGCATATGTTACTTATCCAAAAATAGGTCGTTTCCTGATTTCTAAACAAAAACCTAGTTGTGTATCCATTAGAAGGAAGCAACATACTCAGTCCTAATTTCAGACATATAAACTAGAAATGTGTCAATAGGACACAGATGCCCCCACCCAGGGGCCACCCTTGCCCAGAAACAAGCATTTTGCAAAAAATGAAGTTGAAGAAAGGCCATAACTCCTCTTATAATTGTGGATTTTACCCTAAATCAAACTTTACCTACATTTTATGATTATATATCTGTATATAAAATATGAATCCCACTAATCTTTTCAAAAGATATCAAGGGAAATCTTTTTTCGAAGTTGAAAAAGGGTCATAACACCCATAATAGTTAGTGGATTTTACCCTAAATCAAACTTGACCTATACTTTATAATATACCTGTGTATATCCAGTAGAATAATCTTTTCTAAAGATATCAAATGGAAACTATTTACAGAATTAAAAAAGTGCCTTAACTCCCATAATAATTGGTGGATTTTACCTTAAATTGAATTTGCCAAAGGCAAATAATAGTAAATGACAAATTATTCAATGATAATTTCTTCTCTTTTTGAAAACAGGTCTTATAATTTCACTCAATTTGGTTCTCACAAGAACTTTCATGCAAAAAGAATCACGGCTTTAGATAAAAGACATACCTAGATTTTCTTTCTCATTTCTTCGAAAAACAACATACATACATACAAGGGTCAGCCAATAAATAGTGGGACTGATTTTATTCTATGTTACTTCCAGAAAGTGGTTTGATAATACATTGGTTTCTTGTAATAATTATATTTTGTATATCTCTGTTAGTTTTGTTAAGTTGATTCAAAAGCTGTTGTTGTCACTGTTAATAATGTGGGACAAATACTCAGCCCAAAGCTGCTGTGATTTGCATCATTTTTCTCCTCTATGACATCTATTTTACCAACTTCTTGAAGGCCTCAGAAATAGCTTATTGTTCATGACACAATAGTTTTGCTCGTTTTGAAAATCACGTACTTATAAAAGTATGACACTGATTATGGATGTGTCACATCACTGCACTTTTACATATAAGTTTGTTGAACCCAAACAAAATATCACTGAAATAATTAATTACTGCACTATAAATGCTTTTTGTTGCTAGATATGACTAAAACACTTGTACCAGGTTTTATTCAGAATATTATATTAATACATATCATTTACCAAATCATTTACAGACAAAAGTGGTAAATTGTTTAATTTACTGATTTAGGACACAAATCTTATCTCCGCCCCTGATTTCAAAGCAAAATTTAGACATTTTTGGTACTTTTTCTTCTAAAGTCTGTTATTCTGACCATTTTACCATGACAATCAAACATAATTTACTACAGACATGCAAATTGTAGTCAGGTATATATCAGAAATTTTTTTACATTTACCAGTATCACATGGTAACCATGACAACTACCTGAAGTATCAGGGCCAGGGAAGATTTACTGACATTCTACTGTTATTTAGCATGACAGATCTGAGACATGAGTAATACTTAGGATTAATTTATATACAGTCGACTCTCGTTATCTCGAACTCCAAGGGACTCTTTGAAACACTTTGAGATATCCGTACTTCGACATATCAGAGTTGCGGAACCGAGGAAAACAATTAACCGAACAACCACCTTTAACACAATCAATATGTAATTTGACTCCTAAGTTAGAGATATATTGACTCCTAAATTAGAGATATATTGAAAATATTGTGGAAAAGAGGAGAAATTGCTCCTCAGGAGCAATTTCTCCTCTGTTCCACAATATTTTGTTGCCTGTTGGTAGATATCTGTGTTAAAACAGGGACCAGATTTTCACTTCGAGATAAGCGGTTATTCGAGATAAGCGAGTTCGAGATAACGAGAGTCGACTGTATAATGTATAGAGCTACCTTCGAGAATATCACAATAATAGCTTTATAATTATATATAATAAAATCATCCGAACTTGTTCTATTGTATACTGTTGGTATCCTGTGTACCCAGAAAGACTATGCATTTAAGGAGAAGAAATACTTTTGGTTTTTGGATGAACAAAAAGCAACTTGTTTAGAACTAACATTGCATGAAAAGTCAAAGCTTGTTGTTAAGGAGTATTTTGTGATAGTCCTAGGATATTGTTTCTTACTGAGGCACTTCTAATAAGTATCCACATCATATACAGTCGGCTCTCGTTATCTCGAACTCGCTTATCTCGAATAACCACTTATCTCGAAGTGAAAATCTGGTCCCTGTTATAACACAGAGATCTACCAACAGGCAACAAAATATTGTGGAAAGGAGGAGAAATTGCTCCCTTTTGGGAGCAATTTCTCCTCTTTTCCACAATATTTTCAATATATCTCTAACTTAGGAGTCAAATTACATATTCATTCTGTTAAAGGTGGTTGTTCGATTAATTGTTTTCCTCAGTTCCGCAAATCTGATATGTCGAAGTACGGATATCTCGAAGTGTTTCATAGAGTCCCTTGGAGTTCGGGATAACGAGAGTCGACTGTATTTATATGTTTTTTTTTTGAAAAACTAAAGAAAACTATCCTAGAATTTTCATCAAATACTCCTCCTTAACGACGCCTCTGGCTTATTTTAGAGGAAAATAAGAAACATATCTCAGCTGCTACAATTACACAGCACTGCTAAGACATGTTGTTCAGCCCAAATACATGAATATTGATATACTGTAATAACCCTAAGTACTGGGACACATAAACCCTTACAAACAGTGTAGATCCAGATCAAATGCTGCCAATGCAGCATCTACATATACATACAGCAATATTTTAGAGACATTAACAGGTGGTAGAATGGAATATTTATATTTTAGGACAAGTATGGTAAGTAGATAAGGTGTCCCAATACTTAGGGTAAATAAGTATTACTTTTTTCTCCATGAAAGCATGTTGAGTACCCTGTGTATCAAGTGGAACCACGACACCAAAGATATTCCAATGAGTACAATAACAAATGTCTTCATGGAGAAATAAGAAAAGCAATATATATCTATATTCCCCAAATATGTAGAGCTATGAATTATTTCTTATTTACAAAAGCTGGAACATGGACCTAACTTCACGCTTAACCTGGTGGGTAAAACTTTCAGCAGACAACAATTTGAAATATTTTTCTAATTTTTCTCAGAAAACAGGCTTTGACATTTAGAGACAATTTGCATGAAATATCAAAGTCTATTTTTTGGAATAAATAAAAAAAATCATCAATTTGTTGTCTGTGAAATCTCCCCAGAGAGTGGTAAAAGTTAAATATATGTAGCTGCCATAAGTGTAAATTAGGTAACAAAACTGATGGTTCATTTTAGTCAGATCAACCAGATGGAATCTGAATTAAATGAAATGAACTTTACTCCAGTAGGAGCTAAATGCTGGCGCTGATGCAAGAAATGACAAAGTCATTAGACTGTGAATTATATAGGTCAGGGTCATAAAATGATGCCCCAGTGTTTGATCCAATTAGGGCGGTAGTGTATGCCATATTTAATGAGTGTGGGTCATACAGTTACTCAGAAAATGAACTAAGTGCTAGGACTGATGCAAAAAAATGACGTCATTCAACAGCGAAATATAGGACAAGGTGATAAAAAGACATAAGAGTGTTTAACCCTTATCATGCTGAATAAATTAAGATGCCATGTCCACTTCTAACTGCCAGCCAATCAGATTACTTGATCCAGATTGTTGATATAAATGCACATACTGAATGACAAACAGTGCAGATTCAGAGCACTGAATCTGAATCTACACTGTTTGTAAAGTGGGGCTTATCTGGGTTCAGCAGTACCAGGGTTAATCCACATGCCACATTAGATGACTGTCGGTGTTAATAAAAAATGAAGCTAAATAGGGCTGACATAAAAAATGGTCAAGTCACTAGACCATGGTATTTAGGTCATGCTCATAAAATGATGCAGCATTGTCTCAGTCCTTGTTGGGGAGACATGTATGGCAGTTAAAATGGTAAAAGGTGTTGCTGATCAGAAACGGACTTGAACTCTAGAGTGGTTGCAAATGTTGATGTCCAAACAAACAGACAGACTAACAGAAAACTGGATGCCTGTATCATATCTGCTTGCTTAAGCAGATGCAACAATAATCTGAACCAAGAGTATGAATCATAAACAAAGTCTCACAAAAATAATCTATTTTAAAATTTAACAACAAGGGGCTGTCACAGCACCTGTAAGAAAGGAATGTTGATGCAGATCTACTACAGGTATTAAGTAACACAATCAGATCAACTTTAAAGACACTCTAATTGTGTTGCAGGACATAATAAAAACAACACAACACAGAAACAACCAACAGTCATGAAGCGATAAACAATATGACTGGTACTGTAACAGCAGATAATATCAAGGCACTGAAGTGTTCCCTGACTTACACACTGATATGATACGATATAAACTGACTAAGGCAGAACAAGATATCCCTATATAAAGACACATCTCAACTGCAATATTACAAACTAATCAGTGCATCCACCTGCTCTGGACTGGGTATTTCCATTACGAAAACACGCCTATTCAAATATATCGAAAATTTTACAACCAAAAAAGAAAAATTTTCAGATAAAAAATTCTGATATTTTTCATATTTCTCTAAACATAGATTGTGGGTACTTATTAGAACTGCCTCAGTGAGGCAGTTCTAATGAGTATCCACAATCTATGTTTTTGAGCACAAATAACAAAAATAATGATTACCCCTGTAAATCCCAGTTTTACTATATAAAAGTGGGGTTTAAGGAGGTCAAAATTATATAGGCATGTTTTCGTGATGTGAGACTGAATACACCTGCCAGACTTTCTGCTATTACAAGGTGACAACTTTTCTGACTTCCTGCTTGCTTCCTGCATGACAAGGTCCTTCTGAAAAGGGGTTTACTCTAATAGGAAAGATTTTGCTCCCAAGAGAAAAACTTGTTGGGAGCAAATTCCTTCCTTTAAAAAGTTTTGATTTGATTTGATTTGGATTTTTTTCTGACCTTGTCAACCCTGTTGAGGTAATGTTGAGCCAGTCATTTTACCCACTCATTTCCTGGATAGACCTAATCCTCTAACCAGTTAAGCTGTACTTTGTTAATATACATTTGCTAGTAACTGACAACTGCCCTTCTTGAATCAGCAGATGGTGCAGAATGAAAGATAATTTCCTGATCAATCTACAGGAAAGTTATGTGCCCCAGCTGGGATTCGAACTTGCGGCTCCTGGATCTTCAGTCTGACACCCTATCAACTTCTAAACGAAGCACGGTTCTTTTTAAAAGTAAACTCTTTTTCAGAAGGAGGGCAAAAACAATCCTGAAAGAGTTGTCTGCCCTGGAAGTGTATCCAGTCAGCTTTAATATTTTCTTTTAACCCTTACAGCTTCATTCTAAATTTAACAGATGGCGCTTTAAGGGTTAAAATGAGGTATGTTTCAACATGCATGTGAAAACAGCCAATGCACTGATCTGACTATGACTGTAAAGGCTAGTTTGGGATCTTAGATATTCTTCTATAGTGCCTCACTTTCCTCCCTCTTATGACTAAGTTTTGCATGCAACTCTCTGTCTTAGCTACACATGAAGCAGACTTCCATCCAATGATGATGGTTTTCTCCGACAAGGAAACAACCATAGGCAAATAAGTTTTGTTCCAAATAAATCACTGTACCCTTTAAATGTGGACTTGTAGTAAATACTGAAAGAAACCAAATATATATGATAAGTAAATTGGGAAAAAGGTCCTTATGCCATATGGGAACAGCAACTAAGATGAGCATGTGCATATTTGCAGTCTGATCTGGACATTCTCTGTTCATCGACATATACTACAGTATCCATCAATTCTGTGAGTGGACAATGCAGGCCCTGATCAGCCTGTGCAAAACACAGGCTGATCAGGGCCTGCATTGTCCACAAATTGCATAAGGGTCCTTTTCATGCATTGTGCATCATATTTTTAAAATGTGCTACAGCTATGATAGAGATAAATGTTTTTCATATGCAAACAGGGAAAATCCACAGTAGTCTGTGTCTTGACAAAGCCTGGCTGGGGCCTTGGCTGTTCATTTATGCTCTGCATGCGTGTAAAACAAAACACTCTGGATGCTGAGTAAAAATTTCAGCAGATAACATTTTAAAATATTTTCTTCTCTTTTTTTTTTCCCCAGAAAACAGGCTTTGACATTTCACGAAAACTCTCTCATCAACTCTTATTATCTGTTGAATTTGCTCGAAGTGGAAAAAATTTAATTTCATAAGTTCTGCCACTTTGCTTTAAATGATCAAATATGCAATACAAATTAAAATGAAACTTTTGTGAGATGTGCGTGTAGTTGCTTAGCGACAAAAATTCACATACAATGCAAAATGCTGAGAACCTCGTAATCGCTTGTTTGCTAGACAACCTATCGGTAAATTGACCATGCTACACATTAAACAATTTAGTCAAAAATAAAAATGAAACCAAACCAAACACATAAAAAGTGCAAACGGGTTATGGTACCATCATCTGCTTGAAAGTCAGGCCTCATTTTTTCTTTTTTAGGTGTTTTTATGACTAAAATCCCAGCCACAGACAAAGTAGTTTGTCTATGATCTGAACCATAGCCAAAGTTGTTGTTGCCGTTATGTAATGAAATATGTACCATAAAGTGATTAGATATGTAGCTTATTTATGACGGTAATATTTCCCAGTCACAATGTATTGTTCAAATGACAGCAAACAATTCCTTTATTGGGTGACCCTCACATGGCCCACACAGATGTACAACCTGCCTCTATCTTTTGTGTTCACTAAAGGGATACAGAAGTTCAATTTGTTGAAAAAAATACTATGAATAAATTATTGAAAGGACTAAAATAATATTACCACTTAGGGGAACAATCTAGCTTTAAAATTAATGAAGATGCTTCCTTTCCTGGTGAAATGAAGAAAAACTCCTTACCAAGGGATGAGCGAAATCTGGCCCATGAGCCAGGATTCACTTGTCTGAGTAAAACAGCCATTATATATCTGCTGATGCAATGCATCATTCTTCTAGTATTGCCACAGCAAATAGGACACAAATTTGACCTTGCCATAAAAAGGTCAAAGGTTATTCAAGGAACATAATTTGAATAAACTTGGTAGACCCTGAGCCCCCAGTGTTATATATCAAGAATCAACGGTACCAAACCATTTAAACAAATTAAATTATCAATACCCCCTCAACAGGAAGCTGCGTGCAAAATCTGGTGAAAATTGGTCAGGTGGTTTCAGAAAAGAAGACGTTTAAAGGTTACATGAGTTATACACATATAAAGCCCAGGGCAAGTGCAGATTAACCCTGGAGGAAAAATGAAATTGTAACTGTAAGTTTCAGCTATTAGTCTTTCATACATTTTGAGAAATTGATTTTTCAACATTTCCCCATACAAATGTATGGAGACATAAATTTGACCTTGCCATAAAAAAGGTCAATGGTCAACCCCTGACCATCATTTAAACAAACTTGGAAGATCTTGAGTCCCCGATGCTATACACCAAGATTCAGCCTTGTAGCTTTCTTGGTTCTGGAGAAGAAGATTTTTATGTGTTTTTACCATATATGGCATCTTCATTAATGGTGTGTTTGATTAAATTTCATTAATTTGTGTGTTTTTTTATGTGTTTTTACCATATATGGCATCTTCATTAATGGCCGTGACCATTTGTAAAAAAAATTTAGCCCCCTTTGACATAAGACTCCACAAGAAGTATGAAGAAAACTGGCCCAGGGGTTTCAGAGGAGAAGCTGTTTAAAGGTGTTGGCAGACAGATGGACTGCAAAAGATCACTTTAGCTCATCCTGAGTCATTGCCTCAAGCAAGCTAAAAGAAAACAAAGAAAAAAAATTCAGAGTTCATACTTACTTTTGCACATATTTATTTGGTACACTAGTTTCTTGTGCTTTCATCGTCTCAACAGTTGTGGTGTCCTGCAATAAAAAATACTTAACTATTTAGAAAGAAAATTGCAATAAGTCAGATGAAGCCATGTTTGTCCTAAATGTTTGGACAAACAAGCCTGAAAGCAAAAGACATGGTCTGATCAGGACTTGCACTGTTTACAATTCAGCCAGGCCTTTTAGACTAACCATCTGGGCCCAGTTGTTCAAAACTAAGGATGTCGTTAGTTAAAGTACTGTTAAATGTTTGATCAGTAAATACGGCATATATACTAATATTTTTGCTGAAAAAATGTGAGTAGCTTTCGCATTTGCAAAAGCTACTCACATTTTTCTTTCAGTAAAAATACCTGTGAATTAGATAATCTACTTACTAGAACATTTAACATCTTGACCACTAACAAGCTCATTAAGCTAACGATGCTTTGAACAACTGGGCCCAGGTTGTAAAATGGTAATGTTCAAATAAGATTGTACTGGTTACCATGTTTACCCTTAATAGTCAAGTACTGTCTTTCCATACCATACTTCTAGCATACGAGCATGGTAAGTAAAACCAGTAATTGACTACTTTAACCATAACCATCCCAGACCAGTTACCCTTTCATATAGGCTGAGAAGAGTCCTCTCCCTTTGTTTAAACATTTTACTGGATGTTTACTATAATCATATTATTAAGGTAAATGAATACATTTTCTGGGAAGACAATTTTGTCAGAATTATTTTGCCTGCCTTCTGAAACAGGGGTCTACTCTAAAAGGAAAGAATTTGCTCCCCCTGGGAGCAAATTCTTTCCTTTAAGAGTAGACTCCTTTTCAGAATTGAAATGGCATGCAGGAAAGCAAACAGGAAGTGACAAAAGTCTTCTTTGTGAAAATTCTTTGTGAAAATAGTGGAAAATCTAGCAAGTATGTCAAGTCTACTTAAGCCAGATATGCCTGAAAAGACATTGCAGACACAGATAAAACTGTTCCTTAGTGTATGGTCTAATCTAGGATTTGCTGTCCACGTATGTCAAAATATGTCTTTTTGATTGGCATAGCCCACATTTTCATCAAATTAAGCCTATTTACAAATATTAATTGTTATTTTGGCCCATTTATATGGGCATCAGTGCTCTAAGTAAAGGTGTCTTTCATTTACTTGTCTATATCAGTCATTTGTTTGTTTGGGTTGGGAGTTTTATAGCCCAGTCAACACTCTTAATGTTTTAAGGTCATGTCAAGCCAGTTTGTTAAAGGCTCCATATTCCTCAAAAATAGACATTTATTTATCCAAGAAAGGTTTAATAAATAGGTATATAGTATTAATACAATCATAGAATGTGGCACCTGACAGCCTGTAAAATTTCAGTGCATCTCTCATTCTTGAGATGAAATGATTTTTTTATAATATCTCTGAATAAATGTTGCCAACATTAATTCAGAGATACCATAAAAAATCATTTCATTTTTGATCCAGTTCAAAAATGAGAGACTAATTGAAATTTTACAGGCTGTCAGATGCCATATTTTATGATCATATTAATACTTTATATCAATTTATTAAACCTTTCTTGGATAAAAAATGTCTATTTTTGAGAAATATAGAGCCTTTAATCTACTCACACTTTACCTGGACAGACTTAGTCCACTAAGCTTTTGACCAGTACTTGTGCACATCCTTTTGCCAGTAACTGACAACTGCCCTTCTTGAATTAGTGGAAGAAGGTGAATGACCGTAGAAATAATATCATGACCAATCTCCATAAGGTATGTGGAAAAGCTGGGATTAGAGCTCGTGATCCCTGGATTTGCAATCAGACATGCTACTGACTGCACTATTCTACCCAGCATCAAGTAATATGATGGTGAAGGTACTGTATCAGCTAGATCTATCTAGCTATTTATCAACATTGGCCAACAATCTAATGCTATTAAATGGATAGTTTTATATTGGCCCTGTTACAGGCCCAAGACAGTCATATTGGTCTGAGGAATACAGCCATCTAAAGGCCAATACCACCTCCCAAGGACCTGTAACAGGGCCAATGTGAAAACATCCATTTCATGACTTTTATTAATCAACTTTTTGTTTTCAACTTTTAAAATCTTGAAAGTCAATAAAACCTCTTTTTGAGTAGTTTTGTACATGTACTTGTTGCTTGCTTCACCATGCAGTTAGTTACTGATTTTTTTTAAATATTGCTTAGTTCAAATGGATAAACAGAGCTGCTGTCTGCAAATGTACTTTTAGCATCTGCAGGCATCTTTATGTACTCTAAGCACCAAACAGAAGAAGTATCACTGTGTTTAAAGTCTCATCGACTGGTAAATACCGCAAAACACTGGCCGGGTTAATACCGTAAAATAATGGCCCTCCTGAACCCCTCAGTTTTTATCCCTTAACTGCCAGTATTGGCCCTTGTATAAAGCCCTGGCAAAAACCATAAAGAAATCATGCCAAACAGGCCATATGTCACATTTTAGAACAATAATTACTTAGTTGATTAATAAAGAAAATTATTGTTATACATGCTTTTTCAAACAAAAGCAACATAAGAAGCAATTATAAATGTAAATTGTGGAGAAATAAGACAAATATATATCTCGATCTAGAAGCTATTGTTACAGTTTAAATTTATTTTATTGTCACTATAAATCAATCAAAGGAGTTGATTTACAAGTTTTAACAATAATAACCCATTTTAGTCTGGAAACCCCAAAAGGATAATTGGCAAATGGTGCAGACCCAGATAAGATACTGCAGAATGCGGCATCAGATCAGGGTATTAACTGTTTGCATTAAATACAGGAATTTCTATTAACCCATTTAAGCCTAGCATCCCATAAAAGGGACATAGGAAAACAGTGTAGACCCTGATCAGACACCACATTCTGGGCATCTGATCTGGGTCTACACAGTTTGCATTAAGTTCAGAAATTCCTACAAAACATGGTAGTAATAAAACCTAACCAGACACCCACTACGTAGGAAATGTAACTGACCAAAGAGTTGAGGTAGAAGTGTTCATTCGGCATATATGGGTTAAACATACATGTAGTAAAAATAATAAAAACTAACCAGATACTCTGCTATTGGAAATACATCAGTTGTGGTAGAAAAGTCCACTCAGAGTAAATGGGTTAACTCTTTCAACCCTGTAGACTGGTACAGACAACTATGCAAACAGTGTTGCACCAGACGAGACAGCTTATAATGAGAAAACATCCCGATCTACACAGCTAGCCATCCTGTTAATGATTTTGACTAAATCCCCTATTCAGAATAATAGACACACCCAAATTCAAAGATCTCAGGGGTAAAAGGATTAAATATTATCCTTTTACAGTAAATGTTCTAAATTTCAAATACTTTAATCCATCTATGTTTTTTTTTTTGCATAATTATTGCTTTTTATGTGGCTATGTCTTAAAATACACAGTGGAAAGGCAAACAGTATAGACCCTGATCAGACTGCTCCTTCAGGAGCAGTCTGATCTGGGTCTACACTGTTTGCATATGCCAATATGTGAGAAACTTTGGTGTATGAAATTTTAAGACATTTACAATACTCACCATACGAATAAACCAGTGTTGGTTCATCACCTGTACAAACATAGCACAAGCCATAGTAGTAGCCATCACAGTAGACAAGTACTGAAACCAAATGCCATGCTTGATGTAAAATGCCTCCTGCAGATAGAATATTACTACAGATGATGACGACATTGGTCTAGATAAGAGACGGTATCGGGTAAATATTTTTCTTGTTTCTCCACAAAAACATATGTTGTAGGTACTCATTAGAAGCACCTTGCCAAGCCACTTCTAACGAGTACCCACAACATATGTTTTCGTGGAGAAGTAAAAAAAATATCAATACTTTTGGACCGAAAAAAGCACCTTATCAAGTGCTATGTCAGATGATGATTTTATACAGTTATTGCCCTTGTGTGTGATATAGTGATTTGTTGACCCTAGGCAGGTAATGTTACACAAAGGTAACATTCACTGGTGAGGGTGAACAAATCATTATATTACCCTTATCCAAGGGCAATAAGTGTTGCATCATAAGAAGAAACATGACAAAGTTATGATTGACATCCCATTTAGTTCCCATCACTGTAAGGGTAACAGTACTACATTTGAATCATGGTGAAAGCAGCGATGTCACTCAAAGAGTAATAATTCTTGCGAAAGTAATATTTCAGGGTAACTTGACAGAATCTTGCCCTGCATGTAGTGTGCTCTCGACCAATGAGAATTCATAAATTCTTAAATAAATTCTTAAATTCTTAAATAGCTAATGAGGTATAATAAGATTTTTACTTCCTTTTCAAACTTATTCAAGTCATATTGAGATGAAAGGCTCTGTGCAATGAAGTGCCATACAGCCATGAGCTGACTTTGTCTCCAGTGGGATTCAAACCCAGGACCTACTCATCCAAAGTTGGATATGCTAACCATTTGGCCACCTGGATGCTTCGTATCACTCTAGATAAGTGAAGTATTCAGATTAGAGATAAACCTGCAAATCACTGCAGTGTAGTTCCAGATATTAGGAATATCCAGATAAATATTTTTTTTCCAAGTTGAGCACTCACAGCAGATACACCATGTATTTTCATGAAAAAAAAAAAAAAAAAAAAAAAAAAAACCCTAAAATTTCAATCACTTTATTCCATATATGTACCTTTTTTATCTAAAATTTGCTATTTTATTCCATATACATTGTATGTATAATTTTTATCTAAAATTTGCTATTGTATCCAGTGTTTCTTACAGGCAAACAAAGTAGACCCTGATCAGACTGCTCCATCAGGAGCAGTCTGATCTGGGTCTGCAGTGTTTGCATATGCTATTTCATTAGCAGCTTTAGTGTACGAAATTTTAGGATATTACCATAATAAGAAAAATATCATCGTATTTTTTTTTTTGTTGCTAAAGTGCACTTTGTTTAGTGCCATGACTGGAGCAAAGATCCTGATCAGAAAGTACCATATTTACCCTAAGACAAGCTTGAGAAAACAGTGTAGATCCATATCGAATGCACCATTTAATCAGGGCCTATACTGTTAATCCCTCATCCATCAGGTTTTAGACATAGGAACAGGTAGTAAAAATGGGACTCGCTCAAAGTTTAGGATGAAAAAAGTAAGGAGTTAAGGTGTCCAATTATATAGGGTATATACAGTACTTATGTACAATCATGTCAGTCTGACGCCTAATTCTTAAATGTCCTATTTCGACTCATGACTCTTAAGTTCAGGGTTTTCACCAAAACTAGCAATTAGCAAATGAACACAAACAGTCAGGTACTTTAACCCTTAAAGCACCTATCACAACTACAACAGATGACCTTTTGAAACATTTTTTAAATCATTTTTCAGAGAAAACTAGACTTTACATTTCGTGTGAATTATCTGCTTAGTTTGGACTACTCTTTAAGGAAATAATTTATTCCCCCTGTTTTAAAGGTTCCAAATATTGAGGAGGCTATGACTATGAAGCTGTTTCCCTTCACAAAAAGCAAACTGAATCTTTCATGCATACAGCGGTTTCACTAACTTTTCTGGTACCCGCTGCTTTAAGGCTACGTAGGCAGGTGGTTCTGTATGTTCTAAATATATAGTATTTACCCTAAGTTTTCAAACACCTTAGCTCCTTACCATACTTGTCCTAAATTTTGAAGAAGTCCATTCTACTACCTCTTAATGTGTCTAAATTATTGGTGTATATGCAGCATCTGATCTGGGTCTACACTGTTTGCAAAGGCCTATCTGTCCCAAAACTTTAATAGTATGATCATGGTAAAACCTGTGCAAATTTGTCAAAAGAAGCAGAGGAAAACTGCCTCAGTAGAAGGGGAAATCCCTGTCCCCTGACTCTTAATGAAACCCCTGTGTATATCTGTTCTCCTTAATTATAAAAATATAACATGCAGGAAAGTTTGCTCACCTGGTTACAGAACTGACATTTTGGCCACAACCAGAAATTTAAAGTGAGAAATACTAGTGTATTGGCACTAAACAGAAATGCATAAAATAGCAGTAGAACAAACACATGATGATTGGCTTCTCCAACACAATTGTTGATCCTGAAAACAGATAAATTATTTTACCTTAGACATACATAGGTCTAGATCAGATGGGGTATCAGGTCAATATTTTTCTTATTTCTCCACAAAAGCATATATTGTGGGTACTCATTAGAAGCGCCTCACTGAGGTGCTTCAAATGAGTACCCACAACATATATTTTCATGGAGAAATAAGAAAAATATCAGGTACCCAACATTAATTACAGTATCAGTGAACATGGAAAACATAGAAAATACTAATTATTTTATTGCATGCGGTGAAATCAATGTATATCCGAAATTAATAGATATGATATTTTCACTAGTGAAAAAATATGATATATTCACTAGTGAAAAATAACACGTTTTGGATTACTTCGGGCGTCTTCATTGTTTTCCCTAAGAGATGCCAAATTCCACTTCAGTTTTTTAAATTCTCTAACCTCTGTTTCTGAGCAAAACTATCTAGTGTTGGTATGCATTTTCTTAGTTGGAATGTAGGGAACATTTTAGTAACAAGATTATTTTAATTTGCCAAAACTTCCTGTTCTTTTCTCTCCAGCGTTTCATGTTTTAAGCACTGAAATTCGGCACCGTGACGCTCATGTTTTCTTTGGTGACGTTAGTATGACATCAGAAGCACATATTGGAGTGTAAACAATAAAATTAAAAAAATTTACTCTTTCTCTGTCAATACCATAATCATTTTCATCTCATGTAATGAAAACATTCAAATTTTCACTTGTGCTTTGCACTCGTGAAACTACTGATGTTTTCATTACACTCAATGAAAATACTTATGGTATTTACAGCAAAAGAGTAAATATCCTGTATTTCTCTGTTTCAACATTTGATCATATCATTACGAAAATACGCCTATTCAAATATATTGAAAATTTCTCCACCAAAAACTGTAAGTTTTCAGATAAAAATTCTGATATTTTTCAAATTTCTGCTTAAAACACAGATTGTGGGTACTAACGAGTATCAACAATCTATGTTTTTGAGCAGAAATAAAAAAAAAATAATGTATACCCCTGTAAACCCCATTTTTACTATATAAAAGTGGGGTTAAAGGCGGTCAAAATTATATAGGTATGTTTTCATGATGTTGAATCGCTGCTGGCTAACCATAAATTATTCCCAGGCTAAGCCAGCCTTTAAAACCTTAAGGAAAAGGGCTACTCCTCTTAGGGAAACATCTCTGACACAGAAATATTTGCCTCCCTTCTCAATGGGAACTTCTCTAAAAGGAAAGGAACCTTTTTCTTTAAAAGTAGCACCTACTTTCAAAAGGTTTCAGATACCAGGGAGACAACTTCCTCTTAGTAAAATTTGTCTCCCTTTGCAGAGTGGCAGCAAACATCTTCTCAAATGTATACATTCCCCATCATTTTGATCAATTAGTATTTTACTATCTGTTCATGAGTTTCAGTCATAATATGCTAGAATATGCCGTAAAAATGGAGGTAGCAAGTTATGAAAATTCTGACTGGCCACTGAACTGAAAGAACAAAGCTTAGATGCAACCTTTAAAACACAGTCTTCTGACTACCCAAACACAGTCTTCTGACTTAATCCCTGAAGCTTAAATGTATATTATTTCAAAGTGTGTAATATTAACTTCAAATTACCCTGGAAAGGCCACAATCACATTACGAAAACATGCCTATTCAAATATATACCAGTAGAAAATCTCATCTCCAAAAACTGAAAATTTTTAAATAAAAACTCTGATATTTTTCATATTTCTGCTCAAAACATAGATTGTGGGTACTCATTAGAACTGCCTCACTGAGGTGGTTCTAATGAGTACCCACAATCTATGTTTTTTGCAGAAATAAGAAAAATAATGTATACCCCTGTAAACCCCAGTTTTACTATATAAAAGTGGGGTTTAAGTGGGTCAATATTATTTAGACATGTTTTCGTGAGCACATAGCATGATCTTCCCAAGACACCAAAAGCTATTAACATTAGTAAGGCAAATGAATCCATTTTCAGGCAAGGCAACACTATTCAAATTCTTTTGCATCCCTTCTGTAAAGGGGTCTGTTCTAAAAAGAAAAACTAAATGGAAAGAGTTTGCTCCCCTTTCCTACGGAGCAAATACTTTCCTTTTAGAGCAGAACCCTGTCCAGTCAGGACCTGGGTGTGCAGAAAGCAAAAAGTCTCCCTTGAAAAAATGACAGAAAATCTACCAAATGTAGTGCCCTTAAATTACTGGACTTACCATGGACAATGATGATCCATCTTCATCACACATTGCTGGCATCTTCGGCAGTGGTGAGCTTTGACTGGCTTTGGTCTCATACAACGCTGGCAGATCTGTAAATCTTTATTCTCTGTAATCAATGAGAAACTGATTGAATACTGAATACCTTACAACGTTTTCACTCAGAGTTTTAAAATGAGGGTCCAAGGGACTCCCTTATATGGAGTTAAGGGGTCCTTTAATATGATTTAGGGGTTTGTTGTTTTAAAGAGTTTAACCCTTAAAGCGTTAATCGCAACTACAGCAGATGACACTTTGAAGAATTTTTAGAATTTTCAGAGAAAATAAGGTTTGACATTTCATGTGAATTGTCTGCCAAGCAGACAATTCACATGAAATGTCAAACCTTATTTTCTCTGAAAATAAAATCAATTTTAGAATATTGTCTGCTACAATTTGCTTAGTGCTTTAAGGGTTATCTACTGCCCAAATCTTGATAATATTCTTGCCCTTTAGACCACAAACATTAAAATGCAAAGCCATAGATAATGATTTTAGATTGATTATATATGCATCACTCAGGACCCTTGCCCCTAGCTTTTAAGGGTCCAGAACAAGATTTTGGCGGTAAAAACTGCCAAAATGAGAGTCAAGGAAAACCTGTGTTTGTTCAGGTCTGTCCCAATATTTAGAGTTATTATGGTATCACCATTATTCACAAACTTCAGAACAACAATGCATTATCATTCATTTGAAGCAAAATAAAAACAAATCCTCATACATGATACTTTATAACTATGCAAGGTTGACCATCATACAGAGTATTATGACTATTAGTTTCTATTATTTCTCCATCTAGGATGAGTTCTGAGATAACTTTCACCAGTTCTCCATAAAAACATAAACATTGGGTATGCCTGTCCATATTCAGAAGCTATTTCATTCATCAAGTATATGTTGTGCTGTTATGTATTTGTTTTAGCTGCGGTTAAATGACTCTGTCAACAACATTTAAGTCATCCAGAGAAAGGGGAAGAGATAAAAGAATGGGATGGATGAGAAAAAGGCTACAAAATCCTGACCTTGCTTCAAGTGAGACAAGAATAATTCTGCCAATAATGGCAGGTCCAACACTTTAAAAGTTTCAGCAGGATGGTGCACCATCCTATCACCCAGGTGTACACACTAGAACCACACTTCAAAGGCCATTCTAATAATAATCGTAAATATCCTAAAATTTTGAACACCATTCTATACCTTTTTTGCCTAAATTTTGTATTTTATGCATTTGTTTCTTACACTACTTAGTAGAATGGCGTCTCCAGAAACAGTATGATCTGGGTCTGCACTGTTTGCGTATGCCATTCTGTCAGACTCTTTGGCGTATAAACTTTTAGGATGAAGATGATGATAATTTGATGTTTTACATCCTTTTCAAAATTGTTTTAGTCGTATTGAGATGATGGAAGGGTGATAATAAATTCCGCCTCAAGTGAGATTCGAACCTGGGTCCTTGCGACCGAAGTCAGGAGTGCTAACCACTTGACCACCCAAAACTTTAGGATGAAAACTGTATGTAGAACCTCTACTGTATGTACAACCTATGTTTTAGTGTAAAAATAGTATCAATGAATTAATCAAACTTTGAGAAGTAACATGCAACATTTATATATTAACCCTTGTCCTGCTGAACCTAGATATACCCTGCCTTTGCAAACAGTAAAGATCCAGATCAGTTGGCTTCTGAAGAAGACAACTGATCTGGAGCTGCACTGTTTGCCATTTACTATGTGAATGTATATCAACAATCCAGATCAAGGAACCTGATTGGCTGACAATTAGAATCGGGCATGGCATCTTAATTTATTCAGCATGACAAGGGTTAATATATACCTGTAGATAAGTTGTCTTCAATTAAGGGGACTCTTCCTGGATTTAATGTAGCAGCTCTGACTAATGATATCAAACAAAGTGCTGCCACTGTCAGGTGATCTGTTAATAAATAGAACATCAATATTAAGCATGCTTAGTTTAAACAAGATATCTGCTTATGGCTATGTCAAGATTGCATTACAAAAACACGCCTGTTCAAATATATTGAAAATTTCACCACCACAAAACTTAAAGTTTTCAGATAAAAATTCTGATATTTTTCACATTTTTGCTCAAAACATATATTATCGGTACTTGTTAGAACTGCCTCACTGAGATGGTTCTAATGTGTACCCATAATCTATAATTTTTGAGCAGAAATATGAAAAATAATGTATACCCCTGCAAACCTCATTTTTTTCTCTACAAAAGTGGGGTTTGAGGGGGTCAAAATTGCATAGACATGTTTTCGTGACAGCCAGTACATTCTCCAAATCAGAGTTTTTAACATTTACCACTCTATGGGAAAAACTGAAATACAGCAGACTACAAATTAATTAACTTTTTTCTTACTTTTGCAGAAAATAGGACTTGGAATGTAACAATGTCAATATATGAATTTAAGGGATTTGCATAACATATAGTTCAGTGATATTGCTTGGCAATTTTCAGGAAGCAAGCCATAACATCGTGAGAACAAAATTTTCAAAAAAAGCTTTGAGGTCCATCTATTATATGTTTATCTCAAGGGGAATGAATGCACTTTCGGAGAGCAGCAATTCTGACAAAGTGTTTTTGCCTACTTTTGGAAAAAAATATCTACCCTAAAAGATAAGAATGTTATCTCCTTGGGGGAGCAAATCCTTTCCTTGTACAGCAGACCCCTTTTCAGAAGCGGGTTGGGTGTGCAGGAATGCAAAGAGGAAAGCACGTAAGTTGTCATCTTTTTAAAAAATGACTAAATATCTATCAAGTTTATCAAGTCTCCTTAAACTCTTATCTAGAGGTATGTCATACTTGCTATGCCATAGATCCTGATAATGTGCTTTTTTCAATCAAAAAGTACTTAATTTTTTCTTATTTCTCCACAAAAACGTATGTTGTGTACTCATTAGAAGTGCCTCTTCTAATGAGTACCTACAACATATGTTTTGCATGGAGAAATAAGAAAAATATTTTGTGGATACCCACCCCCTCTTATCTGTAACTATTCTATGCCATACTTACAATAAACAAATACTGCTGGGATTCTTCCATCCTGATACTGAGGTTCTATAATGCAGTAATATGACGACAATATACCATACACCCAGTAGACAACAATAAGAGACAAGTACATTATCCCTTCTCTGTCCCGCACAAAATGGATTCTGCCTAGACATGGCATTTTTGTAACAATGATATTGTCAGGATACTCTTTTGTTGGCTTGGCAGGAACTATCCCTAAGCTCTTTTTTAAGAGGGAAGGGTTCATGGAAAATATTGGGTCAAGTCCCTCTTCTGCCATGGTTATCACATGTACCCAGCTCTGTTATGGTCCTTTGTTGGTCTCTCACACTGAAAAAGAAAACAAAACATGTTGTTCTAGAAAATGGTGGTGCCTCTTGTATTAACATTATGTATTTTGACAATTTAACTCCTCACATCATTATCTTTAAACTTGTGCAAGTCTAGCTGCCTACTGATATGTCTAAACTAAAGTTTAACTGCCTCTTAATATGTCAAAAACCTGCTGAATGAGTTGCAAACAGTGCAGCCCCAGATACATGTAAGTAGTGTTGGGAATCAGCCTGAATTTCACAGTCAATCATTGGTTTTCTTAAAACTGCTGATCATTGATTAATAATTAATTTGTTGAAAATATATCATTCTTAATTTAGCCCATTTCCAGGTACTTATTCATTGCTTCAGATCAATAAGGGGGGTATTCAAATAATATTTTTCTTATTTCTCCATGAAAACATATCTTGTGGGTACTAATTAGAAGCGTCTCCACATCAGTACTTTTGAGTTGACTTTTTTAAGGCTATTGTATCAATATTTTTTCACCTTTTATTGACCACAAATCTAGAATGACCCAAATAGACAGCTTTGAATTTCATTTCTTTTTTACTTGCCTATATAAATAAAATGTGAGAAAAGTATGTTTCTAAAAATAGAATTTTCCAATTAGTCAGCTATTAAAAAAACTTTCTGATCATCAGTCACAAGAGGCTAAAGTGAAAATTGCTGCCAAACGGGCTCAAACTGTGTGAAAATGGAATGGTTGATGTTTTACGAATAAATATCTGTTTATGAACAAAACTAGAATCATATTATAGATATTTAGGTCAATATAAATAACCCAGCCATAGGCTCCAATGCCATTTTTGTGATTTTTTAAAGGATGGGGTAGGACAGGCAGAGAACTAGTTTGGTGTGACAGGGCTCTTAGCTGATTCACCTCTTTTTTTAACAAATCATCTTTTATACTCCATACTGTTGCTTATTTTCTTATTTAACTTTATTTACGCTTTTGTTTAGATAAACTGATCAGCTATATCTGCAGACAATACAAGAAGTACAGTTTCTTCCCAGACACCATTAGGGATTGGAATGCATTCCCTGCATCTATAATCTCCTCTGCTGAAAGTTCTGAGGACCCTGTCGCTAGACTCACATCACTTGCGGGATCTAGAGACTAGTCTTTGCAATCGTTGGCCCTGGTGAATGAATATCTATTGATGTATCATCAGTATCTGATACTGATAAGATTGTCGGTAGCTGGTTACACCCGAATACAGAAAACATACACATCTTCAAAAATACTAAAAAAATGGCATAGTCATCTGGACAGAAACTGCTACAAAACAAAACAACAACAATATACCCGAAAAATTATCAGGACGAATCTATTTCAAAAAGCTCAGCTTATTAAACTATATATAAATTTCGAGGACATTATTTGTTTTGATTGTCAGGACTCGGCAGTGTTTGGGTGAAACGTCACCTTGTGGGTAATATTCGGCAGCATAGTCTGTAGAAGAATTTCCAGCCTACGTAGGCTCACCACCAGGGGTTGGTCTGCTTTTACGAAACCAAAGATTACAATTACGGCTAGTTAAAAGATGAAACTGCAGATTGATATCATACTGTTATTTGCGAACTAAAGGTTTATCACTAATTTATAAGCACATATCGGCGTGAAAACAAAGCATTACCGAGCTGATAAATTAGTGCATACTAATCAATGGTATTTCCGGTATCCATATCCCGGTATTCATAGCGGTGTTTGACATAGCGTAACATCAAAAGTACTTGACCAATTTAATAATTTAAACACCAAATTTAAGGCAATAGTCTCATCAACAAAATAGGGATATTTGATTCAAACAATATTGGTTGTTGATGTTGTAGGATGATGTCAAAATCCCGGTATCGAGATTTACTTGTCCCGGTATCCATAGAGGCATACGTCTTTGACACGACATAACATCAAAATTACTCGATCGATTTTAACAAATTGACACCCTATAAAAGGCAACACTCCAATCTATAAAAATCTATAAATTTGTAAAAACAATGTCGGTTGCTGATATTGTAGCATTCTGTCAAAATCCCGGTATCGAGGTTCACATGACCCGGTATTCATTGCGGTCTCCCTATGTGACATAGCATATTATCAAAAATACTCAACTGATTTTAAAAAATTTAATATCCGATTATGGGCAATGCTCCAATCTATAAAATAAATATAAGCATATAAAAAAAAATGTCTGTTGCTGATGTTGTAGCATTATGTCAAATTCCCGGTATCGGGATTCACACGTCCCGGTATTCCGAGACATTGAGGGCTCTGTGTTTGACAAAGCATAATATCAAAAGTACTTAATTGATTTAAGTAAATAAAACACCGGATTAAAGGTACTGTTCCAATCCATAATTAATTTAATTTTGTAAAAAAAAAAAAAAAAAAAAAAAAAATGTCTGTTGCTGATGTTGCAGTGTGATGTTAATTCCCGATATTGAGTACTTACTTGTCCTGGTCTCTGAAACACCAGATTAAAAACAAGTTAGGTAAAAAAATACAGGTATCTGAAAAAATCGTTTTCACACACATAAACACACACACACACACACACACACACACACACACACACACACACACACACACACACACACACACACACACACACACACACACAGAGGGAAAGAGAGAGATAAGACAATACTCCAAGCTATATGATGAATAATCGTGGTACATTTTTGCCCAAGCAGTATCTACCGTATTAACCCTAAATATTCGGGCACTTCATACAATACCTCTTCTTTAATTTGAACATGTACAATTTACTGCTCGAAGTTGTGTATAAAATGCTGGATTAGTGGAAAACGGTGTAGATGCTGAACAGACGCCGCATTCTGCAGAGACTCATCTGGGTCTACACTGTTTGACCAGGCTCGTCTGTCCGAAAAAATACGGTGAATACGCTAAAAATTACCATACTAGTGGAAAACAGATTAGACGCTGATGAGACGCCGCATTCTGCAGTCTAATCTGCGTCTACACTGTTTGCTAAGGGCTGTCTATCCGAATACATACCGAAAAGATGGAACAGTCACGGACTGCATATGAAGTCTTGGCAACGTGAATCGAGGGAACTGCTGTGGCGAAGGAAGCCGAGATCCGAGAAGTTGGGCCAACAGGTAGCGCAGGCCATTCAGTGTCCGACAAATCAGAATTTCTCTCATGTAAAGGGTACTTGAAAACCGGGTGTGCTAAAGATACAATGAACTTCTCGACTCGAGGGGCAAACTGCGAAGGGACCCAAGGGCAAATTTTAAAACGCAGCGTCTGATCAGGGTCTACCCTATTTGTTACGCACCCAGCAATTTTACACTCATTCAGCGGTAGAGCGAGAATGATAGCATAAAATAATTTTATGATCAATCTCCACGAAAGAGGCTTTTTAATCTATGGACTATTTTTAATTTCCAGAACTACAAGTTATAATATTTTTTTATTCGAAGGAATCATTCTAATGAGTAACCAAACATGTGTTTTCGTCAAGACTGTTCTAACGAGTACCCTTAATCAATATTATATAGGACTCGTAATGAGGAATTCATCGGCGCAAATGTTCGAAAAATATCATGTTATATCATGTTAGATCGACGAAAACAAATTAAAAAAAAAACAAAAAAAAACAAAAAAACAACAACAACAGCAACAACATTATTAACATTAAAGTGCATCGGCAAGTTCCAATAAAAATATACAATTTTTATAGTAATGAAAATAGAAATTTTGGAAAGGCGTGTTCACGTTTAGTATTCGCTCATGGCAGTCATTATTGATGTTAATGAAAATAATTACTCATCGTTAACAAATAATCGGTTCGTTAAGTGACAAACGATGCGTGAATGATCTGCGTTTAGTTCATTACATTTTCAATTTCAGTTAGATTCTTCATCAAAGTTTATTTTGAAAAGAAAAAAAAAAATATTATTATCATTATCATTATTGAAACTTGGCTAAAACGAAATATTCATTGAATGTACAATAGCGATACATATGTTAAAAAGGTTCAAAAGATAATAAAATTGTATTCTTATTGAAAACAGATCATCATAGTTCTGTCTTTATATTTCAGTTGTAAATGGCTTCCACTTTACTGGGCATGTTTTATCTAGAAGCATGTTAACGTCAGTCAGAAATTTTTATTACGGTATTCTTGCATAATTTTTTTGATATTTCTTAGAACCGCCGCGTCGAGGAGATGCTTATGAGTATCCAAATGTATGTACACACAAAATATAATGAAATTATAGCAAACAATTTCCCGAAAATAGTCATGAAGATGCATTATATTTCATATTGTAACATATACACAAAGACATTAGTTCTTTCTAGTTTTGAAATTAAGCGACATTTATAAAGTACAATCTGAACCAGCCCATGAAAAAAAGATTCATTATTATCTTATCACCGGAGGCTTTGCTATTCGCAGACGGGTAGTAGGGGCCGTGATGAAGTTTCAGGCAAAAAACCGTGTCTTCGAATACCTCTAAGTGCTCTTTTCTCATTTGACGGCTCATTATTTTTTAACTGACACAGATACTGCATAAATTATCCGTTACAGTTAACTTGGTTTATATCTATTTCTGTGTTCCATACAATAAAACAATCAAATTTATTATTATTATCATTACTACTACTACTACTACTACTACTACTACTACTACTAAGCCTGGCTTTGATATGACATGATTTAATACCCAAGCAATAGGTAATTGGGCTTTGGAAACTCATTAGTGCCAACCGGCTATTGGGAGCCGTTGTCATCATTATTTCACATCAATAAATAAATAAATAAATACGTTCAGGTCTTGCCTTAGCACTTTTTTTGTTTCTCCCATGTCGGTTGTGTGGTTCAGTTTTAGTCATACAATCGAACAATAGTGGAAACGGAGGCGAGCAAGGCGCAAAACCGGAACTTTGACTAAACACTGTAATAGCAAAAATAAATAAAAGTGAATGCAATGCTGATCTGTCTTTGCTGGGCGCATTTGGTATAGAGCATTTAACATGCGACTAATTGAAAACACGAGTTAGTACAGGGGTTGGGGGGGGGGGGGGGGTGGATGTCAGAGCTTTATTCATTTAGTGTCCTGGCGTTCAAATCATCCGGCCCAGATGCCTTATGAATATTTAATTATCCAACAATTTAGCGATCACAGTGGTATCCGCTTTGATATCTTCCATAGTAAAGAAAATATCATTTGGAAGCTGGTTTAGTGTCAGTTTCACATGTGAAATCTGATTGAAATTGTTAATTAAGGATGTAAGCCATGTCTTTAGCACCATCGTTTTTATAATTATAATTTTCTCAACAAAGTGATCACAAAGGCGTCTTTCTTTAGGGATAATAATTGGTGAATTTGTTCAAATAAATCATGAAGCACAGAATTTCTGAGGGCCGGAAAGAAGAAGGGATGAGGTACAAACAATTGCAAACCACAACGGCGCAGTTGCAATAACCAACATATAAACTACAACATCAGAAATCCAATAGGTTTACATACAGTTGACTCTCGTTATCTCGAACTCGCTTATCTCGAATAACCGCTTATCTCGAAGTGAAAATCTGGTCCCTGCCGAAACATGAACATCTAACAGCAGGCAAAAAAATATTGTGGAAAAGAGGAGAAATTGCTCCTAAGGAGCAATTTCTCCTCTTTTCCACAATATTTTTAATATATCTCTAACTTCAAGTGTCCAGTTACATATATATTTGTTAAATGTGGTTGTTCGAATAATTTTTTCCTCAATTCTGCAAATCTGATATGTCGAGGTACGGATATCTCGAAGTATTTAATAAAGTCCCTTGGAATTCGAGATAACGAGAGTCGACTGTAGATTACATGTAGAACAATTATTTTGGCCGGGAGCAAATTCACATCATTTCGAATATTTAACTCGCCTTTTCAATGTTTACTTGGAGTTCATCACGAAAACATACCTATATAACATTGACCCCCCTTAAACCCCACATTTATATAGTAAAACTGGGGTTTACAATGGTATACATTATTTTTATTATTTATGCTCAGAAACATAGATTATGAATACTCATTAGAACCGCCTCGGCGAGGCAGTTCTAACTTGTACCCATAATCTATGTTTTGAGAAGTAATATGAAAAATATCAGACTTTTTTATCTGATTTTTTTTTTTCAGTTTTTGGTGGTGAAATTTTCTATATATTTGAATAGGCGTATTTTCGTAATGTAGAATTATAGAACATGCATTGCACTGTTGTCGTTGTATCGATGTGTAAGCGTCAGCAGATTACTATCAAACTTCATTGTTCAGTTTGCAAATGATTCGCTGGCGTTTGCACATCGATAAAATCGACAAAAATTTCATTCGTATAAGTAGTAGCAACGTCGGGGTATTTAAACACTACTGGATGCATCTATACAAGAGACGTAACGTACGCATGCAGCAGTAATGAGTATGTAGAGTAAAACATCACGAGAACATACCTATATTATTTTGACCCCCTTAAACCCCACTTTTATATAGTAAAACTGGGGTTTACAGGGGTGTACATTATTTTTAATCTGCGCAAAAACATATATTGTGGGTACTCGTTAGAACCGCCTCGACGAGGCGGTTCTAACGAGTACCCACAATCTATGTTTTGAGCAGAAATATGAAAAACATCAGAATTTTTTATCTGAAAATTTGCCATTTTTTGGTGGTAAAATTTTCAGTGTATTTAAATAGGCGTGTTTTCGTATTGGATGCCAATAAGAGCATGAAACGTTGGAAATGATAAGTTGTGCCCATGTGAAATAAATTGTTTTTCTTTCTATTTACACTTTCATTTGTTTTGTATTCTTGTGTTAATGTCTGAATTATTACAGATCCGAGCACGAAAGTAGACTTAATCATGTCTTCTAGTTAACTAAACTTTTGACTGACGTATCGTTAGATGGCGGGTTATCTTTTATTTTGGCCATTTTGATGGAATAAATCTTTCCACTTCTGATATATTTCTTAAATTGACCTACATATCGTAGACTGTCATCGGAATGTGGTCGTCAGAGTGAGAGAGAGAGAGAGAGAGAGAGAGAGAGAGAGAGAGAGAGAGAGAGAGACTTCTAAAATTGTGCCATTTTGGTTACGTAGAACACCCATGACCGCACAGTTCTACATGAAAAGTGGACCAGGGAAGCGCAGTGGACAGTGCACTGACCTCTGGTGCTAAAGGTTCCAGGTCCATACACTGCACCGTCCTTCGGATCGAGACGTTGAATGGAGGCCCCCATCCCGCTGCACAGGGCGAGATCGCCCAACCTCTGCAGGTTAACGATCCCGCTGCTGAGACTAAATCGCTCCTTATCGGTCCATACTGCAAAACCGGGTATGATTGAATACGACAGACATCAGTAATAGTAGGTAAGAAGGTAGGTAGTTACCTTGGTAGGTAGGTAGGTACACAATGCAGGTTATTTATCCTAGGCCATATTGTCCGACCAATCGTCCGCTGGCCGATTGTCCGTGTACCAATGTAAGTAGGTAGGTAGCTTGGTAGGTCGGTCGGTCGATCGATCGAACGAAAGATATAAACATTTAAAAGGTGGTTGCCTTATTCTTTTGGCTTCCTTTTTAGCATCATATTCAGAAAAAAAGGACAAAAAAAAAAAAAAAACAAAAAAAAAAAAAAAAAACAAAAAAAAAAAAACAAATAAACAAAAAAAAAAAAAAAAAAAAAAACAGCAAAAAAATAAACAATTATTATGATCAGCTTTACCAATCGGGTTGATACCTATTAACCGGAATCTTATAGGATACCCCTGACTACAATTGATAAACGTAAATAATTAGCGGCCCTCTCTGATTTGTTTTGTTTATGTTTGCTAAATTCTAAATTTAGTCGCACACTCCAGTGGCACAGCCAGAATAGACTTATTTTACGTATCCCCAAGACAACTCTTGAATCGCTATCAAAATGGGCCTTCTCTAGAACTACACGAAAACACGCTTATTTAATTTGGACCCCCTTAAACCCCACTTTTATATAGTAAAACTGGGGTTTACAGGGGTATACATTATTTTTCTTATTTTGCTAAAAACATGGATTGTGGGTACTCGTTAGAACCGCCTCGCCGAGGCGGTTCTAACGAGTACCCACAATCTATGTTTTGAATAGAAATATGAAAAATATCAGATTTTTTTTTATCTGAAAATTCTACTTTTTTGGTTGTAAAATCTTCAATATATTTGAATAGGCGTGTTTTTGTAAGGAGGAAAGGATTTTCTCCCAGAGCGAGCAAATTCTTTCCTTTCAGAGTAGTCCCTATGATAAAGGAGGAAAACGTTTAAGTTAGGTGATCTCTATTTGTTGCGTGTATTTTTTTCTCACGCACGTGCGTAATGTGCGTAATGCCTCGAAGGGCCACACCTTTGCACTCAAATGGCGTAATACACCAGTCATTTGTTGTTCCGGACCTTGAGGAATATAAAGTCGTCTTGAATGAAATCCCCCGAGGAATAGCGGGACTATAAACTTTTCAGTTTGCAAAGCACTGCTAAAGGCCCTGCACTGCTGGGTCAAATTTATGTTAAAAACAAAAAAAACAAAACAAAAAACAAAACAAAAAAAACAAAAAAAAAAAAAAAAACAAGTAAACTGGTCCGTTTAGACAAATATTCTGGCAATAGCGCAATACTCTTGAACTTACTTTCAATTTGTCTTTAAACCAAATTTCAGTTAAATCCCAGCGAATATACTGCACTATGTCCGGTAAATTTCGTCTAAAAACCCGGCTAATTCTTCCGGCTATTTTTGCGCGAAATTAAAACTTCGGCAAATCTACGGCACTGTCAGGACTCATCGGAGGTAGAATCACGGCACTTATTCGCCGATATGTTCCCACTATCCCTGCTCCATTAGGGACCGGAGATTCAAATAACGTGCATAATTAATTGATATCAGGTATACAGACTAATCATTCTGATTCAGGGGCCCAGACTGCCGAAACTTAATTTTTAACATTAGATATATAGACATTTTCTCAAAACATAATGATTTAGGGGCCATGGGCGACTGGGGCCCTGTTAGTCTTTATCCCAGCATATGACTGAGTCATTAATGACAGAAAGATATATATGAGCCTTGATACCTCCCCAGTCATCACTTTGATCAACGTGTAAGTAATATATCTATCTAGGGTTACCCACGAACTGCCACAATCACAGAAGACATCCCTCTTCTGTTGCGAGCCGAGGGTTAGCAGCATCTGTAGGACTTCTCCACAGCAATATAAACTGGGGGTGGAACTAAAGCTGGCTAGACAGCAAGAGTCCCAACCGCCTTACCGAAACACCAGACTTAGTCTAGGCCTCGCTTGAGGGGTATAGTGAGTCTCAGAAAAAAAATAAGTGATAGTGTAAAATAGCACTATGTTCTATTCTGTTCTGCGCAAAGTGCAGTATTCCATTCTATTCTGTATTTCAGGGAGTGAAAAGAAGAAACAAGACAATGAATGTAGAAATAAAATATTTTTTATCCTTTAACGATGCTAAATAAAATATATGATAACAATATCAGATCTTTGTTGTGATTTTTGACTAGTGTCATATCACGCACAGTTATGGACTGCTGTATGAAATCATTCTATGGACGGTTTGACATACACTATGAATAAAATGACATGATATGACGGCGACAGAGATCGCAAACTAGTCAAGGCTAAATGACAGCAAACAGCGTAATTTTATGCAATGACAGATGGAAAATGTGTGAAATTTGATGAACAGTAATGCAGAGCAAGTTTCAGAATAAATCTCAATGAGACATAGATTACTAAAGCGATCTGCCTCTTTAAATTTAAGAAAAGGGAGAAAGAAAAAGAAATAAATAAAGTAAATAAAATGTCCAAAAGCAAGTTTCTTATTTTACATCCTTAAAATTAACCCCTCTAATAAAATGAATAAAGTTTGGCCGAAAGGTTGCTGCACTAAAAAAACAACAACCAAAAAAAAAAAAAAAAAAAAAAAACAAAAAAAAAACAGACAGTTCGGAAATTCAAATAAAGCCAAAATTTGCAGCAAAAAAAATTAAACGTGACTTTCGCTAACCAAAGCTAATCCGAGACTGAATCGGGAATCCCAAGAAATTGTTTATATAATCCCAGGCGCCCGTCTCCAAAACCCAGCAGATTTTACAACGGGTTCCCCGAACCCCAGCAGATTCTCTCCGGGAAATTGGGATTCCCGGACCAAAACCGCAAGGGAATGGCCGCCCCCAGGAGAAAAATGTCTGGGAAGATGCCGCCCCACAGAAATTCCGACCCGCCATCTTTGATTTGCCGATAAAAATCACTCCAGTACCCAACTTCAACCGGCAAATATAAAGTCGTCTTGAATGAAATCCCCCAAGTAATTCCAACCAAAATGACCCCAAAATAATAAATTTCATGACTGCCATAACCAGAAAACTTTTTATGGTACCGATTGCATGGAATTCATTGTGAAGTTTAGCTTGACAGGTCTGTGATGACTCTGCTGTTTTGACAGTTACGCTTCATCGATCACACACAGGCTCCCATAATTCCATGTTTCCACACTGAAACAATGGATGACAGTGACAACAGCATGCTACGATCTGAACAATTTTGTGATAAAACAGCTTATTAACAGCATATAATGGATTAAATTAACTTGCAAAAAAAGGTAATCACATTGTTCAAGAAGGCTACGAATGACAAGTTTGCGTCTTTCAGAATAATTAAGTATTGGTTGCGCACTGCCAAAAATGTGTAAACAGCTGATTTGCGAACCAGGAAGAAAATTGTAACACAGAAAACTGGGTCACAACAATATATAGGAGCCTTGATACCTCCCCAGTCATCACTTTGATCAACGTGTAAGTAATATATCTATCTAGGGTTACCCACGAACTGCCACAATCACAGAAGACATCCCTCCCAAGTCACCCTAAATCGGACAGATAGGTCTGAACAAATAGTGTCGAACAAGGTCAGACGCCGAAGATTGAGGCCCATTCAGAGCCTACACTGTTTGCTTCTCATCCGAAAGGCTCTAGACATATCAATAGATAGTAAAACGGAAGTTTTAAAAAAAATTGACATGTAAGGTCGGGGTGTCTGAATACTTAGGATAAATACCGTATATAAGTGTAACAAACTTTTTCCCGTGCTGTTTTAGCAACTTCTACTTTAGCTGCGACAGAAATGTTCCCAGGGTTCCTGTTGGGCCTGTAACGGCCCAACATAGATTTAAATAGAACGCTAGCTGAGGTGCGTTCAACAACGCGAGCGCTTGCCGGGCTCTCGCGTTTTCTTCTGAACGCGAGAGCTCGTGAGTGCTCGCGAAACAGGCCGAGAGACCCAGTAAGCATTCTACATAAATCTATAGCGGGCCGTTATCGGCCCATCAGGGTAGCTGACGGGCTGAGAACGGCCCGCTATAGATTTATGTACACTGCTAGCTGGGGAATAATTGTATTGGAGTTCGGCGGACGGATATTTCAGCAAACAATCGGTATACCGATGGGTACTAACTGTGCACCGTTACTTGCCGACTTGTTTTTATACTCGTATGAGGCGGAGTTTGTACAAAGTCTCCTCAAAGCAGGCAAGAAACACATTGCAAAACAATTCAATATATAGATGATGTATTGTCTCTAAAAAGCACACACAAAATTTGCAGAGCATTTGGAATTCATCTATCCACGTGAACTTGAAATAAAGGAAATAACGGAGACTGCAGCCTCCTCCTCATACTTGGGTTGATATCTCTACATTAACAGTGGAAAGCCTACTACTTAGCTTTACGACAATCAGGATGACTTCAATTTTCCCATTGTTAACCTTCCATTCCTGAGCAGTAATATCCCCTCTGCACCAGCATACGGCATTTACGTATCACACTTAATCCATTATGCCAGAGCCTGTCCAAATTATCAGGACTTCATGGAGCGTGGAAAAGTTCTCACTACAAAGTTGTTGAGCCAGGTGTATCAAATAACCAAACTGGTAGCAACACTTAAGAAGTTCTATCTCTACAATGTGGCAGTTTCCATAATGGTTTCTGATGTTTTTGCCAATGACGAGCCATAAGTAGACTTCCAAAATCCCGGACATACGCTTCTACCTACATTTCCTTCGTTCAGGCCTATGGGCATGGTGGGCGAAGCTTATTTACCAAGTAATGCTTACTATCCACGGGTGCCTGATTACACCCTTTATTCTGGGGTCCATGTCTGTTGGTCTGAACATTCTAATTCGTCATTCGTTTATGGATTTTTGAGTTTGAATTATGGCTTGGGTAACATGGCTACAACTACTTTCCAATATGGCCACGTATCTGATTGGCTAGTGACAGGACGCAGCTATTCTCCTTTGAAATGAAATTTTGATCGTAGCATTTAATTAAAAATAAAAGTTATGAAAGATGTTCTTTTGTAATATTTACGTTGAGAATAATCAAGTGAAATTAAAAACTATACATAAATAAAAAATAAAGTATTGGCAGAGAGCCAATTACGATCGCTCGGTAGTCACCTCTGGATTCATACTGCTAAATGTATATGTAAGCTCCTACTACACGTACCATAAGTACTGGAGCACTTTAACCATTGTTATACTAAAATAGGACTTGGTGACTATCGTTCCGGCAACCATTTAGCACTTTTTCAAGTTCGACAGGTCAGAGTTTATACCTTTTGCCATTACGCCAATACTGTTCGGTTATTATCACCAAGTCGTCAAAATAGGTGACGTTGACAGGTCAGTAGATGTTGACCATGACTACCGTAAGGGGTTGGGGTGTTCTATTTAAACTGATACACTGTCAGGGGAGTCAGCTCTGTCAAGACCGTTTTGTTTTCCTTCTGGAAAAAAAGGTCTGCTCCAAGGCTAGCAAATCGTTCCTTGTCGAGTAGACCTCTTTTCTGAAGGGGTTTCGTTTTTACGAAACAAACAGGAGTTCACAAAAGTTGTCTTCCTTGTACAAAATTGCTGAAAGTGTAGCGTATGGATCAAGATCTCTTAAGTAGAGTAAGTTTCAAACAGTGTCAAAAATTAGGACAAAACAAACATTAAGATCGTGACTCAGAATCATGTTGTCAATATAAAAATACAATTGTATTTTAATTTGTGGAGTAAAACCGGTTTTACAGGGTGTAATTTTAGATCGCTGGAAAAGTGAAGTACATATCAGCTTTAATGTATTCATATTTGCTGAACAGATTAACCTCAGCGTGAGAAAACGTACCTTCTGACATGTTCGCCAAACGAAGAGTCAAATCAGCCTGCACATCAATGCACTCTGATCAGTCTTCGTTGTCCGCTTGAAGAAACTGCATCCTTGAATATCCAAACTGCGCCAAGGATAGATTCTGATCAGACTGCGCGAATGCGCAGACTGATCAGAATCTTCGCTGGGCGCTCATGTTCGAAGGTACGTTTTCTGACGTTCCGCCCAGAAATAGTGACAATGTGTCTCAGCTCTGCATAATAGACTAGTAGTGCTGTGGTTGAGGAGACTAGTTTATTCTGACCGTGTTTTGTCTGTCTAAAAAAGGTTTCAAAGACTGTTAAAGCTTCATACCCACCCTGACAGAACGATTCTGGTGAGGCCTAGGAATAAATAGAATCTATGTTTATCTGGAAATCGATAAAATATGTCAAGGTTCCGAGCTCTGAGCTTTATGTAAACTGCTTAGGATGTGTTTACCCACAAGATCACTATTTCTTATTAAGCTCTTTTGTATATTTATTGCTTGTAAATATGTTTCAATTAATTTGCACCAATTTTATTCAATACTGGGTCAGAAACGTGTATCCGAAGGATAATTTTGAAGTACTCAATAAACCAGTTCCAGAGGCGTTACCGTTATACCGTACTTGTCTTATTAATTCGGACAGCCCAACCTGAGCAAACTTTGTGGACACAGATCAGACTTATCAGGGTCTACATGTTTGTCACTTATCCATCACTTTTCAGATAGATCGCCATGCGGTCAAATCGACTTGTCTTATGAAACGTAACGTGTGCTAATACTTAGGGTAAATATGGTAATAACCCAGCAAACACACAACGTCGCAACAACGTCTTTACAACGTCGTGACGTTGCAGCGACGTTGTAACGACGTTTTTGCGACATTGTGTGGTTGCTGGGAATAGTTAAAAAACGCGGAACAAATCCTATACGCTACACGCGAATATTAAGGCGCAAACAGCCTGTGGATCATTTTATAGACCGATCATCGTATTTTGTCTGTAATTCGAAGCGTTGGTCTGTGGCAGCCGCATGGTCAATTAGTCATTATTGATCATGTATTTTGGTTTAAACATATTTTATTTCAATATTTGCATAAACATATAACAAATGATAACACGATAAAATGATAATATTTTACCAGTATTAGAACGAAAGCCGAAAGCTTATTCAGTTCTCCTGAGATAATGTATTTTGTTTCCAGCCAGTTCTCAATCGTATCCAGCAATTTAATATTCGTGAATTGCGATTCCGCATTTTGAAATACCTAGTCTATGAATAAATGTGTCTTCGAGCATATGCAGGCAGCGAAGGCCCAGATCTGCCTGCGCATCCGCACAATCTGATCAAGGCCTTTGGTGACTTTCAAGACTGAAAAATTGTGAACCCGGACCCCCCCGTACAACAAGATGTGTCATATACCAAAATGTTCCACATTCTCTGTAGTTTCTGAAACTGCCGGCATAAATTGGCATAAATGATGGCGAACCGAGAAATCCAATATGGCCGCCAACATGGCCGCCAAATACTAAAAGTCTGCTTTTGAAGCCTAAATTGTCTTCTGGTTGTTCTAGTATGCATGCAAAATGTATATTTTGATTGATATGTACTTGTTACAGGCAATACTATTTATTTAAATACAAAAAGAAGCATTATTTAAACATTAAAGGCAAAATTGGCAAATGGCCAATTTTTGGTCTAAAAATAGAGCACTTAGAAGAAACAGAAGTTCCCTAAAATTTCTTAAGCGATATCACTTGCTTCATTTTAATTTAAACAACACACCAGTTATCATGGCCAATTTAAACATCATATTTCTGTTGAAAATATTAAACCAGTATTGAACAGTAAGCAGTTTGTTACCCCTACCCCCACCATTCGACTTCAAATTTTCTGAACTGATGCTTGTGAAGCTTGACAAGAGACAAGAGAAGAAATGAAAAAGATGGACAGAATGGTAAACTATTTCATTTATCAACATCTTTTAATTAGGAATTGTTTGATTTTCTTCATAGTTCAAGTTTTAAATCACAGACATAATAACAAATAAGAAACACTGACCTGGATAAAATTGGCTTGATAATGTTTACTATAACACCGACAGAAAGTGTTATGGAGGGAAACTTTAAAAATACATGCATGTAAACATTGTAAATAAATTAATTAAAAACAAATCTAGAAGGAAATGGCAAGTGTATTTATAAACTATCAAACACAGACATTTTGCAGAAAAGTCGACACACTGTAAGGTCGACTTTGGAAGAGTGTTCTATAATGGACTTATCCATCCATCGAGGACACTTCGTGAGTCTGTCTGTGGACAGTCAGCGAAAAATACAAAAAGCTATTTTGATATATATGACATACTCGAGCTATTGAATTCCCTTTCTAATGCCACTTTTCATTACTAAGGCTAAGGCGTGGGCCATGCATCTTAGCGCCAGTAGATTTTATTATTAACCAAATCTAAGTAGGCAATTAAATTGAAAAAAAAACAACAAAAAAACATGACAGTCTTCAAATGTAAACAATGATGCAAGATGCAGATATGGCTGAAAACATTAATTTCAGTGGGTAAATCATCCAAAATTGCACACAATTCGGAGCAATTGTCGTCAGAATGAAACATATTTTGGCGTAAATTTTGGTGCTGCGTTGTAGAATTTAATTCTGCACAGTATAGCATTCTCCAATTTTTAAAATAACGCCCTCCTAGACGACAAAAGCCCCAGACTGTCGACAAGCCACCTGAAAAAGCCACCTTTTTAGCTCGCACTACCCGTCCGGATATTCGTGTCACTTATTTCTTTGCAAAACAATTGGCCATGAGTGACGTGATTACTGCCCGTGACATAGAAACAATAATGCATTGAAAATCTTGCCTGAGTCTGAGGAAGCAAGAGCCATTTTAAAGGAAGAATTTAAGGAAAACATTAAAACTGACTGTCAATAAAATAAGAAGATAATTTAGATTCACTCTTATAATATATATCCAATGCAGTCTAGTGCTCCATTGTGTGAAAAGTTGCAGACGTAACAAAGTGTCTGACTGCAGAATAAGCTAGGGTTTACCTGTATGAGTAAAGCTCTTCTACTGGCTTCTTACTTCTATACAAATAGCGAAGACAGACTGTTAGCACAGATGTTTCGGTGTTATGATGATTTGACCAGAGCTGTTATGATTCGGAACAGATGGCAACCATCTTCGTATATCAGTTTTATCTTAACTATATCACTAGCTTCATTTAACTTTTGCCTTACTGGACGACCAAATGACGAAAAAAAAGAAGATGATCTGGAAATTTACATTGTGCCTCAAGGCAGCTCCAATACAAAATATACTGGGAGCTGCCTATTGTAGCTGCCTAAAGGTAGCCTGTAGGAAGTGCAATATGCTGCCTATAGGCTGCCTACTGGAAATTTGCCATGACAATGACTAAAAAGGGATCTGGAGCTGCCTACTGTTCCTATTCTGCTTCCTCGTCTGTCCCTGGCCACTGAACTGCCTACTACTGCCTCTTAAATGCTTTCCCTGCCTATTGAGCTGCCTACTTCATGTTCACTGGCAACTGAGCTGCCTACCCTGCCTATTCAGTGGGAACTGAGCTGCCTATTCTGCCTAATAGATGTTCATTGGCTACTGAGCTGCCTACTCTGCCTATTCAGTTGGAATGAAGCTGCCTATTCTGCCTAGTGCTTGCCTACTCTGCCTATTCAGTGGGAACTGCTCGTGAGCTGCCCATTCTGCCTACTACATGTTCATTGGCTGGCATTGAACTCGGTACCTCTAGCGGTAGAGGCAAGTGCACTAACCACTTAGCTAATCACGCTGTACATTGGCTACTTGGATGGGTTTTTCCAAAAATCTGTCCCTTAAAATAAGGATGTCCAGGTAGGTGGGAGTCGGGTGAGCGGGCGGGCGTCGTCCCAGGTTAATCTTTTGGTTAACTTTTTTTCAAAGTTATGTTACCTTTATTCTTCAGTGGATTGCTTTCATATTTGGTAGGGATGAAGAAAAGGACCAGTAGGTGTTTCCCATGCAAGAGAGGCAACTCTCACTTTCTTCATTATTTAAAAAAAATCCATAATGCCTTTAGGCGTTTTTTTACAGAAAAAATTGTTCACGGAGAGAGCAAATTCCTTCCTAGAAGAGTTGCTCCCATTTAGAAAGAGACTGAAAACCAGGGAAGCGAAGTCATGTTTCCAACAGAACTCACTTGACCATGGACAAGTAAATTCAAATTTGCTCGACTGAGCAATTGATGCTGGGTTTATACTTCTGTGATACCTTATGGTCATGCACTGATAGCAGTGGTATCAATATCAACCCTCTGCGTTATTGGACCTTAAGCTTAAGCTTAATTGATCTCGGCTTATAATGGGGTCTCAGGTTAAGAATTCAAGCAACAATCATAACCCAATCTTCATGTATATGTATTAGGCAAGCAGATCTATGTATGTTAATGTATAGTCAGAATTATACCAGATTTACATATTTATGGCATCAACTTTCTTTGATATGTAACAGGAAAAAGGTATTGAAAAGGCACTGAATTAAATTAAGTAAATTAAACGTTTTTCTACCTATAACAAGCATAGTAGTTATGTTCACTAATAAACAAACAAGTAGCCTACTTACATTCACTGAAATAAATTTCTGTTTAATCTAAAACATCCTAAATACACATTTGCAATCAAAATGGCTGCTGTATTTTCCCGCCAATTTCACCTGACAAAGGATAGAGCTGCCTACTGTGCCTAATAATTACATAAAGTAAACCCAGCTGGAGCTACCTACTCTGCCTACTGCAGAAAATAAAATAAGCTTGAGTTGCCTAGTCTGCTTACAGGAAAAAAGACATTAAGTTTGAGCTGCCTTCTTTGATTACTGCAAGAAGTAAAATAAAGTTAGAGCTACCTACTCTGCCTCCTGCAGAAAATTAAATAAGTTTGAGTTGCCTTCGCTGCCCATAGTAAAACATAAATTAGGTTGGGGTTGCCTACTCAGCCTGTTGTACAAAACAAACTTACTTCGAGCTGCCTACTGGTTGCCTGTTGTGCCCATAGGCAGCAAGAAGGGCAACAAATAGGCAGCTCTTGCCTACTGGAGCTGCCTACAAATTAAATGTAAAATAGTAGACCACCCATAGACAGCCTCCTTTTCTTTTACGGGAGAGTTCACTGGGTGAAAAGAACTCCTGCTGCAGCCCTTCTGTTTTTGTAATTCTGTTTTGTAGGATAATTGTGGCTTGGTGCAAAATCAGGACATCACTTGATTCCAAATCTTTGAACTTGTCAGAGAGGTCTGTGTTGCAGTCTTCTGACTCAGGATTTTTTCAGCTTACATATTTTGACATGGGATTTCAGCCCTTATAACATTTAACAGAATAAACATCAGTCCTGGACAAATCTATGCTTTTTATGTACATTGATTTAAACTTAAGTTTATCAATGGATACATCATTTACTCTTTTTAATTTCTATTAAGCGTGATTTCAAAAATGATAATTCAAATAGATATTTTTTTCAGGTTCAATCTTTCCTTTCAGTATTCTTTAAACTAGCTTCAGCTTTCTCTAATTTGCTTTGCTCAGACAGGGTTTTAAATACATTATTCTTTCTTTCAACAGTATAAGTGGCAAGACAACTTTTTTTCTTGATGACTCATTGCTTCATCAGCAACAAAATATCCCTTTGAATTCAAGTTACAATATAGGGATATAATGCAGCAAACGGCACACATAGCTGTTAACCAAATATGGTAGGTAACTTTGCTTCCCTATTTAATTGCACGAAGGTGAGTTAGTCTCCGTCTCAATGACAGCTCCCTCCTCAATCTGTTTAAGACTGTTGACACCTGACTATGAATGTCTGTATGTGGTTGGGCCAATTGTGGTCCTGTTTGTGGTATTCTTGTGTTCAGATTGCCATTGAGCTTTTTGCTTTGTTTCTTCACAATGTTTAAGATTATATGTACTTCACTGTGATATTTCACTGATGCGGTACAGGACCCCTATGCGAACCGAGCATTATGTTTATAATTTGGGGCTGCATCAGAATCAACTGTGATGAGGTTTTTCATAAAAATAGTTAAAGCCCACAGTAGTTTTTCAACTGATAGTTCCAAGGTTGCTCTTCTGTTGCAGTTCTATGTTTATGGTTCGACGGTTTCATAGCTAACATTTGCTTTGTCATTGTTTTTCCTCATCTCTCCTTCTTTTGAAGTCTAGGGAAGGAAGGCTGTGCTTCGTAATTGTGGCATTGCCCGGGTATCTTCACATATGACTTTCTAAAAATTGTGGATATCTTCTGGCCATTAAAGCCCCTAGTGGCTCTGTTTCTGTCTCATAACTATAATGTTTGAATTGTGGATAGCTTCTGGCAATTAGAAGCCGCTGGTGGCTATATAGCCACTAGTGGCTGATATAGCTGGTCGCGACTGACACTTGTGGCAATATTGCAGCAACAGATCTACTGGCCGTTATCATTGGCTACTTTCTGGCTAGAAGTTGTGTCTACTAAATTTTAAAGCGGCTTTATTGCAGCTACAAAGCCACTTTAAAGCCGCTACATTTTCATTTCTGTAAGGGTTAGGAAAATATGTGAAAATTCTGAAGCCCACCCACGGGATTTTTGACACTAAAGTAGAACTCAGGGGTCCCATGTCAGAGGTATGGAATAGCACATAAAATTTTCAAAATTACCCGGAGGTAATCCTGCCACCCTGTTCAGAGGAAAACATTTATAGGTGCATATTGTATGATAATAAGTGCCTTTTATTTCTATATTTTGTTTCAATTCATTTATTGACAACTTTACATAGTTTCAAATTTTCCCGCCACAAGTTCTGTCGGTGTCACAGTAAATATTGTCAAGCCAATTTTATCCGGGTCATTTTATCTTATTTATTGTTCAGTCTGTAAATTAAAACTTAAATTCTGCAGCAAATTGAATACTTCCTGGAAAACAGAGGTTGATAAATGAAATAGCTTGCCATTCTGCCTGTCTTTATCATTTTTTCTACTGTCGTTTATCAGTCTTTACCAGAGTCAGTTCAGAAGCGATGAAATCAAATGATGGGGGTAGGGGTAAAAAACTGCTTACTGTTTAATACTAGATTAATATTTCATACTGAAACCTGAGTTTTGAGCAGGCCATGATACCTGGTGTGTTGTTTAAATTAAACTCAAGTAAGAAATATCACTATAGTAATTTTCAGGAACTTCTATTACCTCTCAGTACACCATTTTTAGACCTAATATTGAACTTTTGACCCCTAAAATTGCCTTTAATTTTTAAATTATGCTTCTTTTTGTATCTAACTAAATAGTCTTGCTTGTAATGAGTTAAGGTCAATCTAAATGTACATTTTGTATGCATACTAGAACAACCAGAAGACAATTTAGGCTTCAAAGGCAGACTTTTAGTATTTGGCGGCCATGTTGGCGGCCATATTGGATTTCTCGGCTCGTCATCATTTATGTCAATTTATGTCGGCAGTTTCAGAAACTACAGACAATAGGGAACATTTTGGTATATGACACATTTTGTTGTACGGGGGGGGGGGGGGGGGGGAGGGGGGGGGGTCCGGGTTACCCCTAGAAAGAGTGGCCAGTTTCACTCATTGTCAGACCACTGAAAGAATCATTGGACACTACGTGTACAAAATGCATCAACGGGGAGCAGATGATACTATGCGCGTGCGCAAGGTGCATCTGCAGCTGTGCATTTCGCGCATGCTCGAAGACACATTTTCGCTTGGACCGGCCCAAATCTCATCCTTTGATGAGCAAGCTGATATGGTCATACCTTTGTGTATTTGACATAACTTGTAATCTTGTATTTCACATCATAGTTTAACCGCAACGTGAGAAAACGTACCTTCTAAATTGTGCGCACAGCGTAGACTCAAATCAGCCTGCACATCCGCGCAGTCTGATCAGAGCTTCATTGTCCGTATGAAGAAACTTTGCATCATTGGCTTTTCAAAATGATTCTGATCAGACTGCGCGAATGCGCAGGCTGATCTGAATCTTCGCTGGGCGCACATGTCCGAAGGTGCTTTTTCTGACGTTGAGGACTGGTTGAACCACGCCATCAAAGAGAGTGTCAGAATCATAACACGCTAACAGGCATTCATTCACCAGGGCCAACGATTGCGAAGATAAGTCTCTAGATCTCACAAGTGTGTCTCAGGAACATATGCCGAAACAGTAAAAATTCAGACCAGCAGCACAATCTGATAAGGACCTTCGCTATACTGTTCATCGATATATATCAAAACAGACAATGAGTCAGTAAGCTGACAGCGGAAGCCCTAATCAGACTGCACGGCAGCTTAGTTTGATCTGAGTAGTCACTGTCCGCATATGGCCCGAGAAACACCGTTTACCAAGACACGGTGCCTGCATGAATGGTGCTTTTTTTATTTGAAATGCGACGTAAGAAAACATACCTTAGACGTGCGCCTAACAAAGACTCAAATCAGCCTGCGCCAACGCGCAGTCTGTTCAGAGTATTCCATGTTCACATGAAGAAACTTTGCATCCTTGGCTGTCCAAAATGCACCAAGTGAAGATTCTGATCAGACTGCGCGAATGCGCAGGCTGATCTGAATCTTCGCTGGGCGCACATGTCCGGAGGCGCTTTTTTTGACGTTGCAGTTGAACAGCGCCATTAGAAAAGGTATCTTTTGGGCAGCGAAGCCGCACAATCTGATAAAGATCTTTGCTATACTGTACATTGATATTTTCTTTAGTAGGCAATAATTCTGTGAGCGGACAGCGAAAGCCCTGATCAGACTGGGCGGGTGCGCAGGCTGATTTGGACCTTCGCTGTTCGCAGATGCCCCGAAGACACATTTTCCCATTGCGCGGAGCGTATACTTTATTTCTCTTTCCAGTCACAATATGAGTCAGAGCATGACAAAACCTACAAAATGGCATGTGCGCCCAGCGAAAACTCAGATCAGCCTGGGCATACGCCCAATCTGATCAGAGTCTCCGCTGTCCGCATGAAAAAAGCTTGGGTCCTTGGGTTGAGAGCACAGCGAAGACTCTGATCAGACTGGGCGGATGCCCAGGCTGATCTGAGTCTTCGCTGTGCGTACATGCCATTTTGTAGGTTTTGTCATGCGCTGGCTCATATTTCATTGTTTATTCATTTATTTTAGTGAATTTTAATATGCATGTGACCAGGGATGATTAATAAATTCACGACCGAAAAACAGAAGTACTCGAGCTGGATATGTTTCACTGAATTCGAATACAGTCCAACTTGAAGAATGACTACTCAGAAAGTGTGAAGTTACTAAGTGGGCTGGCCTAGAAAATTTGACACTTCAGATTTTTTTTAAGTCTATGAGTGTAATAATTACCTTCAAGGGCATTTTCTTTTCAAATCTATATTTGTTGTTGTCATACATACTTACTTGGTAGATTTTTCATGATTTTTGTCATGGGAGACAGTTTTTATGACTTCTTGTTTGCTTTCCTGCACACCAAATCCCTTCTGAAAAGGAGTCTGCTTTAAAAGGAGATAATTCGCTCCCAGGGGTGCCAAAAAGGAAGCCAACCCAAGGTGCAGCTAGAAATGTATTTAGATAAGCTTCTCTTTCCTGTTGACATGTCAAAAATGCCTCAACAGGGAAGAAAATGCAAGAAGGTTTGGATCGAGTTTCAAAATCAGCACCAAGAAGATAGACGTTTTGCACTAACATGTACCTTGAAAGCCCTTCATTACATTTACACGACAAACACTGCAAGCTGTTGACTAATTCACATATTTGGGAAGCACTCTGTCAAGAGATATGCATATTGGCGATGACGTAAACAACAAGATTGCTGATGCCACAGCATTTGGCAAGCTAGATAGATTTGTCTAAGATGGAAGTGGAATCAGGCTGGATATAAAGCTGACTCTATAAAACGACAGTACTACCAAACTTCTTATATGCATGCTGGACTTGAACAGTTTACCAGTGACTTTCCAAAAGATCTAACCACTTCCATACAAGGAAATTCCTAAAGGTCAGGTGGCAAGACGAGATCCCTGGCACAGAAGTCTTACAGAGTGCACAGAAGTCTTACAGAGTGCACAGAAGTCTTATAGAGTGCACAGAAGTCTTACAGAGTGCACAGAAGTCTTAAAGAGTGCAGGGATGCATAGCGTACATATTCGTATAAAGCTGGAACAGCTATGCATTACGAAAACAAGCCTATTCAAATATACTGAAAATTTTACCACCAAAAAATGAAAATTTTTAGATAAAAATTCTAATATTTTTTTTAAATTTCTGCTCAAAACATAGATTGTGGGTACTTGTTAGAACCGCCTCGGCGAGGCGGTTCTAACGAGTACCCACAATCTATGTTTTTGAGCAGAAATAAGAAAATTAATGTATACCCCTGTAAACCCCAGTTTTGCTATATAAAAGTGGGGTTGAAGGGGGTCAACATAATATAGGCATGTTTTCGTGATGATAAACTAATCGCTCCAAGGAGACCCTAAACGCTTCCCTCAAGGACTTTAGCATACCAACATAGTCCTAGGAAGAGTATTGCACATGCCCGTGAAAAATGACGCAGCCTCGTCAGAAAGGGAGCAACTGATTACGAAGCAAAGAGAATCTGCAAAGCTGAGAGAAAGCTTCAAAAGCGGAAAACCAGAGCCAGAGCACTACCGTCAGAGAAATATTTGTCGGAACTTTCTTGCACAATATACAACAGACAGCTCAGAGCTAAGTTTGGTCTAATCAGTCATCAAAGGACACACGCAAGGAAACAGAACTGTGATCACCAGACATGAACATCAAGTTCCTCATAGTCGGAAATGCCTGAGGAACACCACCATGTTTTTGATTTGAACTGACAAGCCTTTTTGAAATAACGGTTGTGTTTAAACGCAAAGATGACAGAGTCCTCTTCAGAAATATATGTTTGAAAAGGTTAAGCTGGAGACTAAGTTTCTATATTACACACATTTGACTAAACGTGAGTTTGTTGCAATGTTCCTGGCTTGATTTAACAATCCAGAAAGCTGCATTTTGCAGTATACATGATTTGATTTGTTTTGACATGGTTTGTAAAAGTTCATAATTCAGAAATAAAAATATACATGTAGCGATCATTGTTCAAATTTAAATGTAACTAAAAACAAATCTGACCAGTTTTTTATCTTGTAATGTAGCCTGTGCGTTTATATGACTTCACCTATAAACGAACGGACCGTATGAGATTCCCTCACTAGAGAGTGTATGTTTGCCATAGAGGGCACGAAGGTGAAGGGAACCACAGTCTTAAACTGTATTGTTTCAGGGGAGTGCTTGGTGTACTCTCTTCCGTATCTGGGATATACTGTCGAAACTTAATAGCTCGAACACCGACGGCTCATTTACCATGGCTGATTCGAACTCGTTTTGAATCCCTACAAAATTCCTCTGATAGCGCCAGAAAACAAAGACCTTCTTTTATGACAAAATTGTATGTCTCGGGCCCTTGGGGAATGGTCCACAGCATTTTAGGCACAATGACGTCCTCCGAGCTCCTTTTAATCCATTTATGCCGAGTGGCCTCTTCTACCTTAACTCTTTGGATCAGACCTAATGTCTGGTTATGTTTTTTTTTTCTAATTTCCATGTTTTATAGAAATTCCTGTATTTAATGCAATAGAGTGGATCCTTATCAGACTCCGCGTCCCTTTTATGGAACGCTAGGCATAAAAGGGTTAATATTCGAGAAAAAAAGTAGTAGCCAGAGGGTGCCAAATCCGGAGAATAGGTTGACTGTTCGACAAGTTCGAATCCGCATTTGATAGCAGCCATAGCCACTATGGATGTAAGGGGCAGGACACTATACTGGTGGAACAGACTCTCTCTTGTCATCTATCCTTGCTAAATACAGAAGTATAAAAGATGACCATGAAGAGCCACACTTTCAGACCATAGCCTACCGATGACACCAATAGGAAGGGCAAAACCACCAAGGCCAAAAACTACATTAAAATAGTATAACAGACGTCCAGGAATAGCCACAATCACAGATCATAGCCTACCAATGACACCAAGAGAAAGAGCAAACAAACCATGATATACAAAACACAAGCCATAGACAAAAAATGCATAGTTACAAACCAAGAAAAAAAGGCAACCAGCTCCCTCTTCCCAACAAGGTGATCACAATACTAGTCAGTAGCCACTACACACAAAACGAAAACATGCCTACATAATATTGACCCCCTTATCCCCAACTTTTATATAGTAAAACTGGGTTTTGCAGGGGTATACATTATTTTTCTTATTTCTGCTCAAAAACATAGATTGTGGGTACTCGTTAGAACCGCCTCGGTGGGGCGGCTCTAATGAGTACCCACAATCTATGTTTTGAGCTATGAAAAATATCAGATTGGTGGCGAAATTTTCAATGTAGTTGAATAAGTGTGTTTTCGTAATGCATGATAGACAAAACACAAGCCTAAGACCAGAAAAAGCATAGCTACAAACCAAGAAAAATAAGGCAACAAGCTCCCTCTTCCAAACAAGGTGATCGCAATGCTAGTCAGTAGCCACTAAACAGGAGTCACTAAACAGAACAATAAGACAAAGGACAAACTATGAAAAAAATCTGAATTTCCCGTAACTATCTCGAAGGGTCAACGTAGCAAACCTGGGAATAGCATGGCCTCTTTGCAGGACAAGTACATTGTAGATACCAGCAGCCTCCTTTTGAATTACAGAAAATGGAGGTCACCGTGTTGTTTCGAGTGTTGCTTTGTCTCTGATCGGAAGAAATGAACCGGATGTGTGTAGAGCTAGCATTCTACAGAAATCTATATCGGGCTTTCATCCGGCCGACAGGATTCCTGTCGGACCTATAACGGTCTAATATAGATTTAAGTGGACAATTAGCTGGGTATCTGGGTACTTTGTACTAGAACTGCTTAATGTTTCACATGAAATGACAGGACCTACATTTGTATGATTAATAATAATAATAATAATAATAATAATAATAATAAAAAGACCAATTAGAATGTCGTCTGCTACAAAGTTTGCTTGGCACTTTTAGAGTAGATATGAATCTGAATGACATGGCTTTTCTTCTGGATGGCTTTAACGATAAATAATTATGCACAAACTATTGAGGTATTAGTCACTTATAATTGACAGAAAAGGTTTCGTGATGTACAGAGCTTAACGCTTAGCATGCTGGGTAAACGACCATCAGACGACATTTTGAAATATTTGTCTTATTTTTACAAGAAACTAGGCTTTGACATTTCATGCAAATTGTCTCCTAAGGAGACAATTTGCATGAAATGTCAAAGACTATTTTGTGGAAAAATATAAGAAAAAGAGCATCGATTTGTCGTCTGCAGAATCTGCTCAGAGAATGGTAAAGATTAAAGTTCGTGAGTTCGAACTCCCTGGGCACATGTGACAAGTTCTAGACTTTAACCAGTTACCACTTTTGTTATAAAATCACGCTTTTAAATAATATTGGAGCCGGTGCGCAAGAAAAAGTACATCATGTAACCGCATGCGCACTCGCATGGAGCTGATAAGGGCAAGCACTGGTCAACCATACAAAATATGTGATCTCACGCTTCCAAAAAATGAACAGTGAAGGTTGCGATTGGAATGGGCAGTCGGACAGTTTATGGTTTTAGCTTTGCTTTTGGCATCTAATTTTATAGGTTTTACCATGCATTGGTGGGCGTTCTGTTTATTTTTTCATACAAGTGCAAGTTTACATTTCTAAACAGACTGGACAATGCGGCCAAATCTCGTGAGTCAACAAAAAACCGGTATAACAGGCCTTGGCTACTGGGCAAGGTATATAAGGGGCAGGCAGACCGCTCGAAGGCAACGCTCCGACAGAAGAAGCCCTAAGAATAGGTAAGAAATTTCTGTCTGTCTCTGTCTGTGTGTTTGTGTGTCTTTCTCTGTCTGTCTGTCTGTCTGTCTGTCTGTCTCTCTCTCTCTCTCTCTTTGAAAGTTTCACTCAGTGGTCTGATATGTAGACGACTCTCAGTTAGGCGAATTTAGCAAATGACTAGATATTTCGTTTTGACATTTCCTGCGAAATAATTTAAACAAAAATCAAAACAAAACAACAACAACAAAAAAACAAAAACAAACACAATTCTTGCTGAATAACACTTAGAGCGCTATAAGCAAATTCAGCAGACGACACATTGATGATATTTTCTTAATTTTCCCAGAAAATAGGTTTTGGTATTTCATGCAAAATGTCTCCTAGGGAGACAAATCCTATTTTCTGGAAAAAAAAAAGAAAAAAGAAAACAATATTTCAAAATGTATTTTTTTTTATCCAGCATGCTAAGCGTTATTATTTATTTCAAGCGATAACCATGAACAGTGACGAGTCAAAACTGACCATTACGAAAACACGCCTATTCAAATATATAGAAAACTTCACCTAAAAAAAACTGATTTTTTTCAGATAAAAAAACTCTGATTTTTTTTTCATATTTCTGCTCAAAACATAGATTGTGGGTACTCGTTAGAACCGCCTCGGCGAGGCGGTTCTAACGAGTACCCACATTTTATGTTTTTGAGCAGAAATAAGAAAAATAACGTATACCCCTGTAAACCCCAGTTTTACTATATAAAAGTGGGGTTGAAGGGGGTCAAAATTATATAGGTATGTTTTAGTGATGAGAAAGATGAGCCGCAATGTCAGAAATGTACCTTCGGACATGTGCGCGCAGTTAAAATTCAGATCAGCCTGCGTATTCGCGCACACTAATAAGAATCTTCAATCGGCGCATTTCGGACAGCCATCACGAAAACATGCCTATATAATTTTGACCCCCTTAAACCCCACTTTTACATAGTAAAGCTGGGGTTTACAGTGGTGTACATCATTTTTCTTACTTTTGCTCAAACAGATTGTGGTACCCGATAGAACCGCCTCACCGAGGCGGTTCTAACGAGTATCCACAATCTATGTTTTGAGCAGAAATATGAAACATGTCAGAGTTTTTTATCTGAAAATTTTCCTGTTTTGGAGGCGAAAATTTCTATATATTGGAATAGGCACGTTTTCGTAATGCAAGGATGCAAAGTTTCTTTATGCGAATAGCGAGGACTCTGATCAGACCGCGCGGATGCGCAGGCTGATTTGAGTCTTCGTTGGGCACATGTCGGAGGGTACTTTTCTCAAGTTGAGGCAACAATCATTTTACACAAGCATGCGAACCAGAAAAAAAAAAAAAAAAAAAAAAAAAGAAAACGATGCCAAAATGCACCATGTTGTCAGTGCATTTTTTTTTTTGTAGCCTTGCAGTCATAAGGGTTTTGGGAGTTAAGAGTCCACTGTGTCTTGGACACAGCACATGGATGGCGGGGCGCTATCCGCGCCTTTCACTGTTTTTAAACTTTCCACGAAGGATACCCATTGACTTCAGGAGTTTTTCAGTCGATGACCTGAGCCAGGCTCAAACTCGCCAACCAGAATCGCGATCATGGTGTATAAGGCTCTAACCGCTTGACTTGTGGTGTATATTCGTACAGTCAGCGGACATAACTACATGCTGTTCTCTCCCTTCCGCTGATTCAAGAAGGGCAGTTGTCAGTTTCTGGCGAAAGAATGTACACAATACTGGTTAACCGCTTAGAGGACTAAGCCTGCCCAGTAAACGTGTGGTTAGGTAAACTGACCGCCCTCGACATGATCCCATTGGGTTGACTGGGCCGTAAAACCTCAACACAAACAAACAAAACTTTGCTGTTTAAAATCAAATCTATTTCCATATTTCTGCAAACGCTGAAATTATTAAGGCTACAGTAATGAAAAATATACCAAAAGTAATGAAAATTGATAAAAGCTATAAACATAATTTCAAAAGGTATGTAAATATTTTACTTGTTATGCATAGCGCTGTTTTGAAATCAAAGTAAAATTTTAATGCCCATTTTTCGGCGTCACCATTCATGTCAACACATTACGAAAGCATACCTATATAATTTTGACCTCCTTAAACCTCACTTTTATATAGTAAAACTGAGGTTTACAGGGGTATACATTATTTTTCTTATTTTTACTAAAAAAATAGATTGTGAGTACTCTTTAGAACCGCCTCGCCGAAGCGGTTCTAACGAGTACTACAATCTGTGTTTTGAGCAGAAATATAATAAATATCAGAATTTTTATCTGAAAACTTTCATTTTTTTTTTGGTGAAATTTTCAATATATTTGAATAGGCGTGTTTTCGTAATGAGAACTCTTAGATTCTGTGTATTTATGTTCTTTTATAGCGACAGCTTCTTTTAAAACTTAAAAGCGAGAACGCGTTTTACATTATACTAAACGACATTGGTTATTATGGCATATTAAAACAGCGAAAAGCAACAACAACAAAAAAAAAACAACAACAGATAATCATGCCACCTGGCAGCCAGCATCATTTTAGGAGGACGGGCACACGGCACATTTTTCACCATTTTAGACAAAGGAGACAACTTGTGACTTCCTGTTTGCTTTTGTGCACATCCGAAATAAGTAAAACACCGTCCCTTTGCGCACCGATCCCCTTCTGAAAAAGGGTCTACTCTCAAAGGAAAGAAATTGCTCCCAACGGGAGCAAATTCTTTCTTTTAGAGTAGACCCCTTTTAAGAAGGGTGGCAGAACCATTTTGTCAGAGTTGCCTCCCCTAAAAATGGATAATTTCCCCTTAATTAGTCCTGAATGCACCGACGAGGGAACCTGATCACACAGACTGATAAAGGCAGTTGAGTAAAAATTGACGACATTTTGAATTATTTGTTTTAATTTTGCCAGGAAAAAAGATTGACATTTCATGCGAATTATCTCCTTAAGAAATAATTTGCATGAAATGCCAAAGCAAAAAAAAAAAGCCAAAGCTTAAAAAAAAAAAAACAAAACAAAAAAAAACAACAAAAAAACAACAACAACAACAACAACAAAAAAAAAACAACACAAAACAAAAAAAAAAAAAAAAACAAAAAAAAAAAAAAAAAACAAAAAAAAAAACAAAACAAAACATTATAACAATAAAGAAAATCATCAATTTGTCGTTTGCTGAATGAGCCCAGAGAGTGGTAAAGATTACATAAAGTCTATCGCCTGAAAATGTTTTCTGGCCATATATGAAGGTTCAAAATCTTGGTCTATTTACATTAAAAAAAAATGCTTTATTGTGATATTAGTTTATGTTTGAACTAATGATTTATCCAGCGAAAAGGGACCTTATTTCTTTGTTCGAATACTGCAGACCAGTGAACCAGAGCATCATCCTAGGCTGACTAAGCCTTCACCTTTTGTCAAACAGGATCATTTGATACCACATATAATATATTGTAGAAAAAGCTTAGATCCTGACCGGCCGGACTGCATTAATTGAGTATTTTTGCTTATGCGTTTGACTTTTGGACCTGGTGGCCCACCAGTTTACCTGTTACGTCGTTTAGAAAAAAACTTAACCGACAAGAGCAGTGCTTGCTATTCGGTTTTAAGGTCTTTGAATAAAACCAACAGAGTCAGGCTTTGACTAAAGCTTTAGGGAATATTTACGCAAAGCTTTAAAAACTTTAATGAGGGGATATCTCGACAAGACCGTTGTTTGTAAAAAGTATAGAAACTCGCTTGTACTAAATTTAAATATTTAGTTTTCAAGTTCAAATTGAAGAGCATTAAACCGGTGAATATTTAAGAACTAACACCGCTTTTGTAGAGTGTTTTTATACAAAAGGTTTTCGTGACCAAAAGTGTGAACTTATAAAAGCAATACAAAAATCATACGGAACAAAACAAAGCAAAAAGAACCCAGCATTCTCAACAAGTTAAAATGAGCTTTTCAGCATTTAGATTCTAAATTTAATTATATAGACTACTTTATTGAATAAATAAATAAATAAATAAAACACATATTACGGTCTTCAGGACGTAGAGCTAAACTTTTTTTTTATTTTATTGTATTACATTAATTAATTAATTAATTTATTAATTAATTAATTAGATTCATCCTTTGCTAGTTTATTATTTATTTACAATAATTAAATTCATAAATTAAGATACATTCATTCATTGCTACATGTAGCTTATTCATTTATTCATTTAAATTAATCGTATTGGACAATCTGAAGCCACACTGTTGGCTAGGACATCTTTATCAGAATACTTCCGCCAAGGCTGAATAAGAGACAGACTCTTACAACAATATCATTCATAAAAAATGTTTTTTTTTTTTTTTTTTTTTTTTTTTTTTTTTTTTATTATTTACATGTAGCTATTCATTTTAATAATCGACTACAACTTTACATGTTCGCCCAACGAAGATACAGATCATTCTGCGCATCCTCACAGTCTGATCAGAGTCATCGCAGGACACTCTGTGGATATACAAGGCTCCAAAGCGTCTACAGGCGGGCAGCAAATACTCTGATCAGACTGCGCGGATGCAAATTAAATAATTTATGGATGTCGTTTCAATCTTTTGTAGAATAATGGTATGTTGAGTGTGCTCATTAGAATCGCCTTGGCGAGACGATTCTAATGAGTACATACAACATATATTTTCATGAAAAATACGATTATTTCCCAAAAATATCCTAAATATTTGCTTTCTTGAGCCTACGGAAGAATTTCCTAGGGACTCAAAAATGAGTTTGAATCAGCCATGGCAAACGAGCCATCGTGTCATTGAGATTTAATTGTATTCCGACAGAGATACCCTATCAAACAGAATTGGTCTAGATTATTCATTAGGGGTGGTATGGCCAAGGTTTGCGCTGTTTAAATATTTCGACAACACAATTTCAGGCGCTTCACGATGTGGTGAAATGGACTTATGAAAAAGATATCGTCATATTGTACTGTTTTCAGTAGGAATTTTAGACAGCGAAATTTATCTTTGGGTTTCTAATATAAATGTTAACGCGGCCGCGCCATGCGAAACATGTCTTCGGGCATATACAGACAGCGAATGTCCAGATTAGCCTGCGCATCCGCGCAGTCTTATCACTGCCTTCACTGTCTGCTAACGGAATCATTAGATACTACACACTACGAAAACATGTCTATTCAAATATATTGAAAATTTCACCACCAAAAAAAAATGAAAATTTTGAGATAAAAAAATCACATATTTTTCACACTTTGCTGAAAAACATAGATTGTGGGTACTCGTTAGAACCGACACGGCGAGGCGGTTCTAACGAGTACCCACAATCTATGTTTTTGGGCAGAAATAAGGAAATAATGTAAACCCCTGTAAACCCCAGTTTTACTATATAAAAGTGGGGTTAAAAGGGGGTAATATTATATAGGCATGTTTTCGTAATGAGAATGCAAAGGCCCGGATGATATTTTGTGCATGCGCAGGATGAATCTGCGCATTTGGATGAATCTGTGCATTTTGTTCGAAGACACTATTTCTCTTGACACAGCTCAATAACTTTACGTATGCAATAAAAACCCCCTTTTTACTCTATACTACATAGTAAAAATAGGGATTTTCAGGTGTTTACATTATTAAGCGAAAGTTAAGAATTTTTCAATTCTTAATTTAATTGTAATTTGTTTTGCTGCATTTCTATCAATCATTAATCTCGTATAAGATTGTCTTAAATGTACTTAATCAAACTTTCTCTCTTTACTCCATATTTGGGCCGCGCCATGCGAAAACGTGTCTCCGGGCATATGCGGACAGCGAAGGCCCAGACCAGCCTGCGCATCCGCATAATCTGATCAGGACCTTGGCTGTCGCAAACAGAATCATTGGATACTATAGAATGTTTTAATGGAAAGCAAATGCCCGGATGAGACCTTGCGCATGCGCGAAGCATGGCGCGGCCCATTTTTATAGCGGAAATGCTAGCTATGGCTTACAATGCAATAGATAAAAAGGGTGTCCAGATGATTTTTGTTTATTTCCTCCACGAAAATGAGGTGCCTCTAATGGCTACCATCAACATATGAACCGCCACTTGAGAAAACGTACCTTCAGACATGTGCGTCCAGCGAAGACTCAAATCAGCCTGCGCATTCAGGCAGTCTGATCATAGTCTACCATGTCCACATGAAGAAACTTAGCTTCCTTGGCTATCCAAAATGCGTCCAGTGAGGATTCTGATCAGACTGCGCATTTGCGCAGTCTGATCTGAATCTTCACTTGGCGCACATGTCAGAAGGTACATTTCTCGACATTGCGTCTCATGTTTTCGTGGAGAAATAAGAAAACAATATATCATTACATTATGCTTGAAAATCGTGTTTCATATAGAGCGATGACGTAGTTCTAAGTATACATTTCATGCAGGTGTGTGAACGTATTGCGATTGTTTCAGATTACCATGAAATACCTGGTAACCGCGGAAGCGCTTCTAATGAGTACCTACAACATATACACGTATTTTCATGGAGAAATAAGAAACATATCAATATATTATGCTATCTAGAGCGATGTCGTAGAAGTCAACGTTTAATTCAGGCGTGTTAACTTATTGCGATTCTTTTCAGATCACCATGAAATACCTGGTAGCTTTCGCCTGCTTTCTCGCTGTGGCTTACGGCCAGAATTGGGGAATGATGCCACAACAACAACAGAATGGTGGTAATTTTCTTAACCAGCTTCTCCAAGCTCACATGGGTCAGCAGCAAAATAACTATGGCAACCAATATCAACAACAGGGGATGTATAACCAATGGCAAGGACAGCAGCAAAGGCCACAGGTATTGCTTATACAGTATTTAAGCCAATCCAAAACGAAAGCAACTTTTTGACGGATGTGACCAGCTTAAACTCAGATCAGCCTGCGCATTCTTGCAGCCAGATCAGAATCTGCGTTGGTAGCTAACATAATATAGAGACCTTATATATTCTATTTGCGAACAGCGTGGACACGACCAGACTGCACGTAAAGCTGCCTACTTGCAAATATGTATATATATATGTTTTTCTGAATGTCTTAACTGAGTCGCATCACGAAAACATGCCTATATAATTTTGACCCCCTTAAACCCCACTTTTATATAGTAAAACTGGGGTTTACAGGGGTATATATTATTTTTCTTATTTTTGCTCGAAAACATAGATTGTGGGTACTCGTTACCGAGGCGGTTCTAACGAGTACCCACAATCTATGTTTTGAGCGGAAATACGAAAAATATCCGAGTTTTTTTATCTGAAAATTTTCAGTTTTTGGAGGTGAAATTTTCTAAATATTTGAATAGTCGTTTTTTCGTAATGCAAGTACTTGCATATATGTGTACATACACATACATGTTAGGTTAGATGTCATAACTGAGTTGCAAATACTTGCAAATATGTGTGCATGTATATATATATATATGTTGGCTTAAATGTTTTAATTGAGTCGCAAATACTTGCATATATGTGTACATGTACATAAATGTTGGCTTAAATGTCTTTACTGAGTTGCAAATATTTACAAATATGTGTACGTATGTGTTGGTTTAACTGTCATAATTAAATCGCAAAACACATCTAGATAGCTTATATTTATTGTTCGAAAAACTGACTACACAAAATATCAGGGCCCAGTTGTTCAAAACTAACGATGTCGTTAGTTAAGGTATCGTTAAAACTTTGATCGTTAAATATGGCATATACGCTAATATTTTTGCTGAAAAAATGTGAGTAGCTTTTGCATTTGCGAAAGCTACTCACATTTTTTCAGCAAAAATACCTGTGAATTAGATATTGTGCTTACTAGAACAGTTAAAAGTTTGACCACTAACGAGCTTGTTAAGCTCACGATGTTTTGAACAACTGGGTCCTGAACTAATTTCTCTCATTTATGCCTAGCATCACATAGAAGGGACATTGGTAAACAGAGATATTTTAACCCATTTATACCTGGCGTCCCATAGAATGGACACTGGCAAACAGTGGAGACCCAGGACAGACACCACAGAACGCGACGTCTGATCAGGGTATTCACTGGGAAAGAGTTAGACGAGTCTACCAGGCATTAACGAGTTAACAGTGAACGTGTTTCTAAAAGATTCAGGCTAACATAATATCACTGGGATGAATCTATATACACGTACATTGTACATGTAATTTTATAAAATATATGACCAATATTTCATTCTTGTAGTCTGTGATGGCCCTATGCAGTTTTTAACGTGATATTTTCGGTAAAAAGAAACAGGTTCATTTATACCCGTACATACATTATGTATTCGGACATAGAAAACTCAGCAAACAGTGTAGACCTAGATCAGACGCCGCAGTATGCGGCGTCTGATCTTGGTCTGTACTGTTTGCCACTCATCCAGTTATATTTTAGATACATGTACATAAACAGATAGTAAAAAGGACATGCATTTTTTTAACTTCCTTTGGGATTACTGAGAACATTCATGTTACTTTGAAAATCGAATACCGCTTAGCCGGAGCTACGTGGGAGGGGGTGGGGGTGGGGTGTATACAGCCTTGCAACTTTCATTCCTCTACATAAAGAGACTTAATAAAACTCAGTATCCGATTTTCATCCTTTTGTTTGTTCTTTGTTTCCATAAGCAACATTCTTAGTTATTTATTGTTCAAAATTTAGGACAAGTATGGTTAGTAGATGGGGTGGCCGAATATTTAGGGTAAATGCGGTATATGACCACCGTTTTGTTGTTTTCATTTTCAGATGCCCCAACAGAATAACATGAATAACAATGTTTTGGGATCTCTACTGGGTAACTTGCTTGCTAGCGTAATGATGGGCAATATGCGCGTAAACCAGGGAAATAATATGCCCATGCCCTCTGATGACAGTATGGACGAGATGGCCAGGATGGAAGAGCTTATGAAGATGTCCATGGCCACAGAAATGTTCGACTTGATGAGGGCATACAACACTTTCAAGGTAAGGGGCTAGACAGAGACAGTTGTGGCCCACAAAAGAACAAAATTAGTTCTAAAGTACTTACCATAAGTATACAAAACAATATTCAAATAGATAGGCCTGATTAACGCCTACCATTCTGGGTAAATACAGTCGATTCTCGTTATCTCGAAGTCCAAGACACTATTTGGAATACTTCGAGCTATCCGTATCTCGAAATATTAGATTTGCAGAATTGAGGAAGAAATAAATCAAACAGCCATATTTCACAAATGAATATGCCATTATATACCTGTGCCCATTGTTCAAAGTGTCGTTAGCTTAACGAGCTCGTTAGTGGTCAAAATGTTAATTGTTCTAGTAAGTATAATATCTAATTCACAAATATGTTTGCTGAAAAATGTGAGTAGCTAAATGCAAAAGCTACTCACATTTTTTTCAGCAAAAATATTAGCTTATGTGTCATATTTAATGATCAAAGTCTAAACGATACATTAACTAACGACATCGTTAGTTTTGAACAACCGTGCCCTGAAATTAGATATGTTGAAAATATTGTGGAAAAGAGGGGAAATCGCTCCTTTGGAACAGTTTCTCCTCTTTTCCACAACTTTTGTTAGAGGCTTAGAGAGGGCCAAATAAACCCTATTCTACCTAACATTCCTGGTGAAACCTAGCATTTTTTTTCATGTTTTCTCAAAAACAAGGTGTTACTGGGATAAAATATTTATGCTTAATATTCGGACAAATATATATGAGCAAACAGTGTAGACCCAGATCAAATTGCTCCTGTGTGAATTATGGTGCTAAGTCCAAATATATCTGGTAATTATGGTATAATCCTGCATAAGTAAATGTTAATAAAAAGAAATAAAAAAAATAAGAGTCCCAACCTACACTGCCTATTTTTTTCTAACACGTTACCCTAAACACACATTGTTTTTTATTTGGCCTGAGCATTCAATCAGAAGAGCTCTAAAAGAAGTGAGCAGCGATAAATTTTGGGTATGAAATTACCCAAGCTTGGTACGAGATGAATAACATCATTTTGCATCACTTCGCAAATAGACTACGGAACCGGACTACGGAATGAATAAAATGGGCATGACATGACGTATTGTTGAAAATAAAAGAACCAAATGACCAGGTACGAAACAATCGGTCACCGGAAGTTTGAACTGGGTGAACTGTTATATTAACTTCGTACACAGAACAATAAAATGTGACTTCCATTTGAGCACAGAATTTCCTATAAGATTACCTGTGCACTTAGCGAAGACTCAGATCAGTCTGTGCATTCACACAGTCTGATTGGAGTCCTTGCGGGACATTCTGTCGGTAGCTGAGAAACTAAAGCGTCTTCAAAGAGACAGCGAAGACTCTGAATAGCCTGCGCGGATGCACCGATGACATCGCTGGGAACACATTCGCAATCTTTTAAGCTTATATTTTATTCGAACACAGATGTCTAATTTACACTTACTATGCTACGGCCAAATTCAGCAGACGACATTTTGAAATATATTTCTTATTTGTCCTAGAAAATACTTCATGCAAATTGTTTTCTAATATCAAATCCTACTTTATAGGAAAAATAAGAAAAAAACGTATTTCAAAATGTCGTCTGCTAAATTTTTTGCTAATATGCAAAGTATTAAATAATGTACATCAGCTGAAACTGCTAGTTTACTCAGTATAATTAAAACTCCAGTTCTTTGTACAAAGCTAATGTACTGATTACAGGAACACGCATACACAACCATTCAAGGTCTGACTATTTGATGAGAGAAAATATCTTTTTTGTGAGTACGGAAATCGAGAGTACAGATCAGTTTGAGTATTCAAACAGGACACTGTCCGCTTGTAGAATAATAAGATATACCTACAATAAAATATATCGACAGAGAATGACGTAATCAGACTGTGCGGAAGCGCAGGCTGATCTGGAACTTCAGAGTTCGGATATGATCCACGGGCCAACCTGTCACGTGTCTCGTTTTAAATGTGCATTTGAGCTGAATTATCAGAAAACGTACTTCCGGACATGCGCACTCAGTAAGATTCAGATCAGCCGGCGCATTCGCACAGTCCGGTCAGAACCTTCACTGGGTGCATTTCGGAAAGCCAAGGATTCAAAGTTTCTTCACGCGGACAACGAAGACTCTGATCAGACTGCGCGGATACGCAATCTGATCAGAGTCTCCGTTGTGCGCTCGACAGAAAGTATATTTTCTCATGTTTCTGCGTATTTTTGCTTGTTTGTGCTGAAACAATAGCAAAATAAATAAATAAACAAAATAATATTTTTCCCAGGAAAATGAGGAGGAGTTTGGAAAGGCCATGTCCCACCTCTGTTATTTAGTCAATGCCACCTGGGTAGCTGCCAGACGATACAAATATGAAGTCTACAACAAAACCACAGGTACATTGTTAGATTGGCTCCAGTCTTCAGTGACTAAACATTTTTTCTTATAATCCTGTTTAATAATCAACTAAAATGAACCCAAAAATAATATCATGACTATAGAGGTTGGTCACTAGTCTAGTGACCAGCCTTTATAGTCGTGATATTTTTTTGGTTTTATTTTAGTGGATAATCAAACAGGATTATGAGAGAAATACATCATGAAAACACGCCTATATAATTTTAACCCCCCCCCCCCCCTTCAACCCCAGTTTTATACCGTAAAACTGGGGTTTACAGGGGTATACATTAGTTCACTTATTTCTGCTCAAAAACATAGATTGTGGTTACTCGTTAGAACCGCCTCGCCGAGGCGGTTCTAACGAGTACCCACAATCTATGTTTTGAGCAGAAATTAGAAAAATATTTTTTTATCTGAAAATTTTCATTTTTTGGTGGTAAAATTTTCAGTATATTTAAACAGGCTTGTTTTCGTTATGTTTAGGCACTGGAGACTGGAGCCAGTCTAGTACATTGTATATCGTATTCGCCTTTAAATTCGGACACCCTCACTCCGTACCATATTTGCTCTAAAATTTTAACAACTTCATTTTACTCACTGTTGATGGGTCCGAAATTGCTGAATGAACTGCGAACAGTGTAGTCCCTGATCATTCTGTATACCTTTCTTTCTTCTGTTTCTCCACTGTCATTCACTTTCCCTCAAGCTGCTCTATCTCTCTCCGCTCTTTCTTGTTGGAGTCGGCATAAAATGTCCAACAACAGTTGCATGTTGTTGAACCACAAAACAACAAAATCAGCTATGGAGTATTGATAGTATTGTTATTTCTTCACGAAAACGGATGCTTCTAAAGGGCACCCACAATAAACATGTATGTTTTCGTGGAGAAGTGAAAATAAATATTTATCAGGACACCTTGTTATTATCACCCTATTTTAAGAAAAAAAGTTATTATGTATATTAGACATATTTATGCAGTCAAACTTTTGTTTGAATAAAAAAAAGTAAAAAAAAAAAGATCTGGAATTTTGACTAATAATTTATCCCCTTTCATGGCCCTGTTTTCACTATAGATTAACCCTCGCCATGCTGAATGAATTTAGATGTCATGCCTTAATTTTTAACCAATCAGATTACTTGATCTAGGTAGTTGATACAAATTCACATACTTTATGACAAACAGTGAAAATCCATATCAGTTGGCTTTTACCAACTGATCTGAATCTACACTGTTTGAAAGGCAGGGCATATCCAGATTCAGCAGGACCAGGTGTGAGAGGGGACATGAGAGAAGCTACTCTAGAAATATAATCAGCCCCCTTTAGTGGTGGAACCTTGGATAACTGTTCCATTAATGTGTTGACACATTACTCGTTGATACGGCACTCGTTATTCTGATTCTTCTAACGTCCCTGTTAATTTATCTAGATAACACCCTTAAAGAGCTGGAAGAAGCTGCTATGACAATGACTGAAGAAGAAAAGATGGACAGTGTCCTGGAAATGATGGCGAACGACCAGAAGATGTATGAAGAAATCTTCTTCAGGTACAGTAATGTTTTTGTTTAGATTTTATATTTTATTAACACAAAGCTCACTGGGGGTCCTAAATGCGATAGAGAAGATTAATTGTTTCACAAAATCAGAAAAACGTACCATGCGGACATGTGCACCCAGCGAAGGTTCAGAAAAGCCTGCGCATTTGCAGTCTGATCGGATCTTCACTGGACTTATTTTTTATAACAAAGGAGGTCACTACGAAAACACGCCTATTCAAATATATTTAGAATTTTACCACCAAACTTTAAGATGAAAAAATCTGTTAGTTTTCATATTTCTGCTCAAAAAATAGATTGTGGGTACTCGTTAGAACCGCCTCGGGGAGGCGGTTCTAACGAATACCCACAATCTTTTGTTTTGAGCAGAAATAAGAAAATTAATCTATACCCCTGTAAACCCCAGTTTTACTGTATAAATGTGGGGTTTAAGGGGGTCCAAACTATATAGGCGTGTTTATGTGATGTGTAGTTTCTCCATGAGGACAACGAAGACTCTGGTTATACTGCGTGATTGCGCAGGCTGATCTGAGTCTTTGTTGGGTGCACATGTCACATCACGAAAACATGCCTATAAAATGTTGACCCCCTAAACCACATTTTCATATAGTAAAACTGGAGTTCACAGGCGTATATATTTTTTTCTTATTTCTGCTCAAAAAACATAGATTGTAGGTACTCGTTAGAACCGCCTCGCAGAGGCGGTTCTAACGAGTACCCACAATCTATGTTTTGTGCTAAAATATGAAAAATATTAGAATTTTTTTCTGAAAATTTTCATTTTTTGGCGGTAAAATTTTTAGTATGTTTGAATGGACGTGTTTTAATAATGAGAAGGTACTTTTTCTCACGTTGCAGTTTAATTCTTCATCCAGTAAAAGATATCTGCCAGGCTTGATCTGGTGTTCAAGAACATTGAATCGCAAAGAAAAGAAAGGTACCTTCTGACGTGTGCGCACTACAACGACACAGATCAGCCTGCGCATCCGCGCAGTCTGTGGAGAAGTCTTCCTTGTCCGCATGGAGAAACTTTGCATCCTTGGCTATCTAACATGCGTCCAGTGAATATTCAAATCAGACTGCGCGAAGGCAGTTCCTCGATTGCAGCTCGTCTTTGTTTGTGCGTCTGTGGTTTCATATGTGACATTAGTATTATCGTTATTTATTTCTCATCTCTCCTTCTTTTTATGCCTCGGAAAGGCTGTACTGCGCGATTGGCATCACGAAAACACACCTACATAGTTTTGACCCACTTAAACCCCACTTTCATATACAGTCAAACTGTGTTAAGCAAGCACCTACGGGAAAGCCAAACAGTGGTTGCTTGACAGGTGCTTGCTTAGTACAGGTAAATTTACACTTATTACCATTAATGGGATCTGAAAAAGTGGCCTTTTATGACAGGTGATTGCTTAATACAGGTGACCTTTAAGATAGGTTTGACTGTAGTAAAACTGGGGTTTACAGGGTATACATTATTTTTCTTATTTCTGCTCAAAAACATAGATTATGGGTACTCGTTAGAACCGCCTCGCCGAGGCGGTTCTAACGAGTACCCACAATCTATGTTTTGAGCAGAAATATGAAAAATATTAGAATTTTAATCTGAAAATTTCAGTTTTTGGTGGTGAAATTTTTAATATATTTGAATAGGCGTGTTTTCGTAATGTGGCATTTTCTAGGTATCCTCACTTACATTGTATATGTTTGCAACAGTCAGCGAGTTTACGTCAGTCAGTATTACGGGTTTTAGCATTTTCGTTTTATAATGCATTAACTGACAGATTACAATCTGTAAGCACATTAATAACACGGTTCTTTCTATTGCAGAATGGCTACCTGGAGCTGCTGGGCAGGTCAACAGTATATGGAATCTGCAATCAAGCTAGACAAGATGAACAGAGGTGATAAATGCGACCATTAAACTACTTGACTACTGATTTTGTACACAAAGATGTATAGAAACTGGAGGACGAAAATAAAGAAAAAAAAAAAAAAAAAAAAAATCTACCGATGTTTAACATGTTGCTAATTTGGTAGTTTTTTTTTTAAAAAAGTTACTGAACGTCAGATATCAACGCGGTCTTTATGAAAAAAAAAAACAACAAAAAACAAAAAACAACACACAAAAAAAACAAAACAAAAAAAAAAAAAAAAAAAAAAAACAAAAGAAAAAAAAAACACATAAGCCGTGATTAGACAAAACTCCTGATTAATGCTTTCTTTTTTTTTGCGGGGTGTTTTAAGTTGTTTTGTTTTCACACAGATGGAATTAACATACGAGTAATAAAATGATACTGATTGCACTACTTCTGTTCTCTGTGGACCATCCAGTGATCATGAATATAGAAACTCAACAATTCTGTTTTTTCTCTCCTCTTGACATGATTCATTATTTACATTCATTAATCCAAATAAAATGTTATTCTTTATAGTTGGTGTTTACTTGTCATTTATTATTCTTTTCTTAAGATCGGTATGAATTTGAATTTATATACATGTATATAGGCAGCTCGACCACCGTTGGGACCATGGGAATAATATGTTCTAGACGTGGGTAACTCCATCCATAGGTCAAGAGACAAATGGGATTTTTTCGATCTTTTATAAAATAATGGCATGTTGAATCACCTCGATGAGCCTAGGCTACTAGGCTATTCTTATGAGTACACATGACATATATTTCCAATTTCCCTTAAATATCCATTACGAAAACACGCCTATTTAAATATATTGATAATTTCACCACCAAAAAAACCTGAAAGTTTTATTCTGATATTTTCCATATTTCTGCTCAAAACATAGATTGTGGTACTCGTTAGAACCGCCTCGCCGAGGCGGTTCTAACGAGTATCCACAATCTATGTTTTTGAGCAGAAATAAGACAAATAATGTATACCCCTGTAAACCCCAGTTTTACTATATAAAAGTGGGGTTTAAGGGGGTCAAAATTATATTGGCATGTTTTTGTGATAAATATGTGATTTTTCGAGTTACAGGAAGAATTTCCTATGGACTCAAAAACGAGTTCGAATCAGTTACGGTAAACAAGCATCATGTTCGAGTCACTGAATGTTTACTGCGTCTAGTCACATCAATTCACTGATTACAATAAACTTAATCAAGACTGATGATAGTATAAACGAAATCATTTTCTTAATTTTATCGCCATCACTTTGAAATAATTTCTTAACATAACATTGGCTTGAAAAAAAAAAAAAAAAACTGCTCTCGGAACCCGAGTCTTATCGTGACTTATTGCACCCTCAAAAGAGTTCTTAGTAAGTTAGATTTTTCCGAACAAGGGAAAAAAGATGATTAATCGCTATAAAAGGACAGGAAACACCGTGGGCGTTATGCGAGGACTGCATTCTTAGTGGTAACCAAATGAATGTAAACAAACTTTGCTACTTTCTTCAATTGGACGATGATGGGTCGGATCACAGACTCACCGACGACTCAATCTTAAATCGTTTCTAGTCGGTTTGTGACTGTTTGAATTTGTCTGTGGATGGTCGGGTTCATCTGCTTTTACTAATGGTTTTCTTTTGCTCTTTATATGAATAAACTGGGTGAATCTGATAGTGAAAACACCATATAGTACACGCCCACCTCTCATTAAGCTACCAAACTATACTTTTAGCTGAAATGAATGTATATTTGAATATATACATTCAAGATATAATTTCATTTGAGCCAGGGCATGACAAAACCTACAAAATGACATGTGCGCCCATCGATGACAGATCAGCCTGGGCATCCGCCCAGTCTGATCAGTCTTCGTTGTCCGCATGAATAAAGCTTGGGTCCTTAGCTACCCAGTGAGCGCACAGCGAAGACTCAGATCAGACTGGGCGGATGCCCAGTCTGATCTGAGTCTTCGTTGGGCGCACCAGCCATTTTGTCTTGCGCTGGCTCATTCATGTGAAAATCAGAGCAATGTATAATAGAATTGAATATAATTTTTATGGATTTTAATAATATGTATGCGCCAACAAATCACAAACTGAACAAAGTTCGAATGGTTCCATTGCAAGTTTGAGAGTTATTCGCCGGCGTTAACATATAGAAAAAAAAATCGACAAAAAATAAAATTCATTTCATGTAATTGCAACTAGTTCATAGTTACGTCGGAAATATCGGTGAAACAGCTCATTTTAGAAATTTGCGCGAAGAAATCGGTTCTGGATTTCCTGCTCACTGGATTCATTGATTGGAAGTATAAATCTCGTTTTCAAATTGCTCTCGGTCAGCGAATCAAATTTGCCCAAAACAACTGTAAGTCTTTTGAGTTGGAATTGTACTAGAATGTTGCGTGATGCGATTCAATTAAGAACACACCAGGAAACATTAAACAGTATATCCGTTAGTGGCAGACACCTGCACATAATTGTCTTTATTTGGAGTTTTGCGCGGTATACTTGTGTTTATAAACTTAACAAGTCATCTATATGCACCGAAACGACAGAAAACGTACCTTCGGACATGTGTGCCCGGCGAAGATTCAGATCAGCCTGCGCATTCGCGCAGTCTGATCAGAATCTTCACTTGGCGCATTTTGGATCGCTAAATGTGCACAATTTTTTCAGGCGGACAACGAAAACTCTGATCAGACTGCGCGGATGCGCAGGCTGATCTGAGTCTTCGTTAAGCGCACATATCAGGAGGTACATTTTCGAACGTTGCGTATCTTAAAGCTTGTCCAGACAATTCGTTTTCTAACACTGCAGTTCCATTGCTGTTGTAACGAACAAAATTGGTATTCAGACATACTTGAAAATTGACATTATGCAAGCTCATATTTTGTTGTCGCAGACTATTTATTGCACTATTGCTCATTTGTGTTACATTCAAGCTGTCTGTGGTCTCTTCCGGTCGGAGTATTTATTGGTCCGTTTATTCGTTTTATACTTTTGCGTCCGTCACTTTTTCTTTGATACAAGATTGAGAATGCCATCTGACGTAACTGTAATCAAATGTAATTCAAATTTCATCAGCTCTGACATATGGACGTTTAAAGTCGTCCCTTCGGACATTTGTGCCCTTCGAAGACACGGATCCAGTTTCTTTAGGTGGATTAAGATATTGGAGCCACAGCATCAGAAAATATTCCTTCTGACATATGCGTCCAGCGAAGATTCAGATCAGCCTGCTCATTCCAGCAGTCTGATCAGAATCTTCACTGGGCGCATTTTAAAAGATCAAGGTTTCTTCTTACGAATAACGAATATTCATCACGAAAACATACCTATATAATTTTGAACCCCTCAAACCCCACTTTTATATAGTAAAACTGGGGTTAACAGGGGTATACATTATTTTTCTTATTTCTGCTCAAAAACATAGATTGTGGGTACTCGTAAGAACCGCCTCGACAAGGCGGTTCTAACGAGTACCCAAAATCTATGTTTTGAGCAGACATATGAAACATGTCAGATTTTTTTTTATCTGAAAACTTTAAGTTTTTAGTGGTGAAATTTTCAGTATTTTGAATAGACATGTTTTCGTAATAATGATGATACTGTGCTGATGTGCAGGATAATTTGAGTCTTCGTTGGATCATATTTCAAGATGGTACGTTTTCGCATGTTTCGGCCCATACATTAACCCAGATTATGATATGCTGCGACCTACTCTCCTTTTCATATCACACTACCTGGTAACAGAAACTTCACATGTGGCATTGATAAAGTTACATACCAAATATCAAAGGCATGTGCCTTCTATTTTCACACAAGAAGATTTTTAGAGTTTTCCCCTTATGAGTTTATGTAAAACTAGTGACCCCTGGAGCAGGGCCATTTTTTACCCCAGGGCTACAACGTAAACACTCTTGATAAAAATCCACTAGATAAAACTAAATACCAAATGTAAAACGCACAGGCCCTCCAGCTTCACACAAAAATATCTTTAAAGTTTCCCCCATAAGAGTCAATGTCAAACAATTGACCTCACGGGAGGAGTGAGGTGGGGGTCCATTCAGACCCCAGGGCCATAATTTAACAATCTGAGGCCTTCTAGTTTTAGATAAGAAGATTTTGCTTTTCCTTATATGCGTCTATGTATAAAAGTGACCCTCGGGGCAGGGCTAATTTTGACCCTAGGGCTCTAATTTAATCAATCCTTGTAGAGGTTGGTTTTGATAAAGCTATATACCAAATATCAAAGGCATGGGCCTCCTAGTTTCAGACAAGACGATTTTAAAAAGTTTTGCCTATAGTAGTATATATCTAGGAGTCTATAACAAGAAAAATATCTTTTCATAAAAAAAAGATCAAGGTCAAACCAAGTTATCATTTTTTCAAACTTTAGTGGGCCCATGTCCCCAATGCTGCACACCAAACCCAAGGGCCATTGGCCCTTTGATTCCAGAGAAGAAGATTTTTTTTTAGGGTTTTGATTCAAGAGAAGAAGATTTTTATAGGGTTTTTATCATACATGGACATTGTGGCCATCTTGGTCAAATGACCCAGACGCGGCGAACAAACTTTCATTCCCTCTACCCATTGAGTCTCCGTATGAAATTTGGCTTTGATTCATTACGAAAACGCGCATTTTTCTTTAAATATATAGAATATTTCACCTTCAAAAACTGAAATGTTTTCAGATAAATGTTGATATTTTTCATATTTCTTCTCAAATCATAGATTTTGGTACTAGTTAGAACCGCCTTGTGGAGACGGTTCTAACGAGTACCCACAATCTATGTTTTTAGCAGAAATAAGAAAAATAATGTATACTCCTGTAAACTCCAGTTTTACTATATAAAAGTGGGGTTTAAGGGGGTCAAAATTATATAGGTATGTTTTCGTGATGTGGTCCAGTGGTTCTGAGGAGAAGATGGCTGAAGAGTTTTACCCATATGAGTCAATGTAAAACAAGTGACCCTGCGGCGGGTGCGTTTTATCTCATGGTCTATAATTTGAACAATCTTCGTAGAAGTTCACAAAATATAGTTACATATCAAATATCAAAGGCCTGTGCCGTCTAGTTTCAGACGAGTTTTTAAGTTTTGCCTGTATGAGCCTATGTAAAACAATGTGATATTTCCATATAAAATGACCAAATCAACCAAGGTTATCATTTCTTCAAACTTTATTGGGCCCATGTCCCAAATGCTGCATGTCAAGCCCCAGGGCCATTTGCTTTTTTTTTTGGTTCGGAGAAGATTCCACACATCAATCACCTTAAAAAAAAAGGATCATAAAATAAATAAATTTGCTCCCAAGAGGAGCATTTTACCTCACCTGAGCCTTTAGGCTCGTAGGAGAGCTTCTGATATAGGAAGGCTCTGCCGTCCGTCCATCGTCCACACTCTTCAAACTTCTTATTCTCAGAAACCACTGGGCCAATTAAAGGCAAGTTTCATGTGGATACTTAGTGGGTAGGGGGAACGAAAGTTTGTTAGCCACATTTGGGTCATGACCAAGATGGTCGCCACACCCAGACATGGTAAACACCCTTTCAAAATCTTCTTCTTCGGAACCAAAGAACCAAAGGACCAATGGCCCTGAGGCTTGGTATGCAGCATTGGGTACATGGGTCCAATGAAGTTTGACCTTTTTATGGAAAGGTCAAATTTTGTTACAGAGACTCCTATAGGCAAAAATTGAAAAAATGTTCTTCTGAAACAAGAAAGGAAAACGGAAAGTCACAAACGGTATCCCTCATATAAAATGACGGAAAATCTGTATGTGTAACATTACGAAAACACGCCTATTCAAATATATTGAAAAGTTTACACCCTAAAAAGGAAAATTTACAGATTAAAAATTCCGATATTTTTCATATTTCTGCCCAAAACATAGATTGTGGGTACTCGTAAGGACCGCATCGTCGAGGTGGTTCTAACGAGAAACCACAATCTATGTTTTTAGCAAAATAAGAAAAATAATATATACACCTGTAAACCCCAGTTTTACCATATAAAAATGGGGTTTAAGGGGTCAAAGTTATATAGGCTTGTTTTCGTGATGACAAATCTTTTTAAATGCTCAATATTTGACAGTAAGATCTAACAAGCGAGATGCAAGGGCTCTGGCTAGTTCTTCAGGAAGCATAGGCTGGTCTGGTCTTTCATATTCTTGTTGCATACAGAATAATGTGGGGTTTATCTTGAAGCAGCTGAGCATACATGTAATTGAGCCCTCCAAGTGGCGGTACCTGTTGCCTTGTTCCCCTAAAAAATATTTCAGCATTTTCCCTTGTTCCCCAAAATCAAAACCTTAATTTTCTATGATCCCTGCTCCCCAAAATTACATTTGTTTCCCTGTTCTCTTCCTGTTTAAACTTGTGTTCACCTGTTCCCCTGAAATACATGACATTATTCCCCTGTTCCCCATAACCCCTGGGAGGACCTCATAATTGGATAACTCAAATATTACTTTGTTGTTATTAATCATTATTCCCCACATCGAAGAAGTTGGCGGGCATAGTGTTTTATGTTTTTTTGGGTTGTGTGTCTGTCCGCCGGTCAGTTCGTCACGGTCACGGTTTTCTTGATACCCACTTAAGATACGGCCTTGAAACATGGTGAGCATACTCAGGCTGGAGAGTAGATCATCTGATTAAGTTCTGAAAAAAATCCGATTAATTTTGCGGGAGTATGTCCTTTTTTTAACTTTGTCATTTTGTAGGGACACGCGTATACTTTGAGGAATAGTGTTTTACAAACATGCATTTCTAGTCTGATACAAAAGTTCAATTTCTGGATATAAACTGAGCAATAATTTACGGTATGATTACATAATTACAACAAAAATCATGACAAACTAGATCACTTTGAACGTTTATTTTTAATTATTTATTTTTTTTCCAGATTTTAGACGTTCTACTTGTTACGTCATATAGTTTATTCATAACTAAACACGTTAGTAACTTAAAGTAAGTCAAAAAGGATTGCCTTTGGAAACAAAGAACACACAAAACCACGAAAATCGGAGACTGGGTTTGATTGAGTCTCTTCATATGCAACACTGTAGTTTGCGAGGCTGCGAGGCTGCATATGCCGCCCAGCGCCGGCTTAAGCATTATTCGTTTTTCAAAATAACCAGGATGGGCTCAACGATCCCAAGAAAATAAAACATAACCTGCACTATGATGATGTACGGGGAGACTTTTTACGGCCGCCACACGGCACAACATCAGTTATAGTAGAGTAAAATAAAAGTAAAAAGGGATTAAGCCACAGTAATAAACGTCTAAATCAAGGCTATGGGTATCATAAATTTGTAAAACATTTTCTCAGTTTTTTCTATTCAGCACTGAATTAATTTCTCAACATAGCACTGGCTTAGAAATGGTATAAAGATGCCAAGGAAGAGCCACAATCACAGATCATAGCCTTCTAATGACATCAACAGGAAGAACATTCAAACCTAGACAGGCAGTCCACGAGCAATAAACCAAATAAAAGCAAAACAGCCAGTCCAATAAGGTGACCACAATGCTATATAGAGAGGATCCCTTCAACTCTTTCACTGCCATAGGCGATAAAATAGACTTTTGCAAACAGCATAGATCCAGATGAGACGACTCATAATGAGCTGCCTCATCTGCCCGAGGCTAATGGCGACTTGCTTTACAAACTGATAATCTGTTTTTGAGTCTGCTAGCGACAGCAGCTAGTAGGCTCTTTGCAATCGCATGGGGTTTTACTACGTCACGAGCGGATTCTCATCACAGCTATTTATGCGTATAATTATACGCGCACTACTTCTTAATCAGACGCAATGCGGCACTATTACGGTGAACTGAATGTGAAGCAGCGGAATTTTGTATGGCTTTTTTATTTCGCTAACATAACTGTAACTGAAATCGATTTAGATAATGCAATTTAAAACATAGGCTTCAAAATTCGGTGTAGTAATACACGCGCTACTTTTGTCAAGGCGGGAACTCGGCACGGGTTCCTACTAATCACTAATGGCACCCCACGGCTCCCCATGGCACCCCACGGCACTAAATTATTTCATTGTATTGGTTAATTAAATGCTGAAATTACATCAGGGTATTAGTTTTATGTATCCAAATTTGTTTTTTGTGACAGTTTAAGACATTAAATTTACTTCAAGCGATTATCTTGGGGCGCCTAAACACCAAGATTCAAACTGAAGCAAAGAGACCAATGATGTAAGTTGATAGTCTATCAAAAATGAGTTTTAACTTATAATTACATTTTATATTCAAGTTCAAACACAAGTCATCAATATAAATACTCTGTTTATTTAGATAGAGACAAGTATTACAAAAACTATTACTGGCCATCTAAAACACATATTTTATGGTAAATATACATATATTTTGATGCCATGGGGCGCAAAAAAATTACGAAGAGTTTTAGACATAATATTTTAAATCAAACACAAGTCATCATCATCAATATAAATCTTTGTTTATTAAGATGAAGACGAGTATTACAAAACTATACTTGTCTATAGCATATTTTATGATAAATATCGATATAGTTTGATGCCGTGGGCTGCCATGGGGTACCGTGGGGTGCCGTGGTGTGATTAGTAGAACCGCTCAACACGTACTACTTTTTTCGCCAACTTTGATGTTGTGCTTAGCAACGGAAGTTGAACGAAAAGAAAGGTATCAGTATTTACATAATCAGAATCTACTTATTCGATATTGAATATAGCAAAAAATCAGGCACTTAATTCATTCCTTCTACATGAAATAACGTTATTCACACCTCAGTGACACGGAGTTGTCTGACGACTGCTGGCCCATTTATACGTTTATGACCCTTCTTTTGTGGATCTGAAAATATCTTGAAAAGGGTAGGCATAGCTGGTCGGGCTAATCTGTTGATGCTTAGGTGAAGCACTAGCAAATGACAATCAGTTATTACAGCTAATCTGGACTGAACATAGCCATTTCAAATTTATTTAATCTGCTCTTGTCTTAATAATGTTGATAAAGATAGAGTAAATTTATAAATTGCACTAGAATAATCGAGGAGCTACATCAGGTGTTGAATTTGTGTGAAATGGAGCATATCTAGAGTTGAACTTTCATAATTCTAGAAATTGGAAATTGCTGCTGGAGATACATACATTTGGAATAATCAGGTGATAAACTTCGTTGGAAAATAAAGAGGTTCATTACTCCAATCACTGCATTGGCCTATATATGCAGATAACAAAATGGAATTTTTGTGAAGAAAGAAACAAAACAGAAATAATTGTATTTAGTTTTCAATACATGGTTAGATTATTTATGTTTATCTGTTTCACACAGATACCTCAGTAAAGACCCATTCTTATTTATACATTAAAAGAAGTAGAATGCATTTCCATCTGACTGATTTTGAGAAATTGATAGTGAAAACATGTAGTGCAGAGTGTTCATGTTGGTTGTTTTTCAAAGAATAGTAAATTTTCTCACAAAGCCTTGTCTCTGAATATAGATTTAATATTGGATGAAGCCACTGGTTGTAAGCAAGTGTGAAAATATGGATATAGAGCAAAATCCTGGTCCATCAAATCATATAAAGCTATAAGAAAATGCATCTGTATTATTGCAAGGAAGTATCCATCAAGGAGATGAGATATTTAGTCCTGATTCAAGCAAGAGGGCGTCAATCCCTACCATGTTGTTTAGTATTTTTGGTGAAAGCTGTACAGAAAAGGATATGTACCAACATGTGGAATGTGAACAACATGAATGACATTCTGTTTGCAGGAGATATATTATACAATATGCAAAAAAGAATTCCAAGACATATCATGACTATTTAGAGCCATGTGATTTGCCATCTTATTTTTCACTTGACAACCAGTATTATCACTGGAAAGTGAAAAAAAAAAAAAAAAAAAAAAAAAAAAAAAAAAAAACATTTTCAGGAAATTTGAATATCATATCCTCAGTGGAGTATCCTTTCCTTGATTTAGAGACAGCATTCGCTATGACTTTCTCATTCAACCAATATGCAGTCTTCACTTGCAACGGCTTTTCCATTGCATTATTAGAACAAGGTGACTGTTTCTACCTTTATGACTCACATGCGAGAGATTCAGATTGAAGGCCAAATGTTAATGGCTAAAACATTTTGTTAAAGAAAACAAATATAGCTGGCATTTCCTTACATTTGCGTAGATTGTTTAGTTCTGATAATTCTATTACTACAACAGCGGTGAGTCAGTTTGATTTGCATTCGCTCTGTATATCTCATGTTTGCAGGGAGACCATAAAACGATACCAACGAGCTGGGGTTCAAATTTGTGACATAACTACCTATCCTCCTTTACAAGAATGTACTTCATTTGAGTTGTGTCCATCACAGCCTGATGCTTCCTCCCTGCTTGCTGACAGCTTAAATGAACACGGTTCCGCATTACTTGATTCACCCCTTTTATGTGAAGAATCGCAAACCTCCCTGAATAAGAAACGTAGGTTTAATGACACATCAAAAGATGGTTTGAGCAGTAAGAAATTTAAAAACAAGGAAAGTTCTATAGTCACACAGTTTCACAAGTTGGTATCTTGTGGTCCCCAGTATATATGTACAAGTTGTAGTCAAACATTTTTCAGAAATTCTGTTGTTAAATTTTATATTCAGGGTCTAAAGCCTGAGATAAAAAGACTCTGTACATTAGGACATAAAAGTGTGGAGGATAAGGAATGGATCTGTCAACAATGTGCTAATAGTTTGAAGAAAAATAACTTGAACAAATATCTTCCTTTTTGTCAAGCCCGCTTGCGCTGAATAGTCACCATAGCTACATTTGAGTGTATATTAGTGCGTCCATCCGTATTTGTTCGTCCCAGCTAGAAATTTTGCATGCAGAATCATCTTACAGTGTAGTTTGAAATTTCTCCAAGACTTGGCCCTGAGGTCAGATTTGTCAAGGACATGCACTTATCTGCAGAATTTAAGAGTTTTTAAAGTTTTTAAAGAAACCCTTCTTTTCAGGAAGTACAATGCCCAGATGCTTGATATATTCCATAGAGCTCCATCTTATGGTGTAGTATTGGTAACATTTGCATGTATTGTGTTTGCATAGAATATACACAGCACTCCATCAGTACTTTACAAGCTAGCAGACTCTTAGGACTATCAGTCCTTTGATTTTTTTCTCAGAACTGTAAAAAAAGAGGAAGTGTAACAAAGCAGTGCTTATTAGATATTCCAGCAAGGTAATGACTAGAATTCAGCAAGATAAGAACCAGTAACTGACGTATGGACATACGGACAACGTACAAGAGGCCCATGGGCCACAGTTCGCCCACCTGATGAAACAGCTATTTCATATTTGCAAATGCCATGCAACTGTCTTCCCGTATTGGCACAGCAACTTGGACACAAATTTGACCATACCTTAAAAAGACCAAAGGTCATACTAGTCTCATCATTTTAACAAACTCGATAGACCTTGAGCTCCCAATGCTATATACCAAGACTAAGCAACAAAGTACTGGAGAAGAAGATTTATTTTTATCTTGTTCAATGGTGCAGACCCAGTTTGTCACAGATTGAACAGATTGTGAAAATCCCTTCGACAAAAGGCCCCATATGAAATCAAGTGAAAATTGGTTAAGCGGTTTCATAGAAAAAGACGTTTAAAGGTTTCATGATTTTATATCTGGTCACAGGGTCAAGGGTAGATAACCCCTGGGGTAGGGGCTAAGTTTGATCCTAAGTAAAACGTTTTTCTATTTTAATCATACATCGTAAATTTCAACCATTAGTCTTAAATATATATTGGAAAAAAAAAAAAAAAAAAAAAAAAAGATTTATTCAACCCCCTCACCCCCCTACAAATGCATGGAGATGCAAATTAGACCTTGTCGTAAAAAGGTCAAAGGTCAACCTACGATCATCATTTGAACAAAAAAAACTTGGTAGAGCTTGAGACAGCAATTTTATAGACCAAGATTTAGCCTCAAGGCTTTCTTGGTTCTGGAGAATGAAATTTTAAAGTGGTTTTACTATATATGGGCATGGCGGCCATCCTGGTCAATGGCGCGGAACAATTTGAACAAATTGGCAATATCCCTTCGACAGAAGGCCCCAGGTGAATCTTAGTGAAAATTGCTCAATCAGTTTCAGAGAAGAAGATATTTAAAAATTACACAATTTTATACATATTTATAGACCAGGGGCAAGGTCAGATAACCCTAAGTGGACAACATTTTGATTATAACTAAAATGGTTTACTATTTTAATCACATATCATTAGTCTTTAAAACATTTTAAGAAAATGTCTTTTCAACATTTTCCACATGCAATTGCATGGGGACGCAAATATGACCTCGCCGTAAAAAGGTCAAAGTCAACCTTCAGTCATCATTTGAATAAACTTGGTAGACCTTGAGTCTTCAATGTTACATACCAAGATTCAGCCCTAACGTTTTCTTGGTTCTGATGAAGGAGATTTTTAAGTGTTTTTACCATATACAGGAATGGCAGCCACCTTGTTAAATAACGCAGAACCAGTTGAACATGTTCCTTTCGACAGAAGGCCCCATGTGAAATCGGGTGAAAATTGTTCAAGCGGTTTTAGAGAAGAAGATGTTTAAAAATTACACAATTTTGTACATGTATATAGCCCAGGTGCAAGGGCAGATAAACACTAGGGAACACAATTTTGATTATAACTAAAATGTTTCACTACTTTAATCAAACATTGTAAGTTTCAGCCATGAGTCTTTAATACATTTAATACATGCACATTGAAAGACTTAAAAACATTGTCCCCATATAGGGACGCAAATTAAACCTTGCCTTAAAAAGGTCAAGGTCAACCTACGGTCATTCATTTGAACAAACTTGGTAGACCCTGAGTTCTCAATGTTATATACAAAGATTCAGCCCCAAAGCTTTCTTGGTTCTGGAGAGGAAGATATTTAAAGCTTGTTTTAACCATAAATGGGCATGGTGGCCTTCTTAATTAATAGACCGTGGCCGTTTTAACAAATTTTCAATTCCCCTTTAACAGAAGGTTCCACATAAAGTTTGATGAAAATTGACTTCGAGGAGAAGTCGTTCAAGGGTGTGGACGGACGGACAACGACGGACGATGGACGGCAAGTGATCGCAATAACTCATTCTGAGCCTTTGGCTCAGGTGAGCTAAAAACAGTGTACCGACCCCTCCCTCACCAGTTTGCGAGGAGTATAAAACATTAAGATTATTAATCATTACACTTGGGTAGGATTTAACGTAGAAGTTATGCGCCAAATTGCCTGCTTAATGGTTAATTCAATTAATGGAAACATTCAAAATTAAATAACCACCGATCCAGCAATGAATTCTCTGATTCCAATATAAACAAACACAGCCATTTAGGTTTTATTAAAATAATGATCAATTTCCTATGCCCAAAACACAAGAAGAAAAATACTCCAGCACAAAAAAAAAAAAAAAAAAAGAAAAAACGAAAGAAAGAAAGAAAGAAAAGATCCATCCCCACCCCCTCCACCCGCACAAACACACACACACACACACACACAAAGAAAAAAGAAAAGACCCCGAAAACACATAAGCGGGAACGAAATTTATACTACCTGAAGTTTCCAGGCACTCTTAATGTTATTTTGTCTGTTTGTTTGTGTTGGGGTTTTACGGCCCGTGAACCCAATTGGGTCATGTCAGGCGCTGTCAGTTTACCTAACCACACTTTTATTTGGCAGGCTTAGTCCTCAAGGCGGTTAAACAGTATTGTGCACATTCTTTCCCCAGAAAATGACAACTGCCCGTCTTGATTAAGCGGAAGGGAGAGAATGGTCGTAGAAAATATTTCATGATCATTCTCCAGAATGTTGCTGACCCGGCGGGGCCCTTAATATTATAACTAATGTTTAGGGCATAAGGTTTCTAGAACCCCTACAAGGAACAGATAATGACAGAAAAAAAAGCTAAAAATAGGATCAGCTGGTTATAAATAGTACAGTACTAAATATAACCTCCCAAAGTCCAGGTTCCTATAAATAACAGAACAATAAGCTGCTCTATTTTAAGATTAGACAGCTAGCACCAATGTGGATATTTAGGTAAATATGCTACTGAGTCATCTGTAGATAGACCACAATAACTTCAATAGCTTAAATATACTGCCTTAAAACAGCAGATATGCTCTTTAAATACATGGATTGGAATGCAAAGGTAGGTTTTTATTACGGCACATCAACACATGTCGAAATAAGCTATTAAATGAAATGTGATATTCTAGATAAAAAACATGAACCGTGTAAACAGTGGTCAGTCTCATGATGGCATCAGCGAGATACGGTCGCAATAATTAGTGTGACAAATTGATTATTGCATAGTTTTAAATTTCTCGCCTTACAGCTCGAAATTTTAAACTATGCAATAACCTATACATACCACAAAATGCCAAAATGTAAAAATGCAACACTCCTTTCTTTAAGAATAAACATTAATGCTAAATGTTTAAAATATTGATTTGAAGGTTATTTAGAGCACGCTAGGCAATTGAAAATGGATCTTGAACCGGGATGTATTTGTTGTTGAAGTGTTTTCACATTTCCAGCCCATAAGCGAGAAATTTAAAACAGTTCAAGAACCTATTTGTCGCTTCTTGTCGGCATTGTTTTTACTGACAAAAAATAATTAAGTTTTGACTTGCTTATCTAAACATACTACGGCGTTAGGGTCACAGGGTCATATAGCTATATCAGACACACTGGTATAAAAGTATAATAAGCATTTACCGTGATCTAGGCTAAACTTGTTTTGTTTGTTTTCTTTCTTAGCTTTCTCTATTTTTGTGGTTATTGAAATTAATTTTCTTTACCGTTTAGGTACTGGAAATGAGAAACAAGCCTTTTTCGAAAAAAAAAACTATATATTTCAATCTGATTACTAATATGTAAATTTAGCGTGTTGCTCCCCATCATTCTTGTATATTTAACATGCTTAAAGCAATAACGTAGAATACAGACATATATGCCGAAAAAAAGCATATGGAATCCATGCCAGGGTTTTGTTTGGTTAGGTTTATTTTGAAACTTAGCAAAAGGCTGTCTTAAAGTGCCAGAAAATGAATTGTTACAATAAGCCATTAAATGAAATGTGACATCCTTGATTGAATACATGATGTGTGTACACTTTGGTCTGTCTCATCATGGTACCTGTGTGATAATGTCATAATGATTTTTGCGACAAATCGGTTATTGCATAGTTTTAAATTTCTCGCCTAAGGGCTCGAAATTTAAAACTGCAATAACCTATACTTAGCTTAAGATGAGTTACTAGTTACAATTTTCAATCGTCAGTATGGGGTTTCGGCACGAACATTGTCATGTCTTACCGGAGTTATAATTTCATTGTCTCCTGTTTTGGGGTATAATACTTTCAATGCTAATCATTTGGATATCAAATGTCAGACACTTGAATGGGATTTGTAAATTCCACATTAAAGTTTGCCGTATCTACACAATGAAGATTTTTCCTGACGGCAGCTCTGTTGCTTGCGCTGCTTATGTGGATAATTGGGATCAGATGGTCTGCAACCAAATACTCTCCGATTTTGAAAAAAATCCTCAGGTTTAAGAGAACTGATGTCAGTAGGTCTTTTGGCCCATTCTTCCGCAGTTATGATATTCAGGTATGTTCTGACTCGCAAAATGCTCTGACATTTTTACAAAAGGGCAGTAGAAAAGAAGATTTGCATAACTTGTCGTTGAGAGTTTTCTGCGTTTGTATCAGGAACAATTTACAATTACATTAAGTATGTATTCCGCGTTCATAAAATGATAGAGCTTTTTTATCACGCATGGTAAATACAGGAAACTAACGCATTTCTGAGAGTTTTTTTTTTTCAATTTGTAAATGAATTAAGGGGTCCAGCTAACAAATTTTAGAAATCGAAAATCATCAAGATTTAATTTTCGTTTCTGGAACCCTGGCTCGGAGGTCATTAATGCATTTACACAAGATTGGTCAAGGGACATAAATTTGCTAGTGCCATCTGTAAATCTGGTAGCTAGGAGGTTGTGACATTTAACTTAATGCAGAGTGAAAGGAATCCTTATAACAGTTGCTTGACAATCCGCGACGTTTTGGCTACTGTTGTTTCCTGAGAAAGGGCTTATTTCCCCAATGGTCAATGGTACATGAATACAAAAGTTTACCTGAGAATGGCAATATATTTATTCCGGGATGTTTGCGGAACATTGTGTTTTACACTAACAAGGGTCTAATTTGTATTCACAGGCAGACTAGATGATTCAAAGGTTAAGTTTGTATGAGGTGGTTAAATATGGTAGTGGTCTTGTGGCTTATATGATTATTATGAGCCATGCATATTTTTCCACATGTGTAGTCTGAATAGGCTGATCATGTTGATGCAGAGTTGTAGTCATCACGAAAACATGCTTATATAATTTTGACCCCCTTAAACCCCACTTTTATATAGTAAAACTGGGGGTTTACAGGGGTATACATTATTTTTCTTATTTCTGATCAAAAACATAGATTGTGGTACTCGTTAGAACCGCCTTGTCGAGGCGGTTCTAACGAGTAGCCACAATATATGTTTTGAGCAGAAATATGAAAAATATTACAATTTTTTTCTCTGAAAATTTTCATTTTTTCGTAGTAAAATCTTCAGTATATTTGAATAGGCATGTTTTCGTAATGTATTAAACGGTCACTGAAAGTGTAGCATGTAGAGTTTGAAAGTGCTGGACATGTTACTTTGATGTCGTTGAATACGAGCAGAACAGCTTATTTATTACTCTGCTAAATATTGTATTTATAGTCTATCAAGTGTTATTAGCTGTTTTATGTTTTGAAACTATTAAACAACCAATTTGTCGCTATCCGAATCGCATTTTTTGATAAAATAAAAATTTTGCTAATTTCGGGATCACAGAGTCATCTGAATGTAAAAATGAAATAGCAGACGATAAAAATGATACATTTTTCTTCTTATGAATAGTTTTGTTAAGTGAGGAGAAGGGGAATACGCACTTGAAGCCATATTCAACGGAAATGCTTCAAATACAAATGAAAATAAAACGTTAAGATCTGTGTTATAACCAGAATTAAAAAAAGAATTTACGTGTATGCTTTTGTTAAGATTAAGCAGACTAAAGATTAGCTCTAAATTATACTGTTGCCATAAGAATTTGGATGATCTCTATGTGTAATGGATTTTGATTGAATTAGACTAGCTCTGTTTTCAGTTGTCTGGATTTTTGTCATGGAGACTTTCTGCTCATCACGAAAACATACCTTTATAATTTTGACCCCCCCCCCCTGAAACCCCACTTTTATATAGTAAAACTGGGGTTTACAGGGGTATACATTATTTTTCTTATTTCTGCTCAAAACATAGATTATGAGTACTCGTTAGAACCGCCTCGGCGAGTGAATAGGCGTGTTTTCGTAATGCTGCTTTTTTTTATTGTATTAATGTACCACCATTTGTTACTGCACAAATAGCAACACGAGATTGTTTCTTTGATTTAAGTAATGGAACTATTTCACTAAGGGAAAGTGCCAAAAGCATTACGAAAACATGCCTGTTTAAATATACTGAAAATTTTACTACCAAAAATGAAAAAAAAAAATCAGATAAAAATCTCTGATATTTTTCATATACCTGCTAAAAACATAGATTGTGGGTACTCGTTAGAACCGCCTCGACAAAACTTAGGTTGTGGGTACTCGTTAGAACCTCCTCGACGAGGCGGTTCTAACGAGTACCCACAATCTATGTTTTTGAGCAGAAATGAGAAAATAATATATACCCTTGTAAACCCCAGTTTTACTATATAAAAGTGGGGTTTAAGGGGGTCAAAATTATATAGGCATGTTTTCGTGATGGGGTTTGTGGCAGTAATACTTCACACCAAAGTTTATCGTCTCCATTTACAGAGGTGGTGACTGCCAACAGGTAAAGACAAACAAAACTGTCATATGAATGTCAAAAACAGATCAATGTTATATGTCAACTGCAATTGAAATAGTAAGATTGTAACTTCTTAATTTGGTTCTTCTAAATCAAAACTAAGCAAAGCACTTTAGGCAATTAACTATTGGTTCCATTATTTGACAGTATAATCCATGTGAAAAAAACGTTCTTGGTTGAAAGTATGTTAAAAAGGATGTCGTAGATGTGTATCAAAACCTGTACTAAAGAAAGAACCCGCAACTTCGGAAACCCTTAAAATTTTGTAGCAAAGTTTGCCGTGCTTCAATGCACTTTAATTGATATCCGTAGTTTTACATCAGTTTTACTTTCTTTTGCGGTTTTGTTTTCGTTTTAGAGAAGCGATAAAAGCTCGTCGATCAGATATAATTTTCTACTTGTCATATTAGCATTTTCATCAGTGAAATAAAACTGATGTTTATCGTCAGTGTCAGACGGTAATTATTGCCAGAACTGGTAATGAGACATGTCCGGTATCTATGTTAGAAAGCTATATTCAGGCAGCAGACACTAATGTTGACTCAGATGACTGTACTTTTCGTGCTATGATGTTTTTAGCAGAGTCAAAACCGCAGGCGTAGCGTCCTAATAAAGATAGGTTTTTATCATATTCTACAGTCAGAAGTATTGTTTTTACGAAAGGTATATATATTAGGTCAATGCTAAAGGTTATGGTTTGTATAGAATACGGTGGAGGGGAGGGGGGAGGGGGTCGTCAACCAGCGCCAATTTAGGAACATTAGAAGATCCATGGTAGATAGAATTCTGAAAAAGAAGCTATTGACGGTTAAGTAGCAGATGATTACAACAAAGATTTTCAGTAACTAGGATTAGGACTGTACTTTTCGTGCTATGGTGTTTTAGCAGTGTCAAGGCCGCAGGCGTAACGTTCTAATGAAGATAGGTTTTTATCATATTCTACAGTCAGAAGTTGTCTTTTTTACAAAAGCTATCTATATTAGGTCTTAATGCTAAAGGTTATGGTTTGTATAGATTACGGGGGAAGGGGGTCGTCAACCAGCGCCAATGTCGGAACATTAGAAGAGCCACGGTAGATAGAATTCTGAAAAAAAAGAAGCTATTGACGGTTAAGTAGCAGATGATTTACAACAAAGATTTTCAGTAACTACGATTAGGACTGTACTTTTCGTGCTATGATGTTTTTAGCAGTGTCAAGACCGCAGGCGTAACGTCCTAATAAAGATAAGTTTTTATCATATTCTACAGTCAGAAGTTTTTTTTTACAAAAGCTATTTATATTAGGCCTTAATGCTAAAGGTTATGGTTTGTATAGATTACGGGGGGAGGAGGTCGTCAACCAGCGTCAATGTAGGAACATTAGAAGAGCCACGGTAGGTAGAATTCTGAAAAAGAAGCTATTGACGGTTAAGTAGCAGATGATTTACAACAAAGATTTTCAGTAACTACGATTAGGACTGTAACTAGAACGGTATTGTTCCTTACATGTCTTCGGAATAAATGGGTAAATGCCAGTGCTAGCTACTATTAGACAGAAAATACATGTTCCTAATTATTAATTGAGTAATATTACCAAAACAAGGAGACAATGAAATTATAACTCTGGTCAGCTCAGCCAATATTCGTGCCGAACCCCCATACAAATGATTGAAAATTTTTCTAGCCAGTTACTCAACTTTCAATAATTTAATTTCTGGTACTTCAAGACAGCCGTTTGCTAGGTTCCAAAACAAACCTGTCCAAACAAGACCCTGGCATGGATTTCATATGCGTTCCTTGGTATTAATAATAAAATCTAATATTTTTTCCAAATTCTCAGACACGGAAATTGGATTCACATCAACAGGTGGAGACGTTCGTTCAAAAACACTGAATTTCTAACAGCCGACTTATCTTTTTTTATTTTATTTTTTTTTATTTTGAAAAAAAAAAAAAAAAAAAAAAAACAACAGAAAACAACCAAAAAACAAGCAGGTGGTGACAGAGACAAAAATGGTATCTTCTATCCATTTTCAATTATATCTAAAACACTGTCATTAGCACCAATATTTCTACAAAAATCGATATGCGGATGAAGCCTGCCATTTACATTGTTATCTGTTGATGAATATTGCTGAGATTAAAATTTTTCAAATTATTCAAGACTACCAGTATTTCGATACAAAGAAAAACACTTAACTTTTGTTGTTGGCTTCCTATTGTCTACCGTCTGTCAAACAGGTGTCGCCAGGGTGCCTCAGAAGGCTTGCTGCTGGAATTGTGAGATACCCGCGGTATTTGGCTGCATTCCGACAGGGAGATGAGCCCTGCAGTCAACTCGAAAATGTTCCCGGCCGCCGCAACGGAAGCAAACGTCTTACTACCCTGCCGCTTCGACTCTGATGACCATGTTGTAGGGACAAAGACAATTAGGACAAGGAACCCCAGTAGAATGAATAGACGAGCTTCTCTGCAGTCTCTGTTTTCTTTTTCTGGAGAGCTCGAAAATCGGCCTGCTGGATTTTCCGGTGGCCATCGGAATCGTCAGCCGATTCACTTTGCTTGTACTACTCCATTGTACTTCACCCTCCTTCTGTCTTATCCGCGATCAGTTTATTTCTACTCTGAATGGCCTTGTTTACTTCATTTATCACTTCTTCAATGTCCTCTATGGCACGGTCTTCAAGGCGGGATTCAATTGAAACCGCTTTGGCAAAAACTGACATGTTAAAATCATGTGTTTTTTCCTTATTTCCCAAATATGTAAGCACTAGACCTTCTTCTGGGAGTCTTCGCTATAATGTTTTCATATTTCCATCTGTTTGAGGGCATACCGGCCGCCGCAACGGAAGCAAACGTCTTACTATCCTGCCGCTTTGACTCTGATGACCATGTTGTAGGGACAAAGACGATTAGAACAAGGAACCCCAGTAGAATGAATAGACAAGCTTCTCTGCAGTCTAGGACAAGGAACCCCAGTAGAATGAATGGACGAGCTTCTCTACAGTCTCCGTTTTCTTTTTCTGGAGGGCTCGAAAACCGGCCTGCCGGAGATTCCGGTGGCCATCGGAATCGTCAGCCGATTCACTTTGCTGTACTGCTCCATTGTACTCCACCCTTCTTTTGTCTTATCCGCGATCCTAATCAGTTTATTTCTACTCTGAATGACCTTGTTTACTTTATTTATCACTTCTTTAATGTCCTCTATGGCACGGTCTTCAAGGCGGGATTCAACTGAAACCGCTTTGGCTAAAAATGACATGTTAAAATCATTTTTTTATTACTTATTTCCCAAATATGTAAGCATTAGATCTTCTTCTGGGAGTCTATGCTTTAATGTTTGTATATTTCAATCTGTTTGAGTGCATAATTCCCCTTCCAGTTCACTGAACTCCGATGAAATGATAGAGTGCACCAATGAAACAGTGTCTTCTAGTCTTAAGCTAATAGTGTTATCACTGTCCTGGTTATTATTATTATTCGTGTTCATAATACAGAAACACGAAATAATACCTTCAAGAAGTGAAGAAAAGTTTTATCTATGTCACTAAATATTTTCCACATGTCATTTTTGATTATCTGTGCATGACAATATAGGGATCAAACATGGTTTTCATGCATTAACATTCGCCAGGTCCCGTGGGATGTGTTGAAAACCGAGGCCGAAGGCCGCGGTTTTCAACACCTCCCAAGGGACCTGGCGAATGTTAATGCATTGAAAAACCATGTTCGACCGGTATTATTGCATAAAAACTGAAAACGTTTGCTACATTTCGCGTTATTTCTTGCACTATTTTGTTTCGCCTTTTCACCGATGTCTCGCGAACGTAATTTCCACTGACTATGCTTGTTCTAAGGCCGGGCAGTACACATCTCGTTACAGCAGCAAATCTGTGGCCCCGTTACGATCATATTGAAAGTTGCGTAGCCGTGCATTAACAGCGCGTGAATTGCTTGGTTAATACACGGCTTTTCGCGGGTTAATGCACGGCTGTTAATAACGTGCGACACTGCTTTTTTATGCAATATATACCATAATGCAAAAACACTTTGAAATCATAAAAAATGTCCAGAATAACATGTCTCAAATGCCTGCCTGACTGCACTGATCACATAGCAGTCGAGTGCCAACTCGGACAGAAACAAAATTATATGTTTGACAAAAACTGTCAGTCAAATTTAAAGAGTGGGAATCATATTTGTCTACGATCCAATGTCTGTAAATACATTTGCTGCCATTGCTGAGCGGTGGGTCGGGCCGCAGACTCGATGACGGTCTAATCCGAAATCTGAATCTTCTCTAGGCGCACATGTCCTTCGAAGGTACGTTTTCTCAAGTTAAGGCTCATAAATCGAACTAATACGAGAGAAATCTATAACCCTGAGTCCGACATCCACACCCAGTGATATCTAGATTTGTAACCGATCTCATATTCTACACGTATGAAATACATACATGTTGTAAGGTAGCTTAGTGATTTTAATACATTTAATTTCATGTCAGCGTTCATGTTGCATTTTATCCACATGAGATTTAAACCTTTGGCAATTCTGAACAATGTTGTATAAGAAAGACAGCTTTTGTGACTTCCTCTATGCCTTTTCGCATAAGAGGAGCAAATTCTGTCCTTTGAAAATAGACCCATTTTTAGAGGGGAGATGAATGATTTTGATAGGGATCCTCCAATAAAAGTGTATCGATTTGATGTTGTAATTCTGAAGAACTGTTTTCTTGTCATACAGTCATAAACCCTCAAAACAGAATTGAAGTTGCCATGCAGTCGCCACAATGACACTCTAAAGCCTTCACACACGCAATAGCCTTCACAAGACATTAAAAGTACACATTGATGTAAGACACATTGACGTCAAACGTAAACAGTTCTATTCTTACAGGAAAGCTTGATCATTTGAGCACCATCGTTGTGAGAAAAGAAAGTACCTTGTGACGTGTGCACACTAGGAAGATTCAAATCAACCACGACATTCGCGCAGTCTTATCAGAAATTTTGTTCTCCGCAAGGAGACATTTGCAGTCTTGGCTTTTCAAAATGCGCTGAGTGAAGATTCTAGACTGCGTAAATGCAGAACCTCCGCCTGACAGACGTTCGAAGGTCCTTTTTCTGACGATGAGGCTCATTTTAACTCTTGTCCTGCTGATCTCGGATATATCCTGCCTTTGCAAACAGTGTAGATCCAGATCAGTTGGCTTCTGAAGAAGCCAACTGATCTAGATCTGCACTGTTTGCCATTCAATATGTGAATTTATATCAGCAATCTGGACCAAGTAATCTGATTAGCTGAAAATCAGAAGTGGGTGTGGCAACTTAATTTAATCAGCATGACAAGGGTTAATGCATAAGTAAATATCACTTTTCCTATCACCGTGCAGGCAATACATGTAATCATAATAATGCTTCTTTCTTTCTTATTTGTTAGAATTTTATTATGAGAGAAAGGTGTATAAAAAATAATCATTACAAACATTTATAATTGTTAGTTATGAAACGATTTCTCGATGTAGAGCCATTTTTGTACTGCTTATTGCCTTTTAAATTTAAAAAAGTAAAAACAACAACAGAACACACACACACACACACACACACACACACACTATATATATATATATATATATATATATATATATATATATATATATATATATATATATATATATATATATACCCAGAAAAGACCATAGTCAATAAAAGGTAAGAGAAAAGCCCAGGGAGTGCCACAATCACAAACCGCAGCCCTCCCCAGACACTGAGAAGAAGAGGAAACAGACAAAACCAAACAAGCGCAAATCGAACAAACGTACGAAAAGCACTAAGATTAGCTCTCTCTTCCCCAAGGTGGTAATTGCAATGCTAAAAGGACTGGAAAAAACACAAGAATTAAATAACACAAGCTAAGACTTAAAACAAATCGCCTCGTTGAATAAACCACAAAGCAACAAAGAGTAGGACTAACACCGTGGACGGTCAATAGAATAAATCACCGTGGAGTAGGGGTGTTAAAGCACTGTCCAACTTCACCCTGGGTCCCGATGCTACTCTTAATTACAAGTAGAAAAACAGAAAGCAGAATGGGCACCTGTTAAAGGTGACCAAAATGCTAGCATTACAACACAATTAGTAAAACAGAAAGCAAAATGGACAGCTATTGAGGAGGCCGACCATAATGCTAGCATCACAACACATATAGAAAAAAAACATAGCAATGCGTGAACCACAAAGCTACAAAGAGTAAAACCAACACCAGGACCACCGCCTTAGAATGGTTGGTAGAATAAACTACTGGGGTTTAAATCACTTTTACAGCAAACCAATTTCGACCTGGGTCCCGATGCTACTCTTAATACAGAAATACATAAAAATTCGGTTCGCATAACGGCTCCCAACTCAGTCAAGCCATCAAAGAGAAAACATAAAAATCAATTTAATCACTATAATAAACAAAGACGAAAACTCATGGCTAATTCTACTGTATGCCACAGTAAATGAAAAATAAAATAGTTGAACCATGGCGGGCCAAGCCATAGACATATCGTCAATTCCCAACCCACTGGTTAAAGTTTTACGAAGAGGCCGTCATTCTAAGACATCTGATAAGGATTGAACAACGTGAAAAGAGAATATGAAAATGCATTTATTGAATATAAATCGAATGAAGAAGAACTACAACGGAAAAACTGACCTGGTAGAATGCTTAGTAGTAAATCAGTAACTTAGTTCTGTCATGAACGATAAAGACGTTATGAAAATCAGTGCGAACCATGTATTTAGAAGTGAAAATTTGAAGCAAGCATGCCATATCTGTCAAAATTCCAGAAGAATTAGCTGATCATTGTTCTTTAGAGATTAATTTCGAAAGTTAGAGGAACAGAATTCCATATGGTGCTGCTTCCATATCCATCACAAGTGGAAATCGCACTTCATCATGAAAACATGTCTATGTAATTTTGACCCCCCTTCAAACCCCGCTTTTATATAGAAAAAATGGGGTTTGCAGGGGTATACATTATTTTCTCATTTCTAATATAAAACGTAGATTGTGGGTACCCGTTAAAACCTCCTTTATGAGGCGGTTGTAACGAGTACTCACAATCTTTGTTTCGAGTCAAAATAACAAAAAAATCACATTTTTTCACCGGAAACGTTTTGTTTTTGCAGCCATACACACGTAGTGTCATTATATTGAATGGGCGTGTTTTTGTAATGTTTTCTTATTTTTTTTCTCTATTGTTTTTCTATAATTCTCTGTTTCTTCTTTTATACTTCTCTATTGCTCTTCTATACCTCCATCTTGCTCTTCTATGCTTCTCTTTTACTCTTCTTTATTTCTTTGTTGCAACATGTACACAACTGAAGTGGTATGTACAGATAAGAACCTGTCTGTTAGGTGTTCCGGTAAGTCGTATAAAGTCTGCTTTACCAAAGCAGAGTGATGGATCCTTGACGTTCGCTATCAAATGGGCCTACCAGCATTAATACGGACTTTACTGACAAATCAAAGGGGTTGGTTTGGAACTCTAAAACATATACGGCACCTGTGGTGAACAGGGGACATAATCCTATGTGCCTACAACTTCACTCTTCAAGGACACTGATTTGCTTTCAGGGAGCCAACGTTGTGAAAATCTGTTTTCCCCCCCTTCTGAAAAGTGGTCTACTTTAAAAAGAAATAATTTTCTCCCACTGTACAGCAAAGCAAACAGGTACTCACAAAAGCTGCTTGGTGTGTCGGAAAGTAAAGAGGAAGCTTCAAAATATCTCCCTTGTTGCATATTGTTAATATATAAGGTATTCAATTATTTTAAGCATCATGTTTAGTATGTTTCCATTAATAACTTTATTTACCATGTTTCCATAAATAACTTTCTGGAACAACAAGTTTACAAAACATGTTGTTTATGTCCTTAACTCTAGTTATTTTTGGCATGGCATAGAATATTTAGAAGTTTCTTGACTGAACCTGGAAAGTAAGTGATGCCTCTAGTAAAATAGAAGGGAAGGCAATGATCAGGAATCGATACAATTATCCCACACCTCCCATCAGAAACATCAAAGGGAAAGAAACACAAACACGAATAACTTGACCCTAATGGAAACATCACTAGCTGAAAGCCAAAGTTAGTATTCTAATCAACTACAATTCTACAAAAACCATCATACCTTGCATGACACATCTCCCTGACCTCCTGACTTGGCAGATATGTTGACCCAGTGACCTTGACCTATATTTTGCGCTCCATTGACTTTGACACAATTTACGTTGACGTTCCAGATCTTCTCAACTGTAAGGCGTACAACTACCAACCTTGCATAGTGCTTCTCCTAGATGTAGAGACTTGGCAGGTACCTTGACCCAGTGACTTTGACCTATATTTTGCGCTCCAGTGACTTTGACATATTTTGCGTCGACGTTCGATATCTCCTCAACTATAAGGCCTACAACCATCAAACCTCGCAAAGTGCTTCTCCTCAATGTACTGACTTAGCAGATACCTTGACCTGGTGACCTTGACCTATATTTTGGCTGCAGTGACTTTGACATAATTTACGTCAACGTTACAGATCTCCTCAAGTGTAAGACCTCTAGCCACAAACCTTGCATAGTGCTTCTCTTTTATATGTACTGACTTGGCAGGTATCTTGACCCGGTGACCTTGACCTATATTTTGCGCTCCAGTGCCTTTTACACATTTTACGTCAACGTTCAATATCTCCTCAACTATAAGGCCTACAACCATCAAATCTTGCATAGTGCTTCTCCTCAATGTACGGACTCTGCAGGTACCTTGACTGGGTGACCTTGACCTATATTTCACGCTTCATTGACTTTTACACCTTTTACGTCACCCTTCCATATGTCCTCAACTGTAAGGCCTTCAACAATCAAACCTTATATACATGTAGCACTTCTTCTTGATGTACTGACTCGACAGGTACCTTGACCTAGTGACCTTGACCTATATTGTGCACTCCAGTGACTTTGACACATTTTATATTGATGTTCGGTATCTCCTCAAATATAAGACCTACAACCTCTAAACCTTGCATAGTGCTTCACCTCATTGCACTGGCTTGGCAGGTACCTTGACCCAGTGACCTTGACCTATATTTGACACATTTTACATTGATGTTTGATAACTCGTCAACTATAAGGCCTACAACCACCATACCTTGCATTGTGCTTCTCCTTGATGTACTGAATTAGCCGGTACCTTGACCCGTGACCTTGACCTATGTTTCCTGCTCCAGTGACTTTTACACATTTTACGTCAACGTTCCAATATCATTGGGCTGTATGATACGAAAAGTCAGTGCTGAAGATATAGCCATTAGAGGGAATGAGACTGGCCTGGAATATATGTGCCCCACTAGGCACTTTGTCTACATTTTTTTCGACCCAGTTTTCCAAGTAAGCACTGCTAAGAATGAAATAAACTTATTTAATAACCACGTTCTGATTGTGGCTCCTGTGACTTTTGCCCCAGCAGGTGCGATGACGCCTTCCGCGGAATTCTTGTTACATATATTCACTATTCACAGACGTTTGCCTATAGCAATTTTAACGTATAATCACCATAAGACGTCTGTAAATAGCCACTCCGTATTTATTAAGTATTATGGCAAACGGAGATAATATTATTTACATTTCCAGAAGAGCTGTTAAGATGGACAGTTTAGTGATAATTCTGGGATATTTTTCTGATATCTCCATAAAAGCATTTGTTGTGGGTACCCATTAGAAGCGCCTCATCGTGGCGCTTCTGATGAGTACCAACAGCATATGTTTGACAGAGAACTGGAGAAATATATCCCAATTATAACGTCTAATACTGCCCTTTAACAACTCTTTAGGTTACGTCTAATAGCATTGATAATGATCAATCTAAGAATGGCTTTGTCATATCATCTATCAGTTCAATTAGAGCATCGCTTACTTGACTAGTCCAAACATCTGCACTCTTAATCCTGAGAGCTCTAGGCAAAATTATAGCAGACAGAATTATGATTTTTATTTTATTATTTTTCAGAGAATATAAGACCAGACGTTTAAAAACGTATTCATGTTTTTTTTTCTGATTTCTCCACGAAACTATATGTTGTGGGTGCGCATTAAAAGTCTGATCAGGGTCTACGATGTTTGCAAATAGAATAATTAAGGTCAATATATTATGATAGCGATCAGTGTAGACACGGATCAGAGTGTGGGAATGCGCAGGCTGATCTAGTCTACGCCGGTCGCAAACGACATCAGGACATTTTTAATCCGTAGGGTTCATATATATATATATATATATATATATATATATATATATATATATATATATATATATATATATATATATATATATATATATATATATATATATATATATATATATAAAGCGCTCTGGCTTGATTTCAATGGTCCACCAGTACTCTAAACATTAGGAATATGTACTTCTTAACATATCTAGTCATAACGTTAGAAAACGTACCTTCTGACATGTGCACCCAACAATGAGTCAAACCAGCCTTGCGCATCAATATAATCTAATCAGAGTCTTCGTTGTCCGCATTGCATTCTTGGCATCAAAAATGTGCCCAATGAAGGCGAATGCGCAGGCTAATCTTAGTCTTAACTGGGTGCTCATGTCCGAAGTCACCTTTTCTGACGTTGCGTATACGTAAGGTACATTACGGTATACCTTAATTACAAATACATCTCGTATAACTACCTTTAAGTTGGCCTTTGGGAACAAATAAACGTCGTCCTGTCGTCCATAGTTCTAGATATGTGCCTTTTTCTATTGTTGTTGTTTTTTATTTAGTCGAAAATTGCTTATATTACTCTTATTTCTCCACGAAAACATATGTTGTGGTACTGACCAGAAGCGAGTCGGCAGAACATATGTTTTCGTGGAGAAAATAAGAAAACAGTATTCTCCTGATACCCCCACCCCAACTCCCCTCTTATCTAGAGCTATAGTAAGCTTGCCTTCCAATGTCTTAAGGAGATCGGAGATCTTCCATTAACAAAGTCCAAGAAATTACCAGAATCTCAGGTTCAATGAACCAAACTCATTTCCACTGGAATCTAAAAATAATTTAGCTACAAAATCGGTTTTTGTAGCTCAAGCAAAGATTTTGTTTAAATTTGGATGAAAATGATAAATTCAATATTAAATTATGTAGGAAAAAAAAACAGCCATCTATCCCGGAAAATTAGGCTGTTATAAGCATCGGTACACGATAAAAATGTTATTTTTGAGTAAAAAAAAACAAAAAAAAACAAAAAAAAAACAAAAAAAAAAAACTGACCCCACCTCCTTAGACACCGATTTATTCTACTTGTGTGAAGATTACTGCATGCCATTGCATTTGACAGTTGTGTTTCAAGAACCATGCAACCAATCTTATGTATGCATATTACAGAAGCTGTCAGAAGCTTTAGAATACTGGGCCCAGTTGTTCAAAGCGTCGTTAGCTTAACGAGCTCGTTAAGAGTCATTTCGTTAACTGTTTTAGCGGATTCAATATACAATATTCTGATATTTTTTGCTGAAAAAATGTGAGTAGCTTTTGCACTGCAAAAGCTACTCACATTTTTTCAGCAAAAAATTTCAGCATATTTGCGTATCACTCGATGTAAATTTTAACGAATCGTTAACTAACGACGTCGTTAGGTTTGAACAACTGGGCTCTGGACGAGAAACCAAGGATAACCACTTCCGATCTCCTTTGATACGCTAAGCATTTATATGTCAGTGTAATTATGGGTGGACTAACTGTACCATGATCAGGACATATTTGTTGAAAGCATCAATAATTTAATGCACTGTGGCTTAATGAGCTTCATTAACCTCTGTTCAAATTCAGCCCAGAGGTTAATGAAGCTCGTAAAGCTATCTATGCCGCCAACAAACTGATGACATTTTTCTTACTTTTTTCCAGAAAATAGACTTTGACATTTCATGCAAATTATCTCCTAGGGAGACAATTTGCATGATATATCAAAGATTATTTTGTCGGCAAAATAAGAAAAATATTTCAAAATATCGTCTACGGAGAAGATGGCTTGGAAGTATGTCGTACTTTGTATAGCAATAAAGCGAATAATTTAACCTTTAGCACTCTCTTGGCAAATTCAGCAGACAATGGTATTTTTGTCTTACTTTTATTAGAAAAAAGGGCATCTCAGATAGTACTGGCTCCTCAAGGCTTCACCATTGATAAAGCATCACCAAGCAAAATGGTGCACAGTAAGTGTATGTGTAAAGATATATGCAGAAGAGATGACACATATGACATTTCTTGTAGGAGAACATTTGAATGGAGTATGAAACCCTTTTATAATTTTATGCAACTTTTATGCTAAATGACAATTGGCATGGAATGTCGAACCCAATTTTTTTGGAAAATAAGAAAAATGTAATTCAAAATATCTATCACGAAAACATGTCTATATAATTTTGACCCCCTTAAACCCCACTTTTATATAATAAAACTGGCGTTTACAGGTGTATACATTATTTTTCTTTTCTGCTCAAAACATAGATGAGGCGGCTCTAACGAGTACCCACAATCTATGTTTTGTGCAGAAATGTGAAAAAATATTAGAGTTTTTAATCTAAAATATTTTCTAGTTTTTGGAGGTGAAATTGTCTATATATTTGAATAGGCGTGTTTACGTAATGTCGTCTGCTAAACTTTTTATCCAGCACGCACAGCGTTGCCTGAAGACAAAGGGTAGTCATAGTGTGAACTGTAGTGACCCAGATCTTACTGCTCAGCACGGCTGAGCAGTAAGATCTGGGTCATCACAGTTCACACTGTGATGAGTCCGATATTACTGCTCAGCCAGTCACAACAGCATCTTTGATGTTCATCAATATAGTCATGTGTGCAGTGGTGCTGTTTATAGACATTAGTGGTTCGAGCACTGACGCGCAGACAGACCTGAACATCTAGTACGTAGATGGTTACAAAAATCGGAGAACTTATATGATAGGAATATTCGGAAAGTTTCATTACGTTAATATGTCTCTGTCATGTAGACTTCCGTGATTCTCCATAATATAAGGTGAAAATAGGAATACGCAGGGGAAATTTTACTACACCATTTTTCAGATTTTTTTTGTTTTAACATCCGATTTCATTTTGTTTTGTTATGTTTATCAAACTTTTATATATTTAAATATATTTTCATGTACACAATAACCCGATTTTAGTCCTCTTCTCCATATTTTAAAGCGAACAGGGTATTGTGTTTACAGCAGTATACAAGAGAGATACCTACATAAATATTTGTCCTATTTTTCCTCAAACGCAGATGTTGTGGCTACTTAAGCACCGCCACGAGACAAGACTAATAAGTAACCTCAACTTCTAGGAATGTATGGAAAATATCAATGCATCATGACTGAAAAAAAGTGTTTTATCTAGACCTACTGACAAAAAGAATACATTTCAAATTGTGTGTTAATGTAAAAAATATTTCTTGCCACAAACCCCAAGAAGAGTAGGGAACTGGTCTTCAGTAGAGTAAACAGAATGTAACAAAATTCCTTCAGAATAGGCAAAGCACATCACGAAAACACGCCTATATAATTTTGACCCCCTTAAACCCCACTTTTATATAGTAAAACGGGTTTACAAGGGTATACATTATTTTTCTTATTTTTGCTCAAAAACATAGATTGTGGGTACTCGTTAGAACCGCCTCGCCAAGGCGGTTCTAACGAGTACCCACAATCTATGTTTTGAGCAGGCATATGAAAAATACCAGAGATTTTTAACTGAATTTTTTAATCAGTTTTTGGGATGAAATTTTCTATATATTTGAATAGGAGTGTTTTCGTAATGAAACTGTGTTCCTTTAATAGATGTTTTATCGCACCGTAAGTCAGATAAGATGATTTTGAATTTTCTCAGTGCACAGTTAATTTCAGATCTTCATTTTAGTTTTAGTCTCCGCATTTGTCTCCTTTGTGCAGTTTGTCTAGCTTTATAGCGGATTCCAAGTACTCATGACCAGCCCAGCAGCTCCATGAAGCCATTCTGTAATAAACAGTAAGTGAGTGAGTGAGTGAGTTAAGCAATATTTAATTTCAATGTGATACATGTCTTTAATATATCATATTCTATAAAGTTAAAGTGGAACAGAATATTAGGTTTGCCAACTTACGAGATACACCAAGTCAGGATAATATGCATGAATTTATCTTACAGTATTTAACCATTACCATCTCTGTGCAAATTCAGCTGACAATAAATAGATTATAGTGTCTTATTTTTCACAACAAAACAGGTTTAGACATTTCATGCAAATTGTCTCCATTGGAGACAATTTTCATACAATGTCAAAACCTGTTTTCTGGGAAAAACAAAACAAATACTTTAAAATGTCATCTGCTGAAATTCTTACCCAGCATGCGGAACATGAAGAAATCATTATCACATACAAAAAAGAGAAATATTGCACACAATTATCCTAAAATATGGGCATATAACCATACTATCAGCAGACAATGCTCCTTGGCAACGTACCAAGAACAAGCTCTGAACTCTACCAGATTCGGCGATGCGATGATCATGTGACAAGCTGTTACATGCAGGACTAAAGTGTCTGTGTCATCAAGACAAAAACGAATTATGTGACCATTAAGGGGACGACATTTTACACTTGGTAGATTTTCCACCATGTTAATAAAGGAAGACAACTTTTGTGACTTCATCTCTGCTTTCCGTCGCCCCAAGACCATTCTAAAAAAGGAGTCTTCTCTAAAAGAAAAGAATTTGGTCCTAAGGGGAGCAAATGGGAGCAAATTCTTTTCCTTTAGAGTAGACCCCTTTTTGGAAATGATCTAAACAAGTTGACAGAGTTACCGCCCCTAAAAGCGTTTCTATTTCCCTTAAAAGAAAGACCCCAAATAAGCACCCCATTTTAAAAGATATCTTATGGCACATGTGAACACTGAAGACCATGATCAGACAGTGCAGCCCGATCAGTACATTCGCTGTCTGCTCACAACTGACAATTCACAGGATACTGAGCAGCACATCGACGTACGGCAAAAGGCGGACCTGCCTGATAAGACCATGTATGAGCAGACTATTTTTTTTTCTCTGAGTGTTCGCTCATGTACGACGGGCAAATTCTATTCCAATGTAAAAATGAAGTTGTAAGTAAAGATTCTGTAAACAGTAAAGCCAAAATATAACGATGCTATTCGATTTCCCTGCTTTGCGAAAAATAAATTGTGTACCTGAAGAACAATTCGTTGAAGAGCTGTGTCTCGTTCATTAAAATGTCGACAGCTGCTTCCATCTTCTCGTCTTCACTCATTCCCTTACTAGAACTCTCCATCTCTTTGAGAGTGTCATCTAAACAAAAGTGAAATCATTAAGCATTTTGTAATATGTTATGAGTGGTATTGCTTTACATTTAGTTTTACCACTGCTGTTGTGAGTATTCGTACAAACACCAATCCCCGAAATGTTGAGAAACGTTATCCTTCAGGAGTCATTATGGGATGGCTGGATCTGTGCAAAAAGTACAAACTTAGCCCCTGTTTCTTTATATCTATCATACCATCACGAAAACATGCCTATATAATTTTGATCCCCTTAAACCCCTCTTTTATATAGTAAAACTGGGGTTTACAGGGGTATGGATTATTTTTCTTATTTCTGCTCAAAACATATATTGTGGGTACTCGTTAGAACCACCTCGCCGAGGCGGTTCTAACGAGTACCCACAATCTATGTTTTGAGCAGAAATATGAAAACTATCAGAGTGTTTTACCGGAAAAATTTCGGTTTTGGGAGGTGAAGTTTTCTATATATTTGAATAGGCGTGTTTTCGTAATGCATAGGGGAATTCTGGGAATCGCCGCGTGTCTCAAATACTTTGTCAGCTCTCCCAGTGGTTAGGGGTGCTCTACACACACCAATAAACCCGCCGTATAGCCAATGATAGATGCGACCAAAATGTTTGGGTTACATTAACGCTTAGTGTTTCGGGGCTTCTGCAGTAATGCAACCGTTTCCGAGATTTGTCGCAGCGAGCCAATTAAATAACTCTAGACAGAGACTATTTACATGGCCACCGGGTCATTATGATTCACACGGTTGCCGGATCTATATGTGGATACAAATTTTTGCAAAATATCATTACCATGTGTTTCGATCAGGTAATATAGATTTTGGTCAGTGAAAACAAAATGATTGATTTACTACAAAAATAAAACGAATGATGATAATTTGGATGCACAAATATAGGTAGCACCTATTAAAGTCATATTATTTTCATCATAATATCGGCAAAGGTGTAGTTTCTTATAAACTTGAATGCGTTGGACAGTATTTATTTAATTTCGAACTTTTTCAAATTTGATAAATGAACTCTGGTATAGCAAAACAAGGAAATTTCCCTAAATTCTGAATTTGTAATACTGACAGCTTTAACCTAAGTATATCTGGACAAACAGGTATAATTCAATATTGTAGACGCAGATTAAACACCACAGAACGGGGCCTGTTTGTCACTCATCCAGCAGTTTGTAGATACTTCAACACCATCACGAAAACATGCCCATATAATTTTGACCCCCTTAAACCCCACTTTTATATAGTAAAACTGGGGTTTACAGGGGTATATGTTTTTTTTTCTTATTTCTGCTCAAAAACATAGAATGTGGGTACTCGTTAGAACCGCCTCACCGAGGCGATTCTAACGAGTACCCACAATCTATGTTTTGAGCAGAAATGTGGAAAATATCAGAGTTTTTTATCTGAAAAAAAAATCAGTTTTTTAAGGTGAAATTTTCTATATATTTGAATAGGCGTGTTTTCGTAATGGCAATAAAATCGACTTGTTCAAATTTTAGGATAAAAAGTGTAGGGAATTAAGGTGTCTGAATATCTAAGTTGTATACGATAATTGATAGGTATGTCAGAGGACATAAATTACTCAGGACGAGTTTGTGGTGATAAGTCTGGGATATTTTTTTTTTATTTCTCCATAAAAACCTATGTTTGGTACTCATCAGAAGCGCCCGGAAAACCTATGCTTGGTACTTATTAGAAACGCCTCGCCAAAGCGCTTTAGCTCCCCCCCCCCCCCCCCCCCAATACACACACACACACCCGTTGGTTTACTCGTTTACTCTGGTGACCGTTCTAAGGCGATGGTCCCGGTGTTAGTCTTACTCTTTCTTGCTTTGTGGTTTATTCTACGAGGCGATTTGTTTCATGTCTTAACCTTGTGTTATTTTGTTCTTGTGTTTTTCAGTCCTTTTAGCATTGCGATTACCTCGCTTGAGGAAGAGAGAGCTAATCTTAGTGCTTTTCGTACGTTTGTTCGATTTGTGCTTGTTTGGATTTGTCTGTTTCCTCTTCCTCTTGGGGTCTAGATAGGGCTGCGGTTTGTGATTGTGGCACTCCCTGGACTTTTCTCTTTCCTTTTTTTCTACACTATAGGTTTTTTTTTCATGGAGAACTGGAGAAAATTATTTCAGAATTGTCATCTTTAACAAGTTTTCTGTATGTATTATAGTACCTGAAGTTACGTTGTAGACCTCAAATTTGTGTTCTTTTGAAGCAGTCCATACGACGTCGACCATATAGCAGAGGTGTTTCATGGCTTCCTGAAACTCTTCTTCATTATCCTGCAATAAAACGAACACATACCATGGGGATCAATAATGAGGGGACAAAGGCAGCTCATCCCAAGCAAATAAAATATAGCATCAATCAATTTTTAAATAAAGAATTGCTTGTGCAGAACAATTTATTCTAGATAACTTAAACAGTTAAAATCGTTTTGTGTCGCATATGAACTTTTGGACTTTTTCAAATAGTAGAATATTTGTTGTGTATGGTGATGAGGCATCTCCACACAGTAGAAGATTAAGCGATGTTTGATACTGTGATACGGCGGTAAAGAGTTCGTTTCTCTGCGCGGTATAAAACGAAAAGCAAAGTAAATAGTGGAGTGAATTTTCTATTTGCCCGCAGCGGCAAAGTGGAGAATCGGTTATCTTTTTTAAGTAAAGGTCATTGCTAAGACTGCCTCATTTTTTGAACGCAGACGTGTATGCAAGATTTGTGATTTCTTGTTACCTGTATGGTAATATTTTGGAAGAGCTATCTGTCAGGGTTCGAATAACTCTTGAGAGGTACATGTAACAGAACTGGAACATTTTATGATTGTATTAATACAATATATAAATTTATTAAACCTTTCTTGGATAATAAAATGTCTCTTTTTGAGGAATATGGAGCCTTTAAACTAACTTGATTTTGATTTTTTACACATGCTGCTGCACAATTATATATATTTTCTCATTACCTTGTAGGTGTTGTATGCTCTCATCAGGTCAAACATTTCGGTTGCCATGGACTTCTTCAGAAGCTCTTCCATTTTGCTCAGTTCATCCTTTCTGTCTTCGTCGTAGTTTTTGTCGTCACTGCGGTCACGGTAGTCACCCATATTGCCACCTCTCATGTTAGTCATGAGCACGCTGCCCAAGATGTTACCCAATAGGGAGCCAAGAACGTTGTTGGTCATGGTACCCTGGGACTGCAGTAAACATTGAAGATTGATACCCGAACTACTTCAGTTATAATAAAATAACTGTAACAGAGCTCTAGATAAGAAGAACGACCACTCAACATACGTTTCTGATAAGGCTGGCACAATTAATCGAATAATCGATTAATTGATCGATGAATTCCACAAAAAAGATTATTGTTACAGATTTGCTAACAATCGATCTTGATTTCTGTATCTGTTACTTGACCGTATTGCCCCATAGCATTCAGACACCTCAACCCCCTTACCATACTTTATCTAAAATTTGAACAAGAACAGTTTACTACCAAATGTTGTGTCTAAAATTAGCTGAATGAGTGGCAACCAGTGTAGACCCTGATGAGACGCCGCATTTTGCGGCGTCTTATCTGGGTCCACACTGTTTGCTCAGGCCATTCTGGCATATGGTAAGAGTCACGCTCAGACAGACAGGTAAAATTATGACCTAATCTTCAGTGATTACTAATCGATTATCGGTCACAATGGTAGGACTGATAATCAATTATCTTTGCGGCATTGATTAGCCAGCCCTAGTTTCTGATTTCTCCATGAAAAAATACGTTGTGTCGTACTCATTAGGAGCGCCTCGATGAGGCGCTTCTAATGAGTACATACAATGTATGTATTCATGGAAAATAAAGAAATATATCAATATTTTTTACTAGAAAAACACCCAGTCCATTGTCCTGGATTGTATTTACTAAATGCAGTTGAACTTCCATGGCTCAAACATCTTTAGGACCATGAAAGTTTGTTCTAGACATGGGTAGTTCGACTCACTGAGGGTTAATCATAGCGCCAGGTCAGAAGGCAAATGAGGATAATTTAGGGTGTCCTTTCGATCTTCTATGAAATAATGATATGTTGAATTTCTCATTAGAATCGCCTCGATGAGGCGATTATAATGAGGATACATAACATACATTTTCATGATAAAATTAAAATCCTCAAAAATATTCCTAAATGCATGTGCCCCGGTAAACGAGCCATCGGTGCTCAAGTCATTGACAGCATTTTATTTCACATTATTTTCCAGTTTCCTTCTCGTTGGTAGGCATCCAAAGCTCAAAGACCTGAGTCAAATATATTTATGCGTGTGCTGTTGTACAGCTCGTCCTTGCACGCACCCGCCAGAACCGATGCTGTTCGTACACATAAGCGAGAGGCTTCAGCTTCAGCCAAAGAAAAAGACGTGACCTCGCTGAGTGATCAGGCATGTGTTCAAAAGGATTGATTCGACGAAACATCCATTTTTCTCGCAACGGGCTCAGACTTTTGTTTCGTTTCATTCTTTATACATATGTCCAGCTTATCCAATGTCTTGTTGTATGTCATGGCTGTGGCTGTCCCTGGGTATCTGCTCATTCATGTTTTCACAGATGCACTTTTGTAATTGTCAAAGCCCGTGGGGTACATAACAAACGGTTACCAAAATATGCACCATTGACCTTATGCGTGTTGTTTACAAGAAAAACCCCGAGACTAGATATAGCATTGAATAGAATAGAATAATATTCTAAGTCTTGTGAACATCCACATATACAGAAGGTGCATTTTTTCGGCACACTGCACTTATTTAGATATTCTTAAAGGTTACCATTGCAACACTGTATCATAGTTTATGGGTTATACATTAATCTTGACAATTTCACCTTTAAAGTGGGTGGATGGATTGGTACTGCTAAGCGTCATTTGTAGCATTCCCGGGAGAGCGTGGCAAAAATTTGATATTCTTTTAAGTACTTATTTTAATTTTGATGACTTAAGCCTAGAAGCGATGTGAAATTTGCAGTATTCTAATTTAGACGAGATCTCATTCAGACCTCTCCAATTCACCCTTTACATTTTGAAATTTAGCCGATTTAGCCAAGATTTGCATATAAAGAACCCAAGACTATTAAATCACCTTTAACAACGAAGCTTAGGCCAAGCTTTTTGTGAAAGCTTATACATGCATAACATATATTATTAATACTAGAACAAATACGTCAGACTACGGTGCTTTTGACATCTTTCGGAAATACGTGTTTCGCTCAGAGTTTTACTCTAAATCGAAAAGTTGATTTGTGATTGCCAACCATCACGAAAACATGCCTATATAATTTTGAACCCTTAAACCCCACTTTTGTATGGTAAAACTGGGGTTTACTGGTTATACATTATTTTTCTTATTTCTGCTCAAGAACATATATTGTGGGCATTCGTTAGAACCGCCTCGCCGAGGCGGTTCTAACGGGTACCAACAATATATGTTTTGAGTAGACATATGAAAATATGAAGATGATGATGAGTTCAGGTTTAACGACGCATCAACCCATGAGGGTCATTTGCGTCAAAATGGTGAACTAACATGGTTCTGTAATGAAACGATTATAATGATAAGTCATAATATGAAAATATGAAAAATTTTAATCTAAAGATTTTCATTTTTTGGCGATAAAATTTTCAGTATATTTGAATAGGCATGTTTTCGTAATGATATTATCAGGAACGATTTGTCTTTTTTCTTTCTGTGCTTTGTTTTCAAATATTTACTGTAACATTAATTAAACTGCCCAAAATGGATCCGACCTATGCAATTGTAATAGTAAATGGGATTTCGTTTGGAAAATCTTTATTGAAAAACATATTTTGCTTTTTAAATAACTTATGTTCCATAACAATATTGTGAAAATTTGAAAAAAATTGAACAAGTGGAACTTGTTGAAAACATGCATCCAAACTACCTACCCAATCAATTTTTTTGTATAATATGCAGCCATGTTTACTATAGAAAGAATCGAAATGTTTCTCTTTTTTTAAACTACTGAATAGAGTAAGAATAAAACATTTGATGCATAGGTACTTACGACAAAAGGTTTTGCACTGAATCATGACGCATCTTTTCAAATTGACTTTTTCTAAGTAAAACGCCACGCATAAAAGACTTTCCGAAAGATTCCGAAGGCAGTGTAAAACTTTGGTTACATTTACTTGTCATTTTACTTGGATTAGAAAGTATCTGTCAGAATCATACGCAAACACTTTGGCATTTATGTTATACTTTCAGTTAAAGGCATACTGGACCGCGTCAAGCGTACATGGGCCTTCGAGCATGCGCAAAATGTGCGGATTCACATCATCCTGCACATGCGCAAATGCTTAGCCGGGCATTTACTCTCTATCAAAATGTTCTATGGTATCCAAAGAATCTTTTTTTGCGGACAGCGAAGGCCCTGACCAGATTACGCATCCTCCAGTTGTTTTCCTAATGACAATTCCAAGTCGGTTCCTCTGTAGCAGTTCTTTCCTTGTGCGTCTGCTTTTTTGGTTTTGCCGTCCGCATATGCACGAAGACACATTTTTGCACGTTGTTAGTTAGATAGGATTCATTACGAGAACACGCCTATTCAAATATATTGGAAATTTCATCTCCAAAAACTGAATATTTTTAGACAGAAAACTCTAATATTTTTCATATTTCTGCTCAAAAAATAGATTGTGGGTACTCGTTAGAACCGCCTCAGCAAGGCGGTTCTAATGAGTACCCACATTCTATGTTTGTGAGCAGAAATAAGAAAAATAATGTATACCCCTATAAACCTCAGTTTTACTATATAAAAGTGGGGTTTAAAGAGGTCAAATTATATAGGTATGTTTTTGTGATGAGTTCATAAATTCCATTGAATATGAATTTATTTTATTGCTTCTACTCACTCTCTCAACAATAAACTGTCGATTGTCTGCTATTTTGGGGCTAAGTTTCTTTTATATTACTATTACTAATTGCCTTTTCATCCTAATTTGCTCCTCGAAGTAGGATAATGGTGATAATTTCTAATATAGTTATTTGTGCAGCAAAGTGATAAACGTACCTTCTGACATACGTATATGCCTAACGAAGACTCAAATCAGTCTGCGGATCCGCACAGTCTAATCAGAGTCTTCTTTGTCCGCGTGAAGAAACATCCTTGGTTATCCAAAATGCGTCCAGTGAAGATACTGATCAGACTGCGCGAATGCGCAGGCTAATCTGAATCTTCGCTGGGCGCACATATCCGAAGGTTCCTTTTCTGACGTTGCGGCTCATTTAGAAAAGAACCCAGATTTCGTGCAACTATAAGGTTAGAATGTCATAATGTTTTATACTGCATTTTTAAAAGGCGTTTAAACTGTAATAGTGAAAAAAAAACAAAAAAAAACGCAGTTATACCATGGCATTCTCTCTATTATATTTGGTAGATATAATTACATTCAATTTAATACTATAGGGTAGCCTAACCACTAGGCGTTAAAATGAATAATATGGATACAATAGCATCTATTTGCGTTAAAATGAAGAGTATAATAGTTTTATAGCTAGTCTACCCTCTTCTCTCAATTCTGACTAATAATACTTAGCCAAGACTCTACCAAATAGGGTACACATGCCATTGATACCAAGTTGATAAACTTTTAATACTACAAAAATGATTAGACTTTTATTATCAGACTAGCAGCTAGTCTAATTGTAGGGTTACTTTATTATTATACAGCTATAAATATTAAATGATTAAAATGTTCGATAAAAGCCGAGGAGCTAGCGATATCGGCACACGATATCGGAACACTTACTCGATATTGCACACTTACTCAGATGCCTTCTCATATTACCGTTACATTACGTTGCTTTTGATGACGTCGTAATGCAGTAACCTTGTTACGCGCATTAGTAGAAATCACATTTTAGCTATCAAAGCAGCGTTTTAAAGGTTAGAAACCCTGGGAAACGAAATAAATATTTACAGTTATATAATAAAAGGTTTATTTCACTGATATTGGTGAATATTGTCCCTTGTTGGGAAATCGAAGGGCGCTCGTAAGCTTTCGTACTTCGATATCCCAACTTGGGACAATATTCACCAATATCAGTGCAATAACCCTATATTATTGCCCCGAGTTGGGATATCAAAGAACGCAAGCTTGCGAACGTCATCTTATATCCCAGCGTGGGGCAATATTCACAAATACCAATGCAATAATCCTTTTATTATATACTTTAAGCTATTTTTCAGTTGTTCATAGCCTAAAAAAAATATTCAATATTTACAGCTATATGATAAATATAAATGTTGTGAAATGAATACTTCTAAGCCATCACACTTGTTTAGACGTTTTTCAACATGACGCATTCACTTTTTTGGTTCATTTCTTGACAAAAGCAAATGTTATGGTACTACGCGAAGATGCTTCTAATGAATCCAAAACAAACGTTTTTGGTGGAAAAGTAAGCTTTATCTGAATCTATAGATATGAAGGGCATAACATTTCCACCATGTAAAACGGTGTAAAGGACGAAATTCAGATTATTAAGATTCTGCAGTTCAACATATGAAGTAACAAACAAGTTAAAACCAGGATTAAAATTTGCGATATAATACAAATTCGTCTTAACGGATATACTCATCGTATGGACTTGTTAACGCAATGAGAGAATAGAACTGTTCCCTTTGATACGTGTGCACAGCGAATACTTCTATGTTTATCAATATAATTAAGGGGAATGGAAATATCTCTGTCAAAACTGATTTTTCTCCCTTCTGAATAATGGCTTTAACCCAAATAAGCCTAATGGAATTTCCTATCATTATATGGTCTACTTGTCATATAATGGATGTCAAGTTTTTTTGTTTTTTGTTTTCTTCACTTTTGTTCTATTTTTATTTGAAATTATTGTAAGCAAACAGTGAAGACCCTGATCAGACGCCGCAAGATGCGGCGTCTGATCTGGGTCTGCACTACTTGCCTATGTCCAACAAAAGGGACGCTAGGCTTATTTAGGTTAAAAAGGAATGAATGTGCTCCCAACAACAGCCAACAAGAATGCAGATGCGCAGGCTGATTTGAATCTTCATTGGATGCACATGTCAAAAGGTACGTTTTCTCACGTGGTGGCTCAAATGTTCATGAAGATATTACCTGTGGACGCTGTCCGCCCATATTACCCCACTGCTGTCCTCCTTGTTGACCCCAATGTCCGCCATTATTGTTCTGTCCCATATGGGCTTGAAGAAGCTGTTGAAGAAAATTGCCTTGGTTCTGGTTCTGGTTCCCACCTGCATTCCAGTTCCAGTTCCCGCTGTTACCGCCTTGACCCCAATGGTAGCCCCAGTTCTCGGCAAGCGCGGCAGCAAGAACACATGCCAACACGATGAGATATTTCATGGTGATCTGTAAAAATCAATTTTAATCGATTAGTAACTTTTTACACTATACAATCGAATACCTTAACTCATTAGCATACTTACATCAGAATCATCTACGAATAACATTGTATTTATTTGTTGTCAGCCATATATATTTTGTGACCATACGATACTACATGTATCATATGTGCAGGCTGATAGACTAGAAACTGTAACAGTTTACGTCTAAATAAAAATTCTTAACACGAAAACATACCTATATAATTTTGACCCCCTGAAACCCCACTTTTATATAGTAAAACTGGGGTTTACAGGGATATACATTATTTTTCTTATTTCTGCTCAAAACATAAATTGTGTATATTTGTTAGAACCGCCTCGTCGAGGCGGTTCTAACGAGTACCCACAATCTATGTGTTGAGCAGAAATATGAAAAATATCAGATTTTTTTTATCTGAAAATTTTCATTTTTTGGTGACGAATATATTTGAATAGGCGTGTTTTAGTAATGGTTCTGTTATGTTCTGTTGTGTTCATACTTATCCCAACATTTGAACACGTTCATTGGCATGGGTCGCTACTAAGCATGTTTATCAAGTTATGCATACTTTCCATGAACGCCTGATTACACCCCATTTATTTTGGGTCCATCTGTCTGTCTGATCATTCTTTAGTTTATCCTTTATGATTTTCCGAAGTACGATTCTGGTATGTTGACTACTACTGGAGGATGCGTTTTACAACATAGTCGTCAAGGAAAAATGAAATAAACCACGAAAACAATACTTCCTTGGTGATTTAAGTGGACTGGATATACCTTATAGTTTTGCATCATTTCGTTTATGAAATATAAGCCAGCTCACGACAAGCCCTACAATTAGACTTGTGTGACCAGCAAAGACTAAGATCAGGCGTAAAAAATAGCTATGTTTCCGCTAACATGCTGAAAAAAAAAACTTTGATCGGTAGGTAGGAGAAACATTTTTTTTTATTTTTGTATTTTTTTTTCCAGAAAAGAACAGGGTCAGGCCTGTAATTTTATGAAAATACAGTTATTTTGTTGAGGGTCGGTGCTTTACTTTTTCATTTTGCATTTTTACTGATAAAAAATAACAAAGTCTGGTGTTTGAAACAGGGTCATCGGGTTAGCGGAAACACAGCTATTTGTTTTTTAACGCTTCAGCCTGTACATCCACCCGGTGTGGCAAGAGTTCTTATTTATTCCGCTTCGGATAGCCCGGAGGCTGTAAAAGGCACGTGCGATCTGCGAAGACTCTGATCAGACTGCGCGGATGCGCAGGCTGATCTGAGTCTTCGCTAGTCAACCAAGCCTTATTGTAGGTTGGCTCATATAACTTCTGTGATTTCCTGTTTACCTTCCCGAGTTCTAAGCGTCTGCTGAAAAGGGGATCAACTCTAAAAGAAAGAAAAGGTTCCAAAGGAGTCCACCTTAATACCTGTTTTTTCGCGATCAGTTTAAGCCGAATTGAAGTTTGCTGCGGTTGGCATTGCACAAATAAATTTTTACGGCAATGGGTGCACTTGATAAATTTCCCGCCGTTTACATTTCACGACATTTCACTATAATTCGGTATTGCTGACAAAGTGTTTATACCCGTCGTTTTCTATATTATGTGACTCCCTTATGTACTGAATATGGGAGACAGCTGTACCATCTGTAAACAACTAGGTCCAGTTGATTGGTTCCCTCTTGTTTGTTTGTGTTGAGGTTTTACGGCCCAGTCAACCCAATGGGGTCATGTCGAGCGCGGTCAGTTTACCTAACCACACGTTTACTGGGCAGGCTTAGTCCTCTAAGCGGTTAACCAGTATTGTGCACATTCTTTCGCCAGAAACTGACAACTGCCCTTCTTGAATCAGCGGAAGGGAGAGAATGACCGTAGAAAATATTTCATGATCAATCTCCACGAAAGAATGTTGCCGACCTCGGCGGGGGTTGAACCCGCGACCTCCTGGTCTCCAGTCGGACGGCGCATCCAACTGAGCCACCGAGGCCGGCTCCCTCTGCTTTTATAGGCAATCCCATTGAACATAAAAAACCCTTTTCCTAATTTAAGCTAATAGTCATTTGCCAATAAATAAATACATGCATCTAAAAGGTTGCTTTTGTAAACGAAGAATACAAAAAAGAACGAAATCGGAGACTTGTTTTCTTAAGTCTCTTCATATGCAACAATCTAGTTTACGAGGCTGCATATGCCCCCATCTACCCCTAGCACCGGTTTAAGCAGTATTGGAGTTTCAAAATAATCTAAATGCGCCCAGTGATCCTAAAGAAATACAAAATATCATCAGCACTGCAGAGAAGTACGTGGAGACGCCACAATACACTTAACACCAGCTGCAGTGACGTTAAATAAAAATCTAAAACGTTGTCTTTGGAAACAAAGAACACAAAAAAGAACGAAACTTGGAAACTCGGTTTTATTTAGTCTCGTATAAAGTTGAAAGTCAGTTAATTTGAACAAAGGAGTTATGATAATAACAGGATTCCAATTGAAAGGACCTAGTTAGTATTTGGTCTACCCTGCATTTTACATATTAAAGGACACAATAGAAAAAAAAAAAACATGCTGCTATCTTTCACTGATCCGGGTTTATTCGATAGACTTTTTCAATGATATTGCCCTCAAGACAAAACGCTTGGAGCGGCTTGTTTTCAAGCGCTTTCTGCAGACGAATCCAGCGAGGTATTATAGCATGTTTATGACAAATCATTTGGAGTAGCTTGCTTCCAGGCGTTTACGACAGATGCAACGAAGTACTTTAAGAAACAGATCTCGAAATAGCTTAGTTTAAAGCGCTTAGTGTAGACAAATATTCAACTGAATTTATGATGACAAAACACTTTAAGAAGGATTTGTCTTTCCTTTCTGGTCAAGCTGCATTGCAATTTAAGAACGGTAACGTGAGAATACGGACCTTCAGGCATGTACGCCCAACGAAGTCTCAAATAAACCTGCGCATCCGAGCAGTCTGATCAAAGTGTTCCGCGTCCACACGAAGAAACTCTGCATCTTAAGCTATGCAATGCGCCTAGTGAAAAATCTGATCAAACTGCGCAAAAGCGTAGGTGGCATAAATCTTCGCTTGACTTACATGTCCAAAGATACGTTTCCTAACTTTGCGACTCAGAATAATCTAATATCAATATAGAGAGAGTATAATCTACTAAATGTACTTTTAGCGACAACTCTAGCCGGATGAATTTAACACCAAAAGTACAAATAAAATTATCGCAATCTTGTTTGGTGGTAACATTTTAAAAGTCTGTTTTTCTTTTTTGTTTTTTTTTTGTTTTTTTCTTTTTGTTTTGTTTTTTTTTTTTGTTTTTGATTTTATTTTGAAAAAAAAAAATCTTTAAACTCCTCAAAAACAATATAGCAATCAAACGATTTTCTGAATATTTTAACGTTACCGTTCTTATATTGCAATGCAGCTTGATGAGAAATGAAAGACAAATCCTTCTTAAAATTGAAAAATAGTGTTAATTTGCATAATTTATTTATTTATTTATTGCTGTTCTTTTTTAAATTATTTTTCTATTGTATATTTTTCTGTTTTTTTTTTTTTTTTTTTTTTTTTTTTTTTTTGTTGTTGTTTTTAATTCATCACGAAAACACGCCTATATAATATATTATATATATATATTAAAACTGGGGTTTACAGGGGTATACATTATTTTTCTTATTTCTGTTCAAAACATAGATTGTAGGAACTCGTTAGAACCACCCCGCCGAGGCGGTTCTAACGAGTACTCACAATCTATGTTTTGAGCAGAAATTTGAAAAAAATATTAGAATTTTTATTTAAAATTTTCATTTTTTGGTGGTAAAATTTTCAGTTTATTTGAATAGGCATGTTTTCGTAATGAAAAAAATTGGTAACTGAAATAGTCGCATTATGCGCATTACTGATGCTACACATATATGCATAATAAGTGGTCATGTTAAAAGCAGACAGGATTAGAAAATTATTAACACATATATCTTACCTGCTGGAGGATGTCCTCTGTACGAATGGAGTTTCTGATAATTTCGACCATCCTTTATACTTCCCCGGGAGCCACCGCCCATCATACCGGTTTTTTGTTGACTTTGAGATCGTGTCTGAATTAAACAGTCAAAAGTAATGATTGAGTTGCAATATGAGAAAACGTACCTTCTGACATGTGCGCCCAACATCTTGAAAACATACTAATATAATTTTGACCATTTCAACCGCAATTTTATGTAGTATAATTGGGGTTTACAAAGGTATACATTATTTTTCTTATTTTGCTGTAGAATATAGAGTGTGGGCATTCGTTAGAACCGCCTCGGCGAGGCGGTTACGAGTACCCACAATCTATGTTTTGAGCGGAAATATAATTTTTTTTTTTTTTTTTTTTTTTTAATCTGAAAATTCTCCTATTTTGGTTGTAAAATTTCTAATATATTTGAATAGGCGAGTTTTCGTAATGAGCAAAGACTCAAATTAGCATGCACATCCGCGGTCTGATCAGAGTCTTTGCTACACGCATGAAGAAATTTTGCACCCTTTAATTGCCATGCTATTCAAAATGCACCCAATATAGAGGCTGATCAGAATGCGCAAATGCGCAGGCTGATCAGAATCCCCGATGGGCACAAAAGGCTGGAGGCACGTTTTCTGGAGTTGTGGTTGCAGGAGAAAAAATATATTTTAAACCAAGGAAAAGAGGGTTAATAGCGCAACAAGCGGACAGCCTGTCCATATCAGATTTGGCATCCGCGATATCTCATAACGAAAACACGCCTATTCAAATAAATAGAAAATTTCTCCTCCAAAAACTAAAAATTTTCAGATAAAAATGTCTGATATTTTTCATATTTCTGCTTAAAACATAGATTGTAGTACTTGTTAGAACCGCCTCGACGAGGCGGTTCTAACAAGTACCCACAATCTATGTTTTTGAGCAGAAATAAGAAAACTAATGTAAACACCTGTAAACTCCAGTTTTACTGTATAAAAGTGGGGTCTAAGGGGGTCAAAATTATATGGGCGTGTTTTCGTAATGTGATCAGAGCCTTTGCTGACGACTTAAGTACATTTGATGCGCAACGCACTAAAAGGCAATTCCACAATTTGCGGACAATGCAGGCCCTGATCAGCCTGCGCATTCGCACAGGTTGATCTTGGCCTGTGTTACCCGCTTACAGAATCAACCGATACTGTAGTAGATGTCGACGGACATAGAATATCCAGATCAGACTGCACGGATGCGCACGTTCATCTGGAACTTCGCTGGTCGCATGTGCTATAAGGGCCCTTTTCCCACGCTACGCATCATTTTATACGCAGTGGGACATGTACCAATATATCCAGAGAATGTTCCATCACGAGAACACACCTATATAATTTCGACCCCCTTAAACCCCACTTTTATGTAGTAAAACTGGGGTTTACAGGGGTATACATTACTTTTCTTATTTCTACTCAAAGGCATAGATTGTAGGTACTCGCCAGAACCGCCTCGTCGAGGCGGTTCTAACGAGTACCCACAATCTATGTTTTGAGCAGATATAAGAAAAATATCAGAATTTTTTACCTGAAAATTTTCATTTTTGGTGGTAAAATTCTCAGTATATTTGAATAGGCGTGTTTTCGTAATGTGATCGGAATGTTTGCAAGTGCTGCCTGATTTGGTCATTTGCTGTTCGCACTGGCAAGTGGATCCTTTTCTCGAGTCTTGCACCAATTTCTTCCACTCCACGAGCGATCTTTGAAATCAAGGTCTCAGTTAAAATTCAGGACATAGGATCACCGATTTTTTTTTCCTTTCTTTATTTCGCCACTAGAAGAACGCCTTTTATTTTATGTCAATAAAGCCTCATTCACTTTGCTGTTAGGTCAATGACTCAGTTCTGTCACGACTAATAGTCACCCAGTTTTTTCGATATATTGTGAAATGTTTTAGTTTAACTTTACCACCCTATAATCCTCCTGATCAAATCAAATGAGACACTGTCGTTAAAGGGAATTGAGACGCTTTCGAGGGAGACAATCATGCCAGAAATGCTTTTGTTCCATTCCGAAAACTAAGGTGAGCCAATTATGTCGTTTTTAGAGCCGATTCCCTTTTTTAGAAGGAACAAAATCAATTTTGATATTGCCTCCCTTCAAAGTCCATCGAACCGAATCATCTGGTATGTCAGATAGTCACAAAAGTTTTCTCTTACACAACTGGCGGAAAAACTAGCAACTAAATTCGGGCCCTTCAGTTATGTGCAAGTGAAGCTTATTATGCTGCATCAATATGACACAATAACGTTTTCATTATGACAAATACAGGTAGTCGTGTGGCGGCCGTAAAAAGTCTCCCCGTACATCATCATAGTGTAGGTTATATTTTATTTCCTTTGGGATCATTGAGTCCATCCTGGTTATTTTGAAACTCGAATACCGCTTAAGCCGGCGCTAGGGGGCGTATGCAGCCTCGCAAACTACAGTGTTGCATATGAAGAGACTCAATCAAACCGAGTCTCCGATTTTCGTAACATTTGTGTTCTTTGTTTCCAAAGGCAATCATTTTGACTTTTATTATTTGTAAAATGAGCCAGCATATGACAAAACCTACAAAATGACATGTGTGCCCAGCGTAGACTCAGATCAGCCTGGGCATCCGACCAGTCTGATCAGAGTCTTCGTTGTCCGCATGAAGAAAGCTTGGATCCTTAGCGCCCCATTTAGCGCACAGCGAAGACTGATCAGACTGGGCGGATACTCCGGCTGATCTGAGTTTTCGCTGGGCGTAATTGCCACGAAAACATACCTAAATAATTTTGACCCCTTTAACCCCACTTTTATATAGGAAAACCGGAGTTTGCAGGGGTATACATTATTTTTCTTATTTCTGCTCAAAAACATAGATTGTGTGTACTCTTTAGAACCGCCTCGGTTAGGCGGTTCTAACGAGTACCCAGAATCTATGCTTTGAACAGAAATATGAAAAATATCAGAATTTTTATCTGAAAACTTTTCAGTCTTTGGTAGTGAAATTTTCAATATATTTGAATAAGCGTGTTTTGGTAATGGTAGGTTTTGTCATGCGCTGGCCCAAATAATAGTCTTTGTTCTCAATGTTCCTTATTATGTGTAAATTGATGTCATTATAGGTCTAAATCATGACTAAATTACTTTTGTACACTGTAAAAATATCCAGAACATTTACGGTAAAATACTAGCGAGGTGCACTTCTTGTGCACATGCCTTGAACATCAATTGCACACTACTCTGTCCCATTTCGTAGAGACATTTGCAACCTAACTTGCACTGCCAGTGCACTAGACCTTAATCTTGCACTTCTATGAAATTGTTAGGTAAAAGATGCTGGGAAAGATATGCTGGGTAAATTAAATAAATAAACAAATAAATAAATAAATGAAAAGTACTTATAGCCGGTTTATTTTATTTCAACGTTTGACATCTGTATAATCCCTGTAATATACATGTACTGGTTTTGTGACAAGTGTTAAATAAATGTACCTATTCTTTTTGTGTCAATACGAAAACACGCCTATTCAAATATAGTGAAAATTTCACCACCAAAAACTGAATGTTTCAGGATAAAAATTCTGATATTTTTCATATTCTGCTCGAAATATAGATTGTGAGTACTCGTTAAAACCGCCTCGCCCGCTCCGCCTCAAAACATAGATTGTGGGTACTCATTAGAACTGCCTCACTGAGGCAGTTCTAAAGAGTTTCCACAATCTATGTTTTTTAGCAAAATAGCAAAAATAAGGTATACCTCTGTAAACCCCAGTTTTACTATATAAAAGTGGGGTTTAAGGGGGTCAAAATTATATAGGCATGTTTTCGTGACGTGTTGTCAGTACATCTATGTGTACAGGAATGTATAATAATCTTATGTGCAACAATTCCTGCAAAATCGATCACACGTTTGTCCACGACTGGTCAGACTAGAAGAAAAGGGAAAGGCTTGTATAATGTCTAACAATTTCAACAATTTACATGTGCACCCAGAGAAGACTCAAATCAGCCTGTGCATCCGCGCCGTCTTATCAGTCTTTACTTACTGCCTGAAGAAGCTACATGTATAGGCCCCACAGCTATCCATAGAGCGCACAACGAAGACTTCGCTCGGCGTATATGTAAATTGTAGGAATTGCTGTGCCCCAGCTCATATTCCTTGGGTACATGTAGAAGTTTCTTTCGCGGCATTTAGCAATTAAGAGAGCCGCTAACAAATACTCAATCAAACACAGTACATGAAAACAATATTTTTTTGCGGGGCGGTTTACCGACACTAGATTTACTATACCGCATTTCAAATATCCGTTCATCTGAAAAATACCTACCTAATAATTACTTAAAATCGCCCCCAAAATAGTTCACTGATAACGTTGATAACGCTAAATTCTGCATTTAAATACATTAGCTTCATACACTACGATGCTTATAAATAGCGAATAAATGGACAAAAGCAAAGGAAACGTCAAACTCTTGAAGAAATATGATTTTGATCATATTATGTAGAATATTAGCGGACGAATCTGAATACACCGGTATTCCAATAAAGCAAACCAAATCTCTACAGCTTTGTCTAACAAGCAGAGGCGATCTTAGGGATTGACAATAGAGGGGAGAGCTCCCCTAATGAGACACAGCAGTGGCGGGGTGTGGTGCGGTGGGCTGGGGTGGGGGGGGGAGGGGTAGAGTCAAAACCCATTAGGTGTGGGCATTAACTCGCCTATTAAATATGCTGCATGTCTTCTGTACTTTCTACTTATCTAGTGCCCTGGTAAAAACTGAGCGAGAGGTATTGCTCGAATTGACCAATTTGACGGTATAGCTAAAAGTAGAAATCAACTTGATTTCGCGAAATCAAGTTTTTTTTTTTGGTTTTGTTTTTGACGAAATCAGCCTATAAAAATGAATTTTCGGGGCATATGCATAGTTTCGTTTTACTATATGACTAAATATATATTTATACACTAATGGGTAAAATTTCGTAGAAAAAAATTGTGTTTTAGGGTTGATTTTAAGCAAAATGTCGAATTTTTGCAATTGATTTCGCGGTATACGGACTTAGCAAAAGGTCTACATTTTGCTTACAATCAACCCCAACACATAATATTTTACATGAAATTTGCTCAGTAGTGTATAAATATATATTAAGTCATATAGTTAGACGAAATTATGCATGTACCCCGAAAATTTATTTTTATAGGTTGATTTTTTTGTGCAAATATATTGATTGATTTCGGACGGACTTGGCAGTAAGTCGACATTTTGCTAAAAATCAAACCCTAAATATAATGTTTTCATGAAATTTTGATCAACAGTATATAAATACATACTGAGTAATACAGTAAAAAGAAATTCTGCGTGTGTCCAGAAACTTTTTGTTTATAGGCTGATTTCGTCAAAGAAATTGATTTCGCGGTATACGTACTTGGCAAAAATTCGACATTTTGCTTATAATAAACCTCAAAATACAATACTTTTTCATGAAATTTTGATCAGTAGTGTATAAATATATATTAAGTCATACAGTAAGAAGAGGTTATGCATGTGTCCCGAAATTTCATTTTTAAAGTGTGATTTCGAGAAAAAAAAAAAGATAAAAAAAAAAAAAAAAAACAAACAAAAAAACAAAAAACAAACTTGATTTCGGGAAATCAAGTTGATTTCTCTTTTTAGCTATACCCCCAATTTGACATATATTACTTGGTTATATTTACGCGACGTTTCGTAGCAGATAATTTCGTACCGTTATAACAGTTAGCCAAAGTTCTGCTTCAGAATATTCAAACAATAACAAAATAGTTCTTAGAATGTTTACTTTCTACGATTATTACCAGCATAAAATATTTAAGAATATGAATGGCATTTCCTGCCAATGTAAGGCTGTCTGGTGATTGAGTTATTTCCCTTATAGAGCCCCGGTAACGTATAAATTAAGTTGTTTCCTTTTGTAACGTATAACATCTACTGATAAGATGAGTGATATCATTGAATTTTTAACAATATTTGATACCTTGCTTTCATGTCAGAGAAAAATGAACAAAAAAAAAAAAAAAAAAAAAAAAAAAAAAAACTTCTTAAATACTCTTAGGTCCGAAAAAAAATGAAAATCGCGCAGAAAATGGTGGGGTCTTCATTTATTTATTTATTTATTTTTGCTGAAGCACTTATTTCCCCATCCCATCAGAAATCGGTGCAAATACCACGCTCTATAGTAATCTTTGAAAACAGTTACCCTAGCCTAATCACAGAAAAAAAGCAGAAAAGTGGCTATTCTCAAGCTGTCCTTTGGCACAACAAAGATGGCGGCCTATGCGAAAAAAGTTTATGTATGCTTGTTTGTAACCAAAAATATAGAAATGCTTATCATATTTATAGCGGCGGGTTCGCCCCCTTACAGACGATACTAAGAAACTAATTAAAGATGCTCAAGATTTCACATCATAATCTCTTTACAGTCAAACCCGCCGCTATAATTATGATAAACATTCCTATATATATATTCAATCATAAATACATATATCACTTATTGAAATGCAGATATCTCCAACTGAAATACATATATATGTATTTAGTTTAGAAATACAGATATCTCATTAAAAGAAAAGATATACTTATTTCAGTTCGAGATACCTGTATTTCAAATGCATATATCCAGGATTCAGTTTAATAAGAGATATCTCTTATTGAAATGCAAATATCTGTATTTGACATGTAGATATCTCTTACTGAAAAGTAAATGTCTATATTATGATCGAAAATAGAGATCTCTGTATTTCAAATGCCAATATCCGCATTTCAGTTAGATATATATCTTTTTCAATGACAGATATCTGCACTTTAATTAAAGACATCTGTAATTTAAAAAATACAGATATCTGTATTTATTAAAAGAGATATATGTATTAGAAAAGCCGATATCTGTATTAAATAGGTAAAACCCAAAACGATTTGCCATCATTGTTCTGTTTATGTATTGTATTTTTTTATTATTATTTATTTATTTTAACGTAAATCCCAATCAGTTCAGGCAACCATCCCCATCAGCACTCTCTGTGCTTTGATTTTGTAAAGTGTCATTTAATTTCAAATAAAACATGAAGCATTAACATTTCACGACAGCCTCCCAGAAGACAATTTGTATGTGAAACCCTATTTTCTGAGAAAATAAGAAAGTTAATTTCAAAATATCGTCTGCTGCAGTATTTCACACTAGAGACTTTATCCGTATCAATTTGATTCGGATCAAGCTGAGCCGGATCAAACTGCGTTCACACTAGCAATCAAGTTGATCCGGATCCATTTGATCCACATCAAGTTGCGTCCACTCTATGGACAAAATTGATCCAGATTAATTTGATCTACATCAAGTTGATCCGGATAAAATTTGTGTTCACACTGTTATTGCGTTCTGATTGCAGCAACGTAATTTTTTTATCCGCATCACCTTGATCCAGATCAACTTTATCTGTATCAAGTAGGCGTATAGTGTGAACGCAACTTGACGTGGATCATCTTGATCCCCGTATCAAATTAGTCCTAATGTGAACGCAATTTGATACGGATCAGTTTGATGCAGATCAACGTGATCAGTATCGAGTTAATCCGGATTAAGTATGTAGTGTGAATGCGGCCTAACAAAGCATGCTAAGCGTCAAAAGACTAGAAATTTGGAATAATGTTAACCATTAAAGCGCTAAGCAGATGTGTAGCAGGCGACATTGTAGATTTATTTTCAGAGAAAATAAGACGACATTTCATTTGATATTCATCTGCCTTGTGTGATTCATCTGCTAAGAGATAATTCACATGAAATGTTAGGCCTTCTTTTCTCTGAAAAATACCCAAAAATAAAAGTGTCCTTCGCTGCAGTTTAAGGTTTAAAGTTACGCAATTACATTGTATAATATGAATAATTATGGTTTTACAACTACCACAATCAGTGTCTATTCAGAGAACCTTATCTGCATGAACATACGAAGATAAAAATTAAATTTAAAGCATTTTAGACTGAATAAATTCCCCCAGATTATGTACGGAAAGAATCCAATTTCTATTTACGGCTGTGTGATTTAGGCATCACGAAAACATACCTATAGAATTTTGACCCCCTTAAACCCCACTTTTATATAGTAAAACTGAGGTTCACAGGGGTATACATTATTTGCCTTATTTCTGCTTAAAAACATAGATTGTGGGTACTCGTTAGAACCGCCTCAGCGAGGCGGTTCAAACGAGTACCCACAATCTATGTTTTAAGCAGAAACATGAAAACCATCAGAATTTTTATCGGGAAACTTTCAATTTGTGGTAGGGAATTTTTCAATATATTTGAATAGGCCTGTTTTCGTAATGGTATTCCCAGACAAAAAATTGCTTAACTTTTTGCAAACAGCGTAGACCCTGCTCTGACGCCGCATTCAGTGGCGTCTGATCTTGGTCTGCATTGTTTGCTAATTACCCTCTTGGTGGTCTATGCGCAGACTTAGATTAGCCCATGCAGAAGGTATAGAATTTTCTTTCTTTGTTTTGCTCTGAACATATACGACTTTTACGATGTCCATTTAACCTTTGATAAGAAGTAATTAAGATTTCTAGACAAAATAAGATATTGGTTTGTTTAATTTTCGTACGATGCTATATCCCTAATTTTCTAACGACGCTATTATTCCTTCAAATACTACATTGAAAAATAGGTTGACAAAATAGCTTCTGACGTTAACTTTGTTACCATATTGCAAAAATGGTCTCAGGATATTTGTCAAAATTTCGTCCGATCAAAAACGTCATTCGAGAATGAGATAACATGCCTTTGCAGGTTGCATCACGAAAACATGCCTATATAATTTTGACCCCCTTAAACCCCACTTTATATAGTAAAATGGGGTTTACAGGTATACATTATTTTTTCTATTTTTGCTTGAAAACATAGATTGTGGTACTCGTTAGAACCGCCTCGCCGAGGCGGTTCTAACGCGTACCTACAATCTATGTTTTGAGCAGCAATATGAAAAAGATCAGAGTTTTTTATCTGAAAATTTTCTGTTTTTGGAGGTGAAATTTTTCTTTAAATTTAAATAGGCACGTTTTCATGATGGATCTAAATGATTGAATAATACAAGGGTATTATTATCTAGACCTGAGTATGCGAGCTGTAGATCACTGTCTGCTCAATAGAAAGTCAAACAGATTAAAAACATAGCTACTTATAAGTATCTAGTCAGCTTGAACTAAAAGTGCTTATCAGACGGCGCGGATTCACAGCTGCCAAAGGAGTCGAGAGACGAAAATGGAAGCGCTGCACGTTATAGGGTGCATTCCACAGTTTCGCACATGTGAACCTGGGTCAAAAATTTAAATATTTAGGGGTAGGGCTAGAAATCAGTCTGAAAATACTTGTTGCCCTTTTTTTTGGCAAAAACTGAAGTTATATGCTTGTCAGTTATTGCTAACATTGAAAATAAAGACTTTTCTTGAGGTCACATGACCTAAATATTAAAGACTGTATGTAAAATACGAAACTGTTGAATTCTGTCAGGTCTTAGGTTTTACCCTGTCATAAATAGAAGCATGCTTTTGGGTGGAGTTTACTGAAAAAACGAGGTGGCTTACAGGTATTCATTTCTGATTTAAAGTAATATTCTGTAGGTGCTCTGTCAAATTATCAACTGTTCCAGGGCAGTGCATTGTCCTGGAGTTGATGATAATCTATCGAAAACTGCTCTTTTTGCATAAAATTAGACGCAGTCGGAGGTGGGTGGGATATTGTTTACATTAGTGCAACAGCAGATTCTGGTGCATTGCAGTTACTCTTCTGATGATTAAATTATTATTTGGTATGTTGGCAATGTATTGATACAGTATTTAATGGACATGTTCTGTTATATTTTGTTTGCTTGCATTTCTTTTGTGTGACAGCCATGCACAAGTAGAAATGGAAAAAAAAACAACAACAAAAAAAAACAAAAAACAAAAAAAAAACTGTGGAATGCACCCATTAAAGGTAACTAAATAAAATTGTATACCATTGCAAATACAAAACCAACACAATAACGTGCGCATAGCGATGTCTCAGAACAATATGCGCGCTTGTCGGCAAAAAAAAATGAAAAATATACCGGATACCAACAACTCTGATCAGACTGTTTGGACACAGGCTAATTTGATTCGTTGTTTCGCAGATAGACGCATGCGTCATGTTTGTTTTATCGTGTCCAATCCATACTGACTTGCAAATAGAATTAGTTTATAATAGAAATTATTCCCGAAAGAAAACGCAATTTTATATCTGCAAACTTATGTCTGACACGAATGCAATATAATGCAGCAATAACTGGATAAAATATCTGATCTACAGAAAATACTTAGGACACGGTGTGTTTTATATCATTTTGATCACACACAGAGGTAATGTTTGTCTTTAATTAAACTTGATTGATCTGTACTTATGTTTCATATTTTTTCCACAATTTATTGTTGTTTATTATTTCCTAAAACGGATGGTCACTAAAGTATTAATTATTAAACATCTTCACAGACCGGCAATCATATTCTGCATAAAAATAAATATAACCACAAAATAGATTGGGATTAATAATAATAATAATATTAAAAAAACAAAAAAAAAACAAAAAAACAAGAAATGTGAGGACAACGTGCGGTTCATTCTTTCTTTTCTTTCTTTTAACCAATTTAGATTGGGGTTAATTCAAAATATTAGGGAAACATATATTAATATGTTGCAGGTTTTCTTTCTTTGTATCTTCTTTTTTATTTCTTATTTTTTTTTTTTTTTTTTTTTTTTTTTTTGGCAATTTAGGAAAACCAGCATCGCACAAATAAAGAAGAATCGCAACAGAAAACCGTGTTATAATGGTCAGTAGATACGATTATAAGCTGCTTTACATCACGAAAACATGCCTATATAATTTTGACCCCCTTAAACCCCACTTTTATAAACTAAAACTGGAGATAACAAGGGTATTACATTATTTTTCTTATTTCTGCTCAAAAAATAGATTGTGGGTACTCGTTAGAACCGCCTCGCCGAGGCGGTTCTAACAAGTACCCACAATCTATGTTTTGAGCAGAAGTATGAAAAATATAATAATTTTTCGTCTGAAAATTTTCATTTTTTTTTATGGTAAAATCTTCAGTATATTTGAATAGGCGTGTTTTCGTAATGAACTAGTTTTACTCACGAGAAACCTGAACCTTAATTCTGATGCAGCTTCAAATTACAAACATTTGTTTGTCCCCATAGGGTCCTTCACGTCAGTGATACGAATACTCACACACACTATGAAGAAATAAAGCAAACATCACAAAAACATACCTATATAATTTTGACCCCCCTTAAACCCCACTTTTATATAGTAAAACTGGGGTTTACAGGGGTATTAAATTATGTTTCCTTATTTCTGCTCAAAACCATAGATTGTGGGTAATCGTTAGAACCGCCTCGCCGAGCTGGTTCTAACAAGTACCCACAATCTATGTTTTGAGCAGAAATATGAAAAAATATCAGAATTTTTCGTCTGAAAATATTCACCTTTTGATGGTAAAATCTTCAGTATATTTGAACAGGCATGTTTTCATAATGGGACACAGTTAGGATCTAAAGCCAGAACTCAAGAAAAACACAAACAGGATCTCGATCAGCCCGATCACAGACATTGATGGTCAGGCGTCAACCATTTAAAACAAATTGAAGAGGGGGCCGTCATTTAGTCTGAGAACCGTCCTGCAATTAGTATAAACATATTTTATTGCATCGTTACATCAGGCAATGGGGTCGGGCCACAAGTTCTACCAACATTAGTTACGGCCCTCCCCCTACAGAGTTTTATTACAGCAATATACAGACACATGATAATAGCGGATTATAGAGAAATTATTTGAATACTTCGTACAGACTAATTGTTAACAAATATTGACTAAAAACCAGATATACAATATATAATTTCAATAGGTGTGGATTATAAGGAATGATGAGTAAATAAAATAAATAATTAACAAAAACGTGTAATAAAATAATAATGGATTGTCATGCTAGCCGTGAGTTAGCAGCAGGCTAATCAGTGAATCTTCTGGTATCTTTAATAAACGTTTGGACGGCAGTGAAAATAGTAGTATTTTCATCAGTTGTCAAATTTCATCTCCAAACAAAAGAATATTGATATTTAACGGATGGAAATCCCTGGTAGATCGAAAAAGTGTTACTCTTTCATTTCTAGACTTTGAGCATCTAAGGAAATAGTGCTCTGCATCTTCGACTTCCTTGGAGCAACTACAAGTAGGACTAGGTGATAAATGGTTTATATATACATCAGAGAGTAAATTACTACAATTATTTCTAATTCTTGCATGTAAAACTGAAATATATCTGTTACCAGCTCTATAGTATGTTGGAACTTCGGAACTATTTTGATGCTTTTTCAGCTGATACTTAAAGGTTGCCATAGATGGTGAATTACGTAGTTCTATATCAAGAGAATTCCATACCGAAATAGATGATGGAATACATGATTTACGTGAAATTTCAGTCCTGCAGAAGGGAACAGTAATATCATTTTGATTTCGTAATGTATAGGTACTTATTTCTCCAAATGAAGGAGGAATTAAGTCAGATATGTATGTAGGAACAAGACCATTGACTGATTTATACATGAAAATAAGTTTTTGTTGCCTGCGTCTTTTGTACTAGTGACACCCAACCGCATTCTCTATAAAGATTATCTAATGAAACCGATCTTGTTAAGCCTGTCACTATGCGGGCAGCTTCATTCTGAAGTTTTTAAGAGTGTTGATATCTTGCACTGTACAACCATCCCATACAACACATGGATATTCAATAATTGGCAGTAAATATTATAGGTATATTTGATTTAATGCAACGCGGCTGAATGTAAATTTCAGTTTCTGCATTATACCAATAACTTTTGATGCACTTTTAATTATGTTTTCAATATGGCAGTGCCATTGTCCATTACTACTAAATGTAAGACCTGAATGTTTGTGTTCTGTTACAAATTTTATGGGTGTACCATTAAAGATTATATTAGGAAGAGAATCAACAAGTCTTAAAGTGAAGCATTACTTCAGTTTTAAGAGGGTTAAAGTTTATTAACCACTGTGCGGCCCATCTTACTAGCATGCGTAAATCATGATTGATGATGCCTTCGATGTCTTTAATCGTAGCTGCAGAATAAAATAACGAGCTGTCATCAGCAAATAACCTAGTAAGACTTAGTAGTGATTCTGCTATATCGTTAACATACACTAAAAATAGTAGAGGGCCTAGAACAGAACCTTGGGGAACGCCAGCTTTAACGCTCAATAAGCTTGATGAGGCATTTCTTATAACAACCTTTTGCTTCCTATCACTAAGATAGTCACTTATTCATTCAAGTAATTCACCATCTATACCATTTTGTTTTAATTTAAAGATAAATCCCTTGTGCCATACTCTATCAAATGCTTTAGAAACGTCTATGAAAAGCATACAAGAAAATTGGTTACTATCAAAAGTTTGACAAATATGATGGTATATGTCTATCAGTTGGAAATTTGTAGAATGATTGGGTAAAAACCCAGAATGATATTTGTAAAGTAGATCGTTTTCGTCTAAAAAGTTATAAATATGTTTAAAAAACTATTCTTTCTTGTAGTTTACCAACATTACTTAAAAGTGAAACGGGTCGAAAATTTGAAGGATCAGAGTTATCTCCCTTTTTGGGTAGAGGTATAACGTTAGAATATTTATAGATATTTGCAAACTTGCCTTCCCTGAAAGACCTGTTAAAAAGTATACTCAGGGGTACAGCTACTTCTTTTGCTACAGCTTTAAGCATTTTGTTACTAATTCCATCAGGCCAAGTTGCCTTGTTCGGATTTAAAAGTTCAATGAGAATTGCAACTTCGTGTGCTGTACATGTAATATTAGATCGTCTATTTTGACATTATATTCGAAGGCGGGCAGAGCCACATTTTCATCGTTAACGGCGGAGATAGACGTGAAATATTTGTTTAACAATTCTGCTTTAGCTTAGATGAAAAGCAGAATTCATTTTGACCAGTAACTGGAAAAGAGTTAAGGGGTGGAATTGAAGAAGAAGTACAATCGCCTTTAACAAAGTGACGTATCACCTTCCAAAATTGTTTTTTATCATTTGAGTGAAAATCAGAAATAGACAATTCCAAGTTGTTATAAAACTGCTCTTTTGCATGTCGCTTTAGATTATTGACCTTATTTCGAAAAATCTTATACCTTGCTAAAGTATTTGGATTACCCGATTTGTTGAATTTCCGTTTTAGTCTGTCCCTTTTGCTAGATACCCGTCTTATTTCAGAATCATACCATGGTTTATCGTCGGGTCTAATATGAACATTTTTTGATGGGAAACAAGAATTAACAAGGTCAAGAAAAGTATCATTAAACTTAGAACAAGCTTCATCTAGAGTTCCCTCCCTTAAACAAGTCCAATCACAGTTAGATAATTTTTGTTTTAATAATGTGAAGTTTGCATTTTTATATAAATAAATTAATCTGTTGAAAGCTCCTTCGGTATCATATTGAAAGGGTAATGTTATATATGCTGCTTTATGATCACTGATACTGTCTGGAACATCTAAAGAACCAGAATCTAGAAATGGTAAATCCTCTGGAATAATAATTGGGTCAAGAATTGCTTGTTGTCGTGTTGGTTCTGTAATTACATTCATCATGGAGTTAATTAAAAGTACATCTTTTAGGTTATGAAAATTTGGATTTAGCAGATCTTCATTGAGATCTCCAACAATTATTAAATGTTTTGAGTGTTCGAGAGCCTTTTCAATATTTGAATTAAAGCTGTTAAAGAACTGAACATCGGCTGTGGAGGGACTATAAAATAAACCAATTAAAAACAACTCGTTTTTTACCTTAACTTCAATCCACAAAGATTCGTCGCAAAATATCTCAAGATCTGGTCTTCTCACATGAAGTAAGCTTGAGTTTATGTATGCCATCACACCCCCTCCATGGTTCGTTCTATCTTTTCTATACGGTTCGCTGAATCGGTTTGAAAGAAAAAGCATTTCTATAGGGACGTTATCATCTAAGTGAGTCTCAGAAAAACACAAAATATTAAAGTCAGAAAAATTTTCGAGTATAAAGTCTAATTTGTTTCTAATGCTTCTGATATTCAAGTGCAAAATTGAAAGTTCATGTACATTTTCAGGACCTGGATTAGTTTCTATGTCACCGGCTTGAAGCAGTAAAAAAAGAATAACGAGAAAGCATTGTAAATTATAAAAATTCAAAACCATAAGAGAATTTATGTGGTGCCAAGTGCATGAAAACAGCTTAGAGAGCGCTATAATAAGAAGAATAACAGAATATATGTTTATGCTGATCGAAAGCCTTTTCTTGCCGCTCGAGATGCAGCGGTAAAACAAACCTATAGAGACCCTCCACTGATCAATGGAAATACCCATTGCACAGTGTAATAATTAAGAACTTTGGTTTTGGGTCTCGACTGTCTATCTCACGACTACATCCAACACTCCGCCAGCATGACAATAGTAAATTAAAATAATATGAGATAAATATAATAATGCTGAATAACATGAATGGGGAAACAATACAAGAAAACATGAGCATAATAGTTGACTTTGGAAGTTACAGATGAAGTTTGGTGATAATGTGTGAACATCTCGGACAACAAGTCACGCGTTCTCATTCGATTGCTATGAGTTAGTATACTTCAGATCTGTAAAAAAGTATACATATTTTTATGGGTGGAATCAAAATTATGCTCAAACAATATATATTAAAACCAGATTCTTGTAACAATATAACATACAATGATTAAAATGGCAAACAAGATAGCAATCTCAGCAGACCCAAGTCAAGCCGCTCCTATGAGACCAGTCTAATCGGGGTTTGCTGAATTTGTTTAAGGTTGTTCAAGAATCTATCTTGTGATAGGTTTATTATAAGCAAAACAAAATTGGATGTCATACTAGATAGCCCTTAAGAAAACAAATAACTTAAAATTAAAACACTGAGCAGCGCAGATCCTAATCCGACAGATCCCACTGGTGCATTAATTTTGGAGTGTTCGAGCTTTATTTACAGACTTGACACCTTGCACTGTTAGTAATTGGTTTTAGCAGACGTTACTAAAATACCCATCCCATGCAAGAGAGAAAAAATAAATAAATAAATAAATAAATAAATAAATCCGACGTTCCACGCAAGTTATCACCAATGGAGACAATTCATGTGAAATGCCAAATCCTACCCTAAAAAAAAAAAAAAAAAAAATCTGTTGTCTGCTGAACCAGTTAAAAGAGTGGCAAAGATTGAAGAGGGAGCCGTCATTTAGTCTGAGAACTGATCCACCGTCCTGCAATTAAATATGGGAGCAAAGTTATCAAAGCATAATTGGTATACCCGCAGTTTGCCGCAGAATATTTATGCTGTTACATCTTTAAGCGAGTGACAATCATTGTGAATTTTACCAACATTTTTTTTCTTCTAAATTTATAGACTCTACAAGTCACCATAAAATTCAAGTGTCGGTAGACCTTCTTGCAGATGGGTTTTCTAATCAACGTCATATTTGGAAACTTGCTCAGAATGACGACGATAAATCTTAGAAAATGTTTTACGAAGTTTATGATATCGGTACTCCCGCTTGATAAATACAGCAGTTGAAACTTTATTTCAGTTATTAAAATCTCTGCTCTTGCAAAACGAATCGACTCAGAAATATATACACCATAGGATGTACCACGAGAGAAACCCCATAAAAAAAAAAAAAAAAAAAAAAAAAAAAACTCGGAAAATTAACAAAATAAAAATCAACCCGTCGAGTTCTTTATAAATTTTAGTAGAGATAATATCATTGTTTGTTTGTTTGTGTTGAGGTTTTACGGCCCAGTCAACCCAATGGGGCCATGTCGAGCGCGGTCAGTTTACCTAACCACACATTTACTGGGCAGGCTTAGTCCTCTTAGCGGTTTACCAGTATTGTGCACATTCTTTCGCCAGAAAAGAGATAATATCATTAGGATTAGACAAATTTACATCACGAAAACATGCCTATACAATTTTGACCCCCTTAAACCCCACTTTTATATATAGTAAAACTGGGGTTTACAGGGGTATACATTATTTTTCTTTTCTGCTCAAAAACATATATTGTGGGTACTCGTTAGAACCGCCTCGCCGAGGCGGTTCTAACGAGTACCTACAATTTATGTTTCGATCGGAAATCTGTAAAATATAGAAAATTTTTATCTGAAAATTTTCATTTTTGGTGGTAAAATTTTCAGTATATTTGAATAGGCGTGTTTTCGTAATGATATCCAGAAACGGTGCTTTGGTATCAGAGGTATTAGTTTTATTGAAATGAAGATTTTTGGATAAATCTTATCAACTAGTCAGGTATGCATTAAAAGCTATATAGTAAGTCAAAATGAATGATCGAGCAAAGAATCTAGCAATAATCTAGTTTAAAACATATGACATAAACAAACAACAACATGACTTTTCAACAATTAGATTATCTTATAGGAAAGCAAAGATTTTCTTGCTTAATGCATAGCTGTGAAAGGTAAATCGCAAAGACTGCATCTGTAGGCATTTTGTAGTGTTTAGAATGAGAGAATGAGCGGCAAATATATGGCGGATCCTAATTCTAGAAAGGATTATCTCAACTGAATTCCCAAGTGAAGGCCATCAAGACATTGAATCAACGTTTTTTCAACGTTACGGCTGTGTGCCCGCTGAGGCATTGTCCTTTCCGACGCAGACTAAAAATTTTGCAAGACATCACGAAAACACGCCTATATAATTTTGATCCCCTAAAACCCCACTTTTATATAGTAAAACTGGAGTTTACAGGGGTATACATTATTTTCCTTATTTCTGCTCAAACGCCTAGATTGTGGGTACGCGTTAGAACCGCCTCGATGACGAGTACCCACAATTTATGTTTTAAGCAGGAATGTGAAAAATATAAGATTTTCTTTTTTTTTTTTTTTTTCTTTTTTTTTTTTTTTTTTTTTTTTTTGTTTGAAAAGTTTCATTTGTTGGTGGTAAAATTTTCAGTATATTTGAATAGGCTTGTTTTCGTAATGTTTAAGGAAATGGTTACACTTTCAGAGGCGAGACAATTCTAGATAAATTGTTTTAGCCTCACTTCTGAGGACTCCGACTGTTCTAAAAATGGCTCCCTTTCACAGAAGGGGTTTAGTACATGTACGAAGGACAACAGAAACAGGACGCGCAAAATGTAGTCTCTTTTGTAAGAGTGACGGAAAACGGAAAATCTACTGTGTATACCTAGTCCTCTTTAAATCGGTGTAAGGTTGGTAGCAAGCATAAGACAAGTGTATCGGAACAGTCCACTTTTCCATGACCATTGATATTTACATGAATGGGAAGCCCCAAAAAGCAGTTTCATTGGAATATGAATTATATTAAATCGTGACATGTCGCAATAAAAGTGCTGGAGAAGACTTTTGATGAAGATCTTTTAACGAAAGAAAAAAAAAAAAAGAATAAAAAACTAAAATAATAATAATAATAATAATAATAATAACAATAATAATAATAATAATAAAAATAATAATAATAAAAATTAAAAGAAACAGTTGTGGTTCTTTATCCAAAGGAATAACACCAGATATAACTTGAAATAATTATAAGAGCTAGTAATTATTTCAAGAAAAGAAGAAAGATAAAATAGATGATGTATTTGTTCTTGCGTGGTTGCTCAAAAAGCCAATAACAGCTCTGTACTTCCGACAGAAGGAAAAATAGCGCGATTTCGATACTTGTTTCCTGTTTAGGTAGCAGACAGGGGCAGTTTTCTTGTCTTTCTTGTCATCTTTAGAGACATCTCTATAAAAAGTTTCTTAATCCAGAAAGTTGATGGCAGCTCGTGAAACCTAATTCTAAACTTAACAGTGTCACTTCGGGACTCTTCAATGTCAGTAAACGTAACTTCGGACATGTACGCCCAGTGACGATTCAGATCGGACTGCGCGAAACTTTCGCGCAGCCTGATCAGAACCTTCACTGGGTGCAATTTGGACAGTCAAGGATGCAAAGTTTCTTCATGTGGACATTGTAGATTCTGACTATAACCAGACTGCGTGGATGTCAGAATGAATATGTTTTCTCGCGTTGCAGCACTTACCTTTTGTCTTTATGCACAGACTATAATCTATAATGCGGCTCTTTTAACCGTAGTCCTGCTGAACCCGGTTATAGTCTGCCTTTGCAAACAGTGTAGATCCAGACCAGTTGGCTTCTGAAGAAGCCAACTGATCTGGATATGCACTGTTTGCCATTAAGCATGTGAATTTATATCAACACTCTGGATCAAGTAATCTGATTGGCTGAAAATTAGACGTGGGCGTGGTATCTTAATTTATTCAGAATGACAAGGATTAAAACTTACGGTGGGATGTTGTGACACCAAAACGTTTCCAGTTTTGGTAAAAGATATCTTTTATACCATACATGTTAGGACGTCTTTACTCCTTACAAATACTCTCTACTCCCTAAGTCCATTTAATTACCTGGATATGCTTTTAAAAACTGCTTGATGAGAACAGTGTAGTAGACCCTGACCAGACGCATTCACTGTTGCACAGGTCTCTCTGTCAAACACTTACCGTTTTCAACTCTATGAACATATTCAACAGACGAAAAACTATTTGATTTTTTTTTTTCACAGAAAAAAAAGGCTTTGAGATTTCATGCAAATTGTCTCCATTGGAGACAATTTGCATGAAATGTCAAAACTTGTTTTCTAGAAAAAATAAGAATGTTTAATGTGTCGTCGGCATAAACATTACCCAGAGTGCTGAGCGTTAAGGTATACATAGATACGTATGTCGTATTTCGTTTCGAACGACTATATGTATGCTATGCAATGCGACAGACTGCAAATCTAGGTTTAACCCAATCGTGGTGGATAGCTGAGCTTTTCTCTTTAATCGAACGGCGGTGGTTCGGGTCTCAGACTACTATAAAGGTGACAACTTAAAGCCCTTCATTAGAGAATTGATGCCTGATTTTTTATCCTTATTGAGGCCCTCCCTGATTCAACTAGTGGGTTTTGAATAGAATGTTTGCAATCGAACCATAGGATACTGTACAAACGCCAAACTTTCCTTAAGGTAGTTGTCCATGTGATAATCAATGACAAAAGTTATCAAACCGCGTGTTAGACGAAATCCAGGTAATGGTTAATCATGGCCGCGCTATTCTTGTCACTGTGACGCCAGAGTGCCGTGTACTAGCGGGTTCTCGTAAAACCTGGACTGGGACATTGGCAAACAGTACAGACCCTGACAAGACGCCAAGGAACGCGGCATCTGATTAGGGTCTGCACCGTTTGCTTTAATTACAGGAAGTTAAGGATTAAATGAAATGAAGTCTTAAATCACCGTTCAGGACCGTTGTTCGAGCCCACACTCAGACACAATCGACCCAGCAGTGCTATCAGTGCTTTGATATTTACCTCTGGCTGGCACTGTATGAGGCGTCTACCAGGCGCCCTATTCCTGTTTTACCTCAGGAATTACAGTTGACTCTCGTTTTCTCGAACTCGCTTATCTCGAATAACTGCTTATCTCGAAGTGAATATCTGATCCCTGCTTAAAAATGAAAATTTAACAACTGGTAACAAAATATTGTGGAAAAGAGGAGAAATTGCTCCTAAAGAGCAATTTCTCCTCTTTTCCACAATATTTTCAATATACTCGTATCTCTAACTTCAGGAATCGAATTACATATATATTTGTTAAATGTAGTTGTTCGGTGTTTTTTTTTTTTGCTCAATTCTGCAAATCTGATATGTCAAGATACGGATATCTCGAAGTATTCCAGAGAGTCCCTAAGAATTCGAAATAACAAGATTCGACTGTACACATTTTCATTTTCTCTCGTGTTTCACTAATGGAATAGAGGCTCTCTGTGCAAGCCGAACAGTCATTAAATGTATTTGTTATAACATTGCATGAAGAACCTAGGGTGAAGAGTTGGTAGTTCTTAAACTCGTCGTAATCCGTGGTAAAACGTTACCGCCATTTATAATGCAAGAAGAGGGAGAAGGATTCAAAGTATGACAAGTTTACAAACTTCGGTGAGAGCAAACTTAACTGATTAGATGTACGGTATTTATCAACCAATGGCGTAATTTTGCTCTGTACGGTTCGGAGGCTGCAGTAACCTCTACAGGGTAGGATAAAATCGGGCTTGATTGCCATGGATTAAGACTGAGACACTGAATGAAATGTCCAATCTTCAATAAAAATTAAGAAAAAAATACCACGTTTTTATTGTGTCGCCTGCGTAGCATGACAGGCACATTGGGATCATGTTGTTCGTCAACGTCGTCGTCGTCGGCGGCGGCGTCGCCGTCGGCGTCGTCGGTGTCGTCGTCATACTTTTCGTTTCCGCTCAACAATTTTGAAGGGAGGCATTGATTTCATTCAAACTTTGCAGAACGTTATATCACTATAAAATACAGGTCAAGTTCGATATTGGTAATTATCCGCCAAAATTTTGCTGACTTACAGCATTTTTTTAAATTAGTTTTTGTTGTTCGTTTCCGCTCAATAACTTTTGAAGGGATGAATTGATTTCATTCAAACTTTGCAGAACTTTATATAACTTTGCAGAACTTTAAATCACTGTAAAATACAGGTCAAGTATAATATTGGTAATCATCCGCCAGATTTGGGCTGAGTTATGGACCTTTTTCGACTTAGTTTTGTGGGTGACATTGGTTGCAGGGCTGCATTGATTTTATTGAAAGTTTGCAGAAGGATATACCTCAGTAAAATGCAGGTCAGATTTGATATTGGTAATCATAACTTTTGAAGGGATGCATTGATTTCATTCGAAGTTTTCAGAATGGTATATCATTATAGCACAGAGGTCAAGTTTGATTTTGGTAACCATCCATAAAATTTCAGTAGAATTATAGCCCTTTATTTATTTGATTAATAAAATTCAGACAAAGTAGTTAGGGTTGCCTTTAGGGATAAGAGCGATTATTAGGACAAGTACAGTGTTTTTTGTTTTCATTTTTATATCAAATGTTTGGCGCTTTAAGCAGGCGACACGCTCGATTCTCGGAAGTCTAGTCTGATTATTTAGGCTACAAATTGCCACTGCTTAAAATGAATATGACCTGAGACGCGTAATATGATAGAAGCAAATATACTCTTAAGTTATCGACATATCATTGCCACTTGGGAGAATATTGAAGCCAAACAATTGTTCCAGTTCTATGCACGTGCGAGCACGAGAATTCATGTATCGTGATATTTCTGCGGGCGTAAACATAACGATATATCAAAGTATGCAAAGAATATATTAACGGTGCAGACACCTGTCGAGTCTCTCTCTCACACACACACACACACACACACACACACACACACACACACACACACGTGTACGCGCACGAGCTGCCTTATGCAATATGAAGTTCATCATTAAACACGATATGTAATGCTCCATGACACAGTTGTTTCACAACACATCAATTTATTCCCGTTAACCCTTAAACTGTTTTGACACAGAAGATATTCAGAAGCAGTATCGATATTGCAGTTTGAATCTCCCGGGTTTCAGACGACGGAAGATAATTGCTTAAATAGATCCGCAAGCACCAGTAGTTAAGTTTAGTTTGATCATGGAACAAGACCTGGTGGCGTACACATTCACCTTTCAGGGAGGCAACTCTGTCAAAAATGTTCTGCGCCCTTTATAAAACGGGTCTATTCTAAAAGAGAAGAATTTGTTTGCAGGAGAATATGCCCCTTTTCAGAAAAAAACGCATTGTTTTCCTTTTATAATAGTTACCAATCCAGAGGGGGTTTAATTTCTAGGAAAGCACACAGGAGATCACAACAGGTGTTAAAAAAATATGTATCAATTCCCTTCAATAGTCTATAATACGTACATTCGTTCCTTTATTGCTTTGCATGTGACGTTAGACAAGTATCTTATGACACCGTTCCTACAGCTTTGTCGCCAATTAGTCCGGCTGCTATTAAATTTATATGAAATATGACAAAACATGTTTTACGTATTGCGATGTATTTGAAATCAAAGCGTAGATAATTAAATTGAAAATGAAAGAAACGATGCTGGAGAAATGATTCATTTTCAGTTATTTGTTGATAACAAGAAAATAATCACAATATGCCCAGAGTAAGAAAAAAATGGGGCCTCAGATTGAGAAAACGTACCTTCTGCCATTTGCGCCCAACAAAGGCTCAAAGTCAGCATGCGCATTCGCGAGGTCTGATCAGAGTCTTCGTTGTCCGCATGAAGAACCATTGCAGCTTTGGCTATCCGAATGCGCCCAACGAAGATTCTGATCAGACTGCACAGACTGCGCAGTCTGATCAGTATCTTCGTTGGGCACACATGTCCAAAGGTACGTTTTCTGACGATGCGGCCCATTTAAAGTCTTATGAAAACAAACACGCTACTTTGTTCTCTTAGGATCGATGTTATTTTTTAAATTACTGCAGAATAATAGAAACCATACACTCGGGCTATTAGCTTCCGTATAATAATGAAAATTCCTTACTGTACCGAAGATTAACCCATTTAAGCCTAGCGTCCCATAAATGGGACATTGGCAAACAGTGTAGACCCATATCAGACGCCACAGAACACGGCGTCTGATCAGGGTCCACACTGTTTGCATTAAGTTCAGAAATTTCTTCAAAACATGATTATAATAAAATAATAAAAACTAACCAGACACTTCATATATAGGAAATGGACTTATCCAAGGAGTTAAGGTAGAAGAGTCTATTCGGCATAAATGGGATAAAAGCGAGCAAATAGATTGTAAGAAGGCGTGTCATTTGAGAGCTAAGAACACACACACAAAAGTAAAATACAGTCGACTCTCGTTATCTCGAATTCCGAAGGACTCTATGAAACACTTCGAGATATCCGTACCTCGACATATCAGAGTTGCGGAAGTGAGGACAACAATAAATCGAACAACCACCTTTAACAAATGAATATGTAATAAAATAATGTGGAGAAAAGAAGAAATTGCTCCTTGCCTAACTGTAAGCCAATATCAGTTGGACGCCCCGGTGACGTAAGATACACTGCACGTTTGCCTCACCCAACCATCCCCCTATGAAACTGGTTTAAGCCGCAAATAGTTTTTCTACTGGTCATGCCAAGGCGGTTTCTTTGCTGCAGATTTTCTTCTTTCTTTGTGCTCGGTGGTTCCATATCTGACGTTTGTTTTGTAATTGTCTGTTCCATACCTCTCCTTTTGGAGCATCGAAAAACTAATTCATAATTCAACATTTCCTGGGTATTTCCACTTTGGGGTTAGAAAGATATTTTGTGCATCTAACAGCTTCTTGGCAGAAGATCTTGATCCGACTGCGCTAGTATACTTGGCAACCGCTGTGCGCAGACTGCCTTCTGTGTCACCGCCGCCCAATTATTTTTTCCTGCGATAGATTGTAGTATTTTTATAAAGTAAATCCTCAGTCTTTATATATGTTATTACTATTAAATTCAAGTCTCTTGAGGACAATAAACCTTTCTAGTTTTTTTTTTCGTTCTCATTAATATGTTATTTTGTATCAAAGCATCTTATTTTCCGAGTGTTTTTTGTTGTTGTTTTTTTTTAATCAGTCTTCGTTGAATAACAACAGTTCGCAACAAAAAGTTAGACAAGCCAACAGTTGGTCATATAAAACTGGGAAAACCAGGTCTGTTTCCGGGATCGCACCAGTTTACGGGCTTCACGAAGCTCCAGATAATACAGTGGTACCTCGATAATTCAAAGTCCAAGGGACCAAACAGTTTTGTTTGAATTATTGAGACTTTGAATAATTGAGGGTTAAAATGCATCCATATATTTCATTTGGGACTTCAAAATGATTTTGAATTATTGAGAATTTTGAATTATTGGAGTTTGAATTATTGAGGTTCTACTGTAGGTGTATTCAGAAAATTATTTTTTTTTTTATTTTTCCACGGAAATATATATTTTGGGTACTAATTAGGAACATGTCTAACGAGAAAACACAGGTTGGGGATATTCATAGAAGCGCCTCGCCGAGGCGCTTCTATGAATATCCCCAACCTGTGTTTTCTTATAGGAATATCAATCTATGTTTGCATAAAGTATATCAATGCTTTCAGGTTAAAAAATAACTTACTTGGAGCTTTGTTTTAGCCTGTTCATGGTACAATCCTAGATTCTCATCCGCCTTATCTGTTCAACGTTTTGACTGTTCGCCTCCATGGAATTGCAAAGAATATCGGGTACGCGAATTACGGACTAACCTGGAGTTATGTTTTAGCATGTTCATGGGGCAAGGCTAGATTTTCATCTGACATATCTGTACAGAGGTTGACTGTTCGCCTAGATGGCATTACAAAGAATATTGTACATACTTAAAGTCACTGTTCTGGTTACGTAAATGTACATAATTATATTGATCTTGGCGTAAATATTGATATTGATCCGCGTAAAGTGTAAGAACTTTTTTTTTCACGTTGCTTTCAACATGATTCCCTGTGCGCGTTTCCAATGTCGGAATTAACCCACTGTAGTCTGGAGACCCCTAAACTGGTAATTGGCAAACAGTGCAGACCCAGATCAGACGCCACAGAACGCGACGTCTAATCAGGGTCTCCACTGTTTGCAAATAGTTTAGTCATTTTTCTCTAGGAATATTTAAATCTAATAGCCGGACGTATCTAAAATTCAAATTGAACCCTTAAAATTGAAATTGAACTCTTCCACTATATAGTGTGGGGGAGTCTACTTAGTCTATAATGGGTGAACAAGTTCCTTGATGATAAATAAAACTTGAGAATTTTTAAGCAATTTCAAATTCCCGTCGATTTATGTGAAAATGCTGAATGAACTGGTAAGAGTGTTGACCCAGATCAGACACCGTGTTCTGTGGCGTCTAATCTGATTATACACTCTTTACTCAGGCCTTTGTGTCACAATACTTAGGGCACATATCATAAATCCAAAATCCGTGTCTACCTTTTTAACGCTTTGTTCTTGAATTCTAGGCAGAAATTTGTTTCCACTAAATTATTTGACATGTCATGCAGAAGAAAGTTTGGCGTCTAAACGTGTAACAGTTATACTGCTTCAGGGAAATTAAGCAGACGACATATTAAAACAAAGGCTTCGACATTTTAAGCTTTTAATCTTGTAAGGATTTAATCGTAATGCCAAGCATTTCTTTTAGGAAAAATAGTAAGTAATTTATTTCTACTTTAACCAAGACATGGTTATTTATAGTACATATATAAATATACATACGTATGAAACACATATGAATACAGAAATACAATGTGAGTTCAAATGGCAACGTCATAATACGTTCAAACTGACAAATATCATTTCAAAGTACTGGCGACATCATAGTAAACTGACAATGTCATTTCAAAATACTAACAAATGGGAGAAACAAAAGTGATGTATACCAAAACGTAGAAAACACTACATTCATCAATTTCGTTGTGCCTATACATTCGTTTGGCCATATCTAATCTTAAAAACCTTTTCAATATATAATGCTGTTTTGTTTTTTTGAATAATATTTCTATTTTTAGTAGACATTTATTCCTTAAGTTTTAACATATTTGGTCTATTCCAAAAATACTTTTTAATATACTTTTTCCTCAATTCTACATATAGTGTGCATTCTAATAAAAATGAAACTCATCTTCAAGTTTGTCATAGTATCTACATTTTCTTTCATCGACTGATGTCCTGTTGGGTCTAGCCCAACTTTCCAATTTCTAGCCGATGAGAAGAGACCCTCAATTTTGTCATTGCCACCTATTTTTTTTCACATTGAGAGCTTCTAAATACAGTTGATGCTCAAAATTTAAGAAAAGAGAATAAAAATTTGCTCTACTAGACTCAACAATTCTACTATTTCAATCTTGCATAAAATTATCACTTAATCTTTGCTTGAAAACATTTAAAAATGCCTTCTGATTGCCTTCACCCTGATTAACCCAGACGTTATAAAACCTAATGATGACAACAAAAAAGTAACTTTAGATACCGAGTTTACACAGTTTGGTTTATTTGTAATGTCATTTAACAATAACTGATATGCATGTTTAATAAATCTAATTTCTTCTGACTCAAAATTTTTAAACCAATAATTCATTATAGAAAGAAAGATTTTATTTTGTAATGGTACCCTACCCAACTCACCGTATATAAAAGTGTTTTGCGTTGACCTTTTCATACCTAGTAATTTCTTACAAAATTGAAGATGCACTCTCTCTTGTTGTACAGGCTTAGAAAACCCCAAACTTCACTTCCATAACAGAGTATTGGAACAATTAACTTGTCAAACAATTCAAGAGTATGTTTTGGTGAAATATCAGTAAAATTGAATAAATATTGGTTAAGTTTAAAAATTGCCTTAAGTGCTTGCGCAGATAATGTCTTATGGGTCTCATTAAAAGAACCACCTGTAGAAAATGTAATCCCCGAGATGAACAAACTTATTAACAATCTCAATATTACATCCCTGATAACTAAAAGATAAATTTCTAGGCAAAAGGTGTTTCCCTGCAATATGCAATTGTCGTTATCAATAAACAACTGTACAAATGCCATTATCAGATATGATGAATCCCGGGAACATAGAAAAAAATGTTTACTATTTAAAGGCTGGTACTAGTTACGCAGATATCTGCTTAGATGCATCTGGGTTATTCATCTTCACGTTTGCGTTCAGCCCAAATTTATATTTTGAACGGCTTGATGGGTTTGTAAAGAGGACCAACTAATCATTTCTCCTCAAGCTCTCTAACATTTTCAGCACTGTCGTCTGCAAAGCTCTACTGTCATCATGACTTGACTTGTAAAGACATTCCCAGCTAGCATTCTACGTAAATCTACATCGGGCCGTCATCGGCCCGTCAGCTACCCTGACGGGCCGATGACGGCCCGATATAGATTTAAGTAGAATGCTGACTGGGTTAGAATTCACCCGTTCGAGAGAGTGTTGAAGAGAGTTGGCGACAGAAGATAATACCCTTGCGGCACACCAAATGTGGTTTTGAACCACCTTCCCAGTCAGCATTCTACGTAAATCTATATCGGGCCGTCATCGGCCCGTCAGGGTAGCTGACGGACCGATGACGGCCCGATATAGATTTACGTAGAATGCTAGCTGGGTTCATGTTTGCATTGGAATAGGGCTGCAAATTATCCCAAATTTTATGTTGAAGGTCTATAAAATTCAGAAAGATTGTTGGTAATACTGATTTGTCGGAACAATTTAAACGTTTACCATTGGTTACAACAACAGTTACAATATAAAAAGTCTTGCAGCAACCGACATGCATGGTTTTAAGTCCAGTTATGCTTGATAAGGTTGCTTCCTACTTCAGAGGCAGTTTGTTTTATGTCTTACCTTATGTTATTTTGTTCTTGCGTTTTCAGTCCTTTTGAATTGCGATAATCTAGCTTAGGGAAGAGAGAGCTAATCTTAGTGCTTTTCGTACGTTTGTTCGATTTTCGCTTGTTTGGTTTTGTCTGTTTCCTCTTCCTCTTGGTCTACGAAAACATGCCTATTCAAATATACTATAAGTTTTACCATCAAAAACTGAAAATTTTCAGATAAAAAATTCTGATATTTTTCATGTTTCTGCTCCAAACACAGATTTGGCGAGGCGGTTCTAAGGAGTACCTACAATCTATGTTTCTGAGCAGAAAAAGGAAAAATAATGTATACCCCTGTAAACTCCAGTTTTACTATATAAAAGTGGGGTTTAAGGTGGTCAAAATTATATAGGTATGTTTTCGTGATGTTTTTAATGATGGTGAGTCTGCCCATCAGACTGAATGCCGGCTCCTTCCTAAGTCTGTTTCAGAAGATTGATGAATAATTATCGATGTCTGTGGTCGGGTCCATCATGGTCCGGCTTGCAGTTTTTTTTTGCTTTGGTTCAGATAGCTGGTAAGCCCTTTAATTTGTTTCATCAGTCTGGTAATGAAAATATGTGTTTCAACGTAGTGTTTCACTGATGAAGTAGAAGACCCTAATGCGGACTAAATTCATGTTTGTAAACTGGAGCTGCATCATAATTAAATTATGGGCGAGATTACCGTCAAGTAAAACTAGTTTATGTCCCCAAGTAATTTGTCTTCCGGCCTTCTTCTGTTGCTGGTCGTCTTTGTTTTTTTTTTCTTATGTCGGCTATTTTTTTATTCTCTTTTTGTTTCGATGTGGCTTATTGCTAAACTCCCCGTCTTTTAATTCCTCAGGAAGACTGAGATTTGGCCTTTCTGGACTAACGTTATTTATGTTTTAACCACACAGTCGTTCAGCTATACGGAGGTTGGCATTGATGTTGTAGGCTAAAAGCACTACATATCACATCCTATAAAGCTTTCTTGACGTGTACTATTATGGTGTGATCAAGATTGTATTGTAAATGTTTTTGGCACAGAAGTCTGAGACTGAATAAGTTTCAGTAGTACTTTCTGCATGGTAATTATGCCATCAGTGTGAGACTGGAGTCTGCTGAGGATTATCTTCAATACTACATTGCGTGATTGCTCGAATGACATACGAGATAACTATGTCCAATTAGCCCGTGATCAAGCTATTTTGTAAATTATTGTAAAAACATCATTTTAACGCCCTAAAACGGTCAGGGTGGAATGCAGACGACTTACTGTTGAGTATGCTCTAGGCTGGGTAACGTCTAACAATTTTAACTAGACAGACAACTGTAACACAATCAGAATTTTATGTTTATTGTTTTGTTTTTATATATTTACAACATAAAACATATAATGACAAATAGTGACATAAAAATTCCATGCTTCCTTATTATCTTGTCTGGGCAAGACTTGTGTTATCTTCCCTGTGGTTAATAATTCAACTGAGCCTCGACCAGGAAAGGAGAGGGCTTACATCTATAACAAATAAACAAACACATCCTAACTGTAATTAAGCTTGTTATTATGCGACTCTGTACTATTATCATACAGTGAAACTGTCATGGTAATTCGGTATGTGCTTGTGATAACTGTATGTATACATGAATGTTGTTTTGGAGATCCCTTTTTTTAAAATAAAGACCTTACATGCTTACAGGTAGAGTAAGTAACGTCATTGATCAAGTCTCAAGATATTTGACCATCCAGCAGTATAAGTTATTATCTTCCACATAATTTTGCTTCGAAAACAGCTACTACAGCAGGTTAATTTAAGATATCCGCATCATATCTAACCCAAGTATGTTCCTAAATTAACTTTTAAAGTTCTTCAAAATCAAGTTTTAATCTCGGTTTGTATCCGCGCCTGGATCGTATGTGTTTCGGTGGTTTCTTGGATTGCTTACAACCTTTGACCCAGTCCGCTAGTCTGTCATTGCCATCTTTGTAATTGTAATAACCGTGATTAATCAGAATGGTATACCTTTTGTCGACCTTACCGAAGCATTTGACACAATCGGTCGTGAGGGACTTTGGAAAATATGGCAAAATTTGGCTGTCCTGCCATATTCATAGCAATGGTGCGGCAGTTCCACGATGGTATGCTTGCAAGGGTCCAAAATGATGGCGAGTTTTCTGATCACTTCCCTGTGACAAATGGAGTTAAGTTAGGGTGTGTTCTAACTTCAACACTGTTCAGAATGATGTTTTCTTCCTTGTTTACGATGCTTTTCAGGATGATGTCAATGGTATACATATTAGGTATCGCTTTGACGGGAAGCTTTTCAACCAAAGAAGGTTGCAAGCAGACAGAGGTGCTAGATGAGTTCCTCTTTGCTAATGACATGACAAAGGGTGTTCAAACTGAAAAAAACATGCAAAAAGATGTGGACCAAGTATCTGACTCATGTGACATCTATTATCTCACAATCAGCATAAAAAAGCTGAGGTGATATATCAGCCAGCACCTCGAAAGTCTTACAAGGAGCCCACCATCACAGTGTAAGGTCAACGATTGCAAGTGGTAGACAAGTTCACCTACCTTGGAAGCACATTGTCTAGAGTTGTGCACATTGATGATGAATACAATGCCAGGATTGCCAAAGCTAACACAGCATTTGGCCGACTACGTGCAAGCATTTGGCATCGAAGTGGAATCAAACTTGACACAAAGCTGGTAGTCTACAAATCCGTGGTGCTGCCAACACTATTATAAGCATGCGAAACTTTGACAGTTTACCAACGGCATGCCAAAAGACTGGACCACTTCCATACAAGCTGTCTTGGAAAACCTCTAAGAGACCGAGTGGCAACACAGGATTCTAGACACAGAAGTCCTGAAAAGGACAGTAATGCAGAGTGTAGATACGCTTCTGAAATTGGCACAGTTAAGACGGACAGGCCATGCTACCAGAATATGTCTGATGATCGTTTGCTATAGAAAATCCTCTGTGGACAATTACAGGTTGGAAAACGCTCCATGGTAATCAGAAGAAGCGATACAAGGACACCCCCAAAGCCTCCCGTAAAGACCTCAACATACCAACAGAGTCGTGGGAACATATTGCACAGGACCGAGCAAAATGGCGAGGCCTCATAAGAAGGAGTGCTGGTAAGTACGAAGCAACGAGAATCAGCGAAGCCGAGCAGAAACTTCCGCAGCGAAAGTATGAGCTAAGGCATCACTAACAGAGCTTTCTTAGAACACACAAACAATAACTGCACGCATTTGATTAGGATTGGACATTGTCAGTAACGACAGACGAACGAAATAGTGTAGCGTGAAACCGGGTCTTCTACGAAGTCAAGCACCGCAGTCACCCATCCAGGTACTAACCGCGATCTCCGTTGCTTAAAATCGTAAAAAAAAGCCAATCACTCTATCAGTGTCGCCATAAAAGCCAGCTTCAACAGCGAGGCTGTAGAAGTAATATATATACTATTCCGTTACATTTCTCCCCCTCTTCCTTTGACTTCGTCCCGAAGTCCACACACGCCGCACAAGGCAAATCCGAGGGCGGAGCCAATGCAACACTAAGGACACTGTCTTCAATCCCACCGCTGCCACCAATGTAGCGTGAAACCGGGTCTTCTACGAAGACAAGCACCGCGATCACCAATCCAGGTACTAACCGCGATCTCCGTTGCTTAACTTCTTAAAAAAGCCAATCACTCTACCAGTGTCGCCATAAAAGCCGGCTTCCACAGCGAGGCTGTAGAAGTGATATATATATATATATATATATACTGTTCCGTTACATTTCTCTCCCTCTTTCCTTGACTTCGTCCCAAAGTAACACAAGCCTCACAAGGCAAATCCGAGGGCGGAGCCTATGCAACACACTAAGGACACTGTCTTCAATCCCACCGCTGCCATCAATGTAGCGTGAAACCAGGTCTTCTACGAAGTCAAGCACCGCGGTCACCCATCCAGATACTAACCGCGATCTCCGTTGCTTAACTTCGTAAAAAAGCCAATCACTCTACCAGTGTCGCCACAAAAGCCGGCTTCCACAGCGAGGCTGTAGAAGTGATTATATATATTTACCCGTTACATTTCTCCCCCTCTCTCTTGACTTCGTCCCGAAGTCACACACGCCTCACTAGGCAAATCCAAGGGCGGAGCCTATGTAACATACTAAGGACACTGTCTTCCATCCCACCTCTGCCACCAACGTAGCGTGAAACCGGGCCTTCTACGAAGTCAAGCACCGCGGTCACCCATCCAGATACTAACCGCGATCTCCGTTTCTAACTTCGTAAAAAAGCCGATCACTCTACCAGTGTCGCCATAAAAGCCGGCTTCCACAGCGAGGCTGTAGAAGTGATATATATACTATTCCGTTACATTTCTCAAACTCTTCCCTTGACTTCGTCCCGAAGTCACACACGCCTCACAAGGCAAAATCCGAGGGCGGAGCCTATGCAACACAGCTGTCTTCAATCCCACTGCTGCCACCAATGTTGCGTGAAACCGGGTCTTCTACGAAGTCAAGCACCGCGGTCACCAATCCAGGTACTAACCGCGATCTCCGTTGCTTAACTTCGTAAAAAAGCCAATCAGTCTACCAGTGTCGCCATAAAAGCCGGCTTCCACAGCGAGGCTGTAGAAGTGATTACACATATTTACCCGTTACAATAGAATCCATTCACTGCATTGTCAATGTGGCTGAAAACCGTTTCATGGCAGTTCCTCTGGTGCAGTTCGTCTTTGTTCGTGCCTCGGTATGTTCATATGTGGCTTACATCTATTTTGTTCGTCATTGTTTATTCCTTATCTCTTCGTTTTTTTTTGTTTTTTTTTTTTGTTTTGTTTTTTTATTTGGTGGCTCGGGAAGACTGTTTACTTATTACGGCATGTCCTGGATTGTATGTTCAATTACTGATTGTCTTTGTTTGCGCATATACCGGAATGATGGTGGTGATCTTGAAAGTGATTACCTTCAAGCGAATGTTGATGAATCGGCTTGAGACAGACTTGCAACACATGGCTGTGTTTCCAATGCCATCGTGTACCAAACTGTATTTGTGTTTCCCCTCCTTTCCCTACGTGTTCTTTTTCCGTTGGTACTTTGTCAAAGTTATTCCATTTTATCTCACAAAGGCAAAAAGATATTCCACCAGCTTCTCTAGCTCAAGCACAACTTCTTCCACTTTGCCTGCTGCTCATGTTGGCGCTCTGTTGACCGTGCGGACGTTCTGTCTCTCTGTCTATATCCAGAGTGTGCCAACACTAATGTGTTAGTCATGATGGCGGCTTTGTACTATTAGTCCCTTTTATTTCTCATGTGTTCGTGTTGTCGTGTGTTTGTCTTCCGCTAGACAAACGCCTAAAATTACCCATTGTGAAATTGATAGACGGAAAGAGTGTATATATACATCATTGAAACAAAGAAAATTATATGAAGATAAAGTATTTTGAGCCGCAATGTCAAACAACGTACCTTCGAACATGTGCAAACATTCAGGTCAGCCTGTGCACTCGCGCAGACTGACAAGAATCTTAATTGCGCGCAGTTTGATAACAAAGGACACAAAATTGATTCAGGCGGATAAAAAGACTGGTCAGGCTGTGTGGATGCGCACACTTATTTCAGTCTTCACTGGGCTCATATGACCGAAGGTACAATTTCTCACGTTGTGGTTCATTTAGTGCTAATGCTTCTTACTGCTTTTATTTCCTGAATTTGATTGATAAATAAGGAAAAAGAAATCTTAAATATGACATATGCCTTGCCAGCAGAATGCAATTGAGTCTTAAAGCCAAAAACCGTATAATCTAAAACATGCGCCCAAACAAAACTGAAATCAGCCTGCGCTTCCGCATTCTTGGCTGTCAAAAATGCGCACACGTAAAATTCCAATCAAACTGCATAAATGCGCTGAATGATCTGAATCTTCGCTTTGTGCGAATGTCTGTAGATCTGTGTGCACAAATTCGTGCATTGTATCCAACTGGTCATTAAGAAAACACACCAATTCAAATATATTGAGAATTTTACCACTAAAAATGAAAACTTTCAGATGAAAAATGTTAGTTTTCATATTTCTGCTCAAAATATAGATTGTGAGTACTTGCCACGGCAAGGCGGTTCTAACGAGTACCCACAAACAATGTTTTTGAACAGAACAATGAAAATTAATGTATACCACTATACCACAGTTTTTTTCTACTAGTGATGTTTCCACTAGGGTCTAGTTTATTTCGTGTTTGTGTTTCTTTCCCTTTAATGTCTCTGATGGGAGGTGTGGGATAATTGTATCGATTCCTGATCATTGTCTTCCCTTCTATTTTAAGGGGGTCAAAACTGTATAGGTGTTTTTTCATGATGACAAAAAAGAGCTGTTCATTAGATATGCTGCCGATTCAGACTGCTGCAAAAATTAAGTAGACTGCAGTACGACCTCGGTACACTTTAACGCCTCCAAGGCACACTAAATTGGGGCGCGGGTCAAATCTACTTTTTTTTTCTGTGTTTGTATATACGAAGGTCAGCCAAAAATAATAGATCTATGATTTCGTTCCATAACCTCTAAATGCGTGATCATGAAATTCGGCAAGGAGATAAAACAACATGCGTTAGGTGACGTTAGTCTTATATTATATTATGCGGCAGACTGCATGCCTAGTTGTCAACCCAATCATTGTTGATGGCTATGCTTCACTCTTTAATTGCACGACGGCGGTTCGGGCCTCAGACTCAATGACGGCCTCTTCGTAAAACTTTAACCAGTGGGTTGGGACTTGACGATATGTCTTTGGCTTGGCCCGCCGTGTTTCAACTATTGGTTTTCATTTACTCTGGCATACAGTAGAATTAGCCATGTGTACTCGCCTTTGTTTATTATAGTGATTAATTTGGTTTTTATGTTTTTGCTTTGATGCATTGACTGAGTTGGGAGCCTTTATGCGAACCGAATTTTTATGTATTTCTGTATTAAGAGTAGCATCGGAACCCAGGGTGAAGTTAGCTAGCTGTAAAACTGCTTTAAACCCCCAGGTGGTTTGCTCTACCGACCGTTCTAAGGCGGTGGTCTCGATGTTAGTCTTACTCTTTGTTGCTTTGTGGTTTATTCTACGAGGCGATTTGTTGTATGTCTTTCCGTGTGTCATTTTGTTCTTGTGGTTTTCAGTCCTTTTAGTATTGCGATTACCTCGCTTGGGGAAGAGAGAGCTAATCTTAGTGCTTTTCGTACGTTTGTTTGGTTTGTGCTTGTTTAGATTTGTTGGTTTCCTCTTCCTCTTAGGGTCTGGGAAGGGCTGCGGTTTGTGATTGTGGCACTCCCTGTCCTTTTCTCTTACCTTTTTTTATGACGTCATTATTACTGACGCAGTTTATGCGCAACTTCGCATGACGCTAATGAAGACGCTATGTCGCGTTTTCATCGGAAGAACAACGCATCTATACTAAGTTTGAATATTATCGTAAGAAGAATGCGTGGGAAAATCACATCGTCTTGCAGGAAATTTGTGGCAACAGTGTCCTTTCTTATTCGCACGTTGCAAGATGGGCTAACCAATATAATGAGGTCTAAATTTCAGCATGTGACGCATATTTTGTAGAAAAAAAATAGAGAATTTCTAGAAAATAATCGACGATATGACAAGAGGAACTAGACCAGGAACTGAATTTAAGTCACGGTACTGTTCATTCAATCATTCTTTGAATGCGTAAAGTGTTAGCGAATTGGTAGCACACAATTTGACGTCCGTCGAAGTGCATAGTCGCTTAACTGTATTTCTGACTTACTTGTTCGTTTTTAAACAGAAAACAAACTTTGTTTCTAGAATCGTTGCTAGTCTTGGATTAGATCATATCAATCTGAAATGAAGAGACATGCCACTGAATTGCACACGCTGAATTCTCCTAGGCCGGCAAAGTTTCGGCGAGAGTAATAGGAGGTGCTCATGATATTTTCTTATGATACCCCGCGGTGTTCTCAAAAGCCATAGTTAGAGACTGACCAAACTGTGAATAGCTGGTGCCATAAGGGCTATATTCAAAAGTCCAGTCATCCTACACATATCTTTCGGAGGGAGTGACGTCATTACTTGCGCGTTACAAATGGGAAACGTAGCCCGATCCTTCTTGTTCTCTAGACCTCAGTTCATGTGTTTTGGACCTAGAGGGAAAGGAAAAATGCGACTGGTTAGATTTGAGGGCTTAATGGAACAGGTTTGAATGTATGAGCGGGGTTGCCTAGCAATGGGATAACAGAAGCTGTCGAGTAGGTGGAGATCGGTGTTTGAGCACAAGAGACGTTGCTTTGAAGAATTTCTGTAAGTTTAGTTTGATATTTCAAATAATTACTAATTCAGAGAGAAGTTCACATAATGTTTTGGATAATCCTTGTATCGCAAATCAAATCAAATGGCATGAAGGCTAGAATAAGCATTCATACTACTTTTAAGGTGGTTTCGATGGGGCTAGAGGTTACATGGAAGGGTACGTCACACTTTTCACTTGTTTCAGAACATTTCATGTAACAAATTATATTGAATGGTATGCGGAGTAAAAGTTTTTCTCCGAGCACATCATGATAAACTTGTAGCTAAGCATCAAAAGTGTCTGCAGGCGGACAGCAGCCTGGAATGAACACGCAGTCTTGTAGGAAATGCTGTTTCCCGGTTTAGATTAATCTGTAATAGGACAGACAGCAAGATCGGCTTACAACTTTCAGACATTAAAAGATATCTTTTTTCTGTGTTTCTTAATTAGGTTTAAATTGTCTGCTGTCCTGACAGACATCGTTAGCCAATTTGCTATGTAAAGCTCATGCTATAAGCAGTATGGTAGGTAACTCTAATAACAGATTTAATAAATCATCCAGGCAGAAAGGCTTATTTCTCTACTGTATATACAAATAAGGCTAAAATGTTTTGTTCTGTCTGTCATGAACATACGTTGAAAAGTAGTAATTTGAAGTGAGCGTATATAAAGTTACACCATACGTACGAAAGAGAGAGCCCGTATACGCTGATTAGTGTTAACAACTCTGTGGGCAAGTTCAGCAGACGACAAAGTGGCCATATTTTTTCTTATTTCCCCTGAAAAAAGGATTTGACGTTTTATATACATGGTCTCGATTTGAACGTAATTTCATAATCTTTTTTTCTGGGGGAACATAGATTTTTTTTTTGTTTTTAAATTTTACCCAGCCTGATAAACGTTAAAACAATACTGGCCACTGTGATTTTCACATAGCCTGTGATTATACCACCAATTAGTTATTGAAGTCACACATGCAAGGTTATTCAATTCATTGTCCGCCCGTCATCAACATAATAGGTTCTTGGAAGGACCAACATTACAATCTGAGCAGAAACAGCACATCGAAATAATTCCAACTCAACATACTAAACTAAAGTCAAGTGATTTGCGCACGTCCAGTTTGTCAACATATGATTTGTCTACGCTTTATACAACTTTGCCCCATCATTTAGTCAAAGAAAAACTTACAGAATTAATTGAAAGTATTTTTAAAGAGATTGCTCTCCTTATCTTGCTTGTAATGATAGGAATGCATTCTTCACGTCGGACGACCAAAAATGGTTTAAACTTTGGTCTTGTCAAAACAATTGAGACGCATTATCATACCTTTTAGGCAACATTGTCATTAGATTTGGCATTTATGGGTACTAATTGTTTCCTCTTGTAGCAGATTTGTATTTGTTTTGTTATGAGTGAGATTGTATGATGTCGCTTTCTGATTATACACAAGCTGATATCATTGAAGCTTTTAGCTCAACTGCCAAATAGTTGGACTGCCTTTTGAATACCGACAATTCTTACTTTGAAAGAATGGTCACTCAAATTTATCCTATTGATCTGCAATAGAACGAAGCTAATTCTTCTGATACTGAAGCTGCAGTTTTAGATATGCATTTATCAATTTCTAATTGTATTGTTTCATCTATAATTATGACAAACGTAATGATTTTTATTTTGAAATTGTTAATTTCTCGTTTTTGAATGGCGACGTTCCTCACGCCCCTTCTTATGGTGTTTACAATTCTCAGCTTATTCAATTTGCAAGAGTGTGTAGTCATTTGGCTGATTTCAATGCTCGTAGCGTAGCTTTGACTGTCAAACTTCTCACTATACCTGTATAGGAAAACTTTTTCTAAGTAACTTAGGAAAGCTTTTTCTAAGTATTATCGTCGACACTACGAATTGGTCTCTAAATACGACACCAGACTAAAAACACTTTTGATACAAGGGCTATCGGAACCTAAATTTTATGATGACTTAGTGTATGTTTATAAAAGCTGTAGGAAAACATGAATGTGTGTATGTGTGTTTTTTTTGTTTTTGTTTTTGTTTGTTTTGTTTTGTTTTGTTTTTTTAGTAAAATTGTCGTATGTCATAGATGAAAGGGGTAGTGTTGAAAACGTCATTACTGCTTATGAAGAGTCTCAATAAAAGAGACTCCCATTTTCTATCTGTAAAAAGTTTTTGTTTCCAAGGCAACCTTTTAGATTTTTATTTTACCTCACTGCAGCTGGTGTTAGTACCGTGTGGCGGCCGTAATATGTCTCCCCATACTTCATCATAGTGCAGATTATATTTTCATTTCCTTTGGAATCATTGGGTCGCTTGTTACATTTTTAAAAATGGAGTTCTGCTCATGTGTACGTTAGAGGGCGTAAGCAATGGTGCAAACTTCATTACTGCTTATGAAGAGTCTCAATAGAGACTCACATTTTCTATCCGTAATGTGTTCTTTGTTTTCAAAGGCAACCTTTTATATTTTTATTTATCTGTGATTTATTGTAATTATTAATGGATGAGTTAGAAGATCTCCACACGGACCGAACAATTATACGTTTTATCAGTATGGAAGCGAGGGGTCCCGTAAAGCTAGCTTAGCCCTCGCTCCCCCCCCCCCCCTCCTACACACATACTTGTGATTCAAACTGACCGTTCCAAGGTAATACTTGGCACTGTTTGTTAATTGTTATCAGCTTCTGATTTCGCTCATTTACCTAGGGACAATTTACTTGGCCGAGAGCAATTTAAAAAACGGGAGCAAATATCCCGGAACTATTTTGTTTGCGTAAATTTCTCAAATGAGCCATTTTACTCATATTTTCGACCTAAATATGACCTAGTTTGAGTTATAAGAAATAAATTTGATTCTTATGGATATTATAGATGTCATTCACAAAGGAAACACAAATTGTTTCGAATAACTACATATTTAAAATAAAGCCATTCGAATTCCTCACGAACTTAACATACAGTCGTTTTCGTATTTTTTCGTATTTCTTCTCAAAACACAGATTGTGGGTACTCGTTAGAACCGCCTTGCCGAGACGGTTCTAACGAGTACCACAATCTATATTTTGAGCAGAAATAAGAAAATTAATGTATACCCCTATAAACCCCTGTTGTACTACATAAAAGTGGGGTTTAAGGGGGTCAAAATTATATAGACGTGTTTTCGTGATGCACTACAGCGGCTTCTGGTTAAGTATTATCTTATTAATGTTGCATAATGCAATGCTGCGCTGTATGCTTACGTAAATTACCATAACGCAGCTTAACAGGCTACTTATCTACTTTACCCCAAATATTGGTACTCCTCAAACCTTTACCCTCCATGTTTTCAAATGCGAATTCCATTTTACTAGCTATTGATTAGTCTGCTGGATGGTCGGCAAATAGTAAAGACTCTGATCTGTTGTCGCGTTCTGTGGTGTCTTATCTGAATCTACACTGTTTTGCTTAAGCCGGTTTGTCTCAATACTTAGAGAATATAAGTGTCTTTTCAGTCCTCAAGGCATAAAGTTGTTTTTTGCATGGGTACCCATATATATTGTTTTGTATTTGGACGTGTCAGTTGCTGCAAATAAAGTTGTCTGTCTAATATCGATAATAGAATGGTTTAGATCCTGATGGGAGGCTTATTATGCATACTAAGTTTATATTAATGTCACACGAATACGCTACTTTCGTTTTAGAGTATTCAATAAAGGTTCCCTCTTCCAGACTGTGTATTGAAGAAAGCTGATCGAACCCCCACCCCACCTCCACCCCCTCCCCCGGCATCAGTTTTATCACGTGTATTCAAATACAGCTGGAATTCTTAACAGACGCAATACAATTGATGTCGGACGATTTATCCTACCATATCTGATATTGTTACATTTTGTCCGAAATAATTGTAACATCAACATAACATATGGTAAAACAATGGATCGTTCAGTGTCTTTTTAAAAGGTTAGCAGGCAGTTAACTTCTAAGTGCTGTTCAGAGAGTAATGACAGTACCTCTCACGAAGTTATCTGACCGCGATAACATTTTTAATAAGAGAATATCAGTGGATGCAAAATAAGACCTCTCGTTAGTTTACTGAAGGACGACTATTGTGCACATTTAAATATAGCATCAACAGTTACATTTATAACTTTTACTTTCAGATCATTGAGCTACGAAAATCGAATACCGCTCAAGCCGGGTGCTAGAGGGCGTATACAGCCTTTCGAACAACATTGTTGTATATGAAGAGGCTTAATAAAACCGAGTCCGATTTTCGTTCTTTTGTAGTTCTTTGTTTCCTATGACAACCTTAGACTGAGATTTTAGTTTAGTGTATTGTGTAAATATAAGTTGGAAGAAGGAGCATAATATCTAATAAAAAATCTTTTTGGTAGCACTGGATCCAAAAAGGATGCTGAAAGGATCGGCGTTAAACTACATGTAGAGAATTAATCATTAACAGTGCAAATGAGTTGTTTGCCTGAGGCCTTTCGGCTTTCGCCTTCTTCACAGGTTTTGTATTTTAAGAATAGGAAATAAAAAAATGTAAAACTCACAAGTAAAAGTTGCATGAGTTTAAAAACAAATTCTGCCCTTTTCGGGCCCATGTTATCTTGCACTGCGACATCTGGTGTTGGTAAATGTGTTATGGGTATCTACTATAGTTCAACTTCAATGGCTCAAACATTTTGGGGACCATGAAATGTCGTTCTAGACATAAGTTGTTCGAGCTCCTGAAAGTTAATAACATCACTAGGTTTGGAGGCAAATGAGGAAATAATGCTGTTTTCAAAGTACACATTAGAATCACTTCGAGGAGGCGATTATATCGAGTACACACAATATACACCTTCATGACAAAATAATTATATTTCCCTAAAATATCATTATTAAATATTTGTGTTCTTGTGCTATCTGATGAATTTCCTACGGACTCAAAGACGAGCTCGAATCAGCCATGGAAAAGCAGCCATCGTGTTTTTACTGTATCTACCAATGACTGAGACCGTTTTTTAACACTTCAGTTTCTTAAAGACCTATATAAAAAAGGTATTAAAGTCTTGTCTAGAATGGTGGCATTAAATCGCTTGAGGCTAGTGTTAAAATCCCAATCAAAAACCAACAAGATCAAACATTTCTAAAGCTTATACGAGGGATGTTCGAAATGAATTGCTTATTTCTATCTGGAGACTTCAAATTTCAAGTTAGCCCAAAAGTACTCATTTCATGCCCTCGAAGTACTCCCCGTGGCTAGAAATGCAAAGTTTCAGCCGATGTATCCACTTCTTGAAGGAGTCACGGTACGCTGATTTGGGCACAGTAATAAGGTACTGATGAATGGCAGATCCAAGTGCCTGTCGGGACTGGTATTTCCGCCCAGCAAGGAATGCTTTCAATTTCGGAAACAAAAAGAAATCACATGGGGCAAGGTCTGGGGAATACGGGGGTGGGGGGGGGGGGGGATGGCGGGGGGTGAGGCAAAACAGTTACTTTTTCTTTCTTCAAAAACGCCGTACCTATTGCGGAGGTATGAGCTGGGGCATTGTCATGTAGAAGACGGACATGTTTAAAACCAGTGGCAGGGCGTCGTTTCTGATAATACTTTTTCAGTTTCTTCAGTTCTGCGTCTTTGTAGTACTTTCTGGTGATGCTTTTGCCCTTTTTCACTGGCACTTTTATTGCGACTCCTTCACCAGAGAAGAAAATTGCATACAAAACCTTCTTTGTACTCAAAGAACGTTTGGCAATTATTGGGCGTTTGCTGTGTTTAGTGGCCCGGATCTTATTGCTAACCTTTCTGACGGGCTCAAAATAATGGACCCAGGTTTCATCACCTGTGACGACATTGGCAAACTGCTTTTTGTCATATTTTGGAAACATTTGAAGCAGCTTTTTGGCCACTTTAACCCGTTGCCTCTTTTGCTCGTCAGTCAACAGATGTGGCACACATCTAGCAGAAATCTTTCTGACTTTCAAATGCTTCTTCAAAATAAGGTGAACCGTTGATAGTGATATGCCTACCTTTCGTACAATATCACGAACTGTAAATCTGGCATCTCCTTCATTGATTTCCTTTATTTTGGAAACGATTTCTTTACGGGATGCAGATTTTGGCCTACCTGATTTCGGTGCATTTTTGATGGACTCTACACCAGACTCAAATTTCTTTTTCCACCGCCGAACTGTGTCATAAGACATACAAGCAGGTCCAAAAGCAGTAGAAATTTTAGTCATCAGCTTCTTCAAAGAATAACCAAGTTTTAAGCGAGCTTTGATGTAAGCCCGTATTTCATCTTTTTTGTCGACGCTTCTACCAACCATTTTTACTGCAGTGGTCAATGACTGCGTGTATTCAAATGGCAAATTTTATGTCTTACACTTAGTCTAACATGTACATTTATACACCATTGTGTAGATATTGAATAGCCCTATACAGGTATGTATTGGGTTTTATCGTGCCCCACGTGGATATCGAGCTAGAGGACAATAAGCAATTCATTTCGAACATCCCTCGTAGTTTGTCGTTTTATCTATTATTGGTAGCTTTTGCTGAAAAAACGTTCAGTACCCTTTTTAATATTTATGAGGATTTAACGACGTCATAATGGACTTGACAAATATTTCAAAAAATGTAAATTTATAAAATATTAATGGCAGAAAGGAAATTTAAATAACTGTTTATTGAATATTGAAAATTGAGAAGTTCCGCCGAAAAGGTTGTTGAAATCTGATCTTAAAACTGACAAATTTAAAATTTAAATAGGTCGGTTTTAAAGTAATTTGAATTTCAAATTCTTAAGTCTAGTTCGATGTCTTTGATTTCATATTTCAGCAGAAACCTTACAGATAGTCAATAAAACAGTAAACAAAATGAAAACAATGGATAGATTGATATCTTTTTTTTTTTTTCGTTTTTTTTTTTTTTTCTTTTAAAATATTTTCATTTTTATATATCGTTTACTTTCTTCTACATTTCTTATGTGAACAACTGGTGTGACCAATGCTATCCATAATTGAATTATAAAATCTACTAAAATGAACATGTGTACATATAATTAAAGTTTTGAATATACATGAGTCGGGGTACAGCATTTCTCATAACAAATCTTGTATACCAAGCGTAGATCAGACTGCGCATCCGCGCAGTCAAAGAAGGGTCATCGCTGTCAACCTGAAGATGCTTTGTGTCATTGGCTATCCACTGAGTGCCCTGCAAAGACTCTGATCAAACTGCGCTGATGTGCAGGTTGATCTGAGTCATCGCTGGGCGTACATGCGAATCTGGTAGGAAATGCTTGTGAATTAGGAATATCCAAGTTGCCTGATATAGAGCGTCAGAGCACGTTATGTTAATAATAATGTGTATTTTTCATCGATTGTTTACAATCGAACGCCAAAATTTTCGCAAGGTAGTTGTCCACGTGTCTATCATTGACAAATGACATCAAAGCGTGCGTTTCTACGAAATCCAGGTAACGGTTATTTATAGCTGTTCTTGTCTCTGTGACGTCAGAGTGCATTGGGGACATTAGCACATTGGACATCGGAAAAGAGTGCAGACCCAGATCAGGGGCTGCACTCTTTGCTTAAATTACAGGAAGTTAAGTGTTAAATGAAACAGTCTAATTATTTACTTTATTATTTACAGTTCTCTTATTTACTTTAAGTCCTCGTTTATAACCATTTTCCAGCCTGCACTCAGAGACAATCGACCCACCAGTGCTGCCAGTGCTTTGATTGAACCTGAATGAATTCGACTGGGTCGATACTTCATCCGTAGTACAGAATTTCCTTTAATATTGCATGTCCGCACAGGGAAGCTTCAGATCAGCCTGCGCATGTGTAGACGCTTTGGATCGTTAGCTACCCACAGAGTGCCCTGCAGACTCTGCTCAGACTGCTCGGATTCACAGAATGACCTAGATATTTGTCAGGCGCACATAGGAAATGTAAGAAATGCTGTACTTTTGATCACTTTCAATGACATTATTTCACCATGAGTGTTAAATAAAGGAGTTCAGTCTCCAGTTCCGTTCAAGGGTTCACAATTTGCTACTTCATTTTTACAAGAATGTCTGTAAAGAATTTGAAAAAATAAAAACTGAAAGACCTAGGAAAGGACAAGAGACAAGTCAATAAATGAGGTCAACATTACGAAAACACGCCTATTCAAATATATTGAAAATTTCACCACCAAAAACTAAAAGTTTTTAGATAAAACGTTTGGTATTTTTCCTATTTCTGCTCAAAACATAGATTGTTGGTACTCGTTAGAGCCGCCTTTCCGAGGCGGTTCTAATGAGTACCACAAGCTATGTTTTGCGCAGAAATAAGAAAACTAATGTATATCCCTATAAATTCCAGTTTTACTATATAAAAGTGGGGTTTAAGGGGGTCAAAATTATAGAATTATACAAGTATGTTTTCGTGATCAAGTATCAACACTTCCCCAAAATAAAAAAAAAAAAAAAAAAAAAAAAAAAAAAAAAAACACTCCACGCCCCCCCCCCCCCCCCCCCCCACAAAAAAAAAAACAAAACAAAAAAAAAAATAAAAAATAAAAAAAAAAAAATAAAAAAAAAAAACAACAACAAAAAACAAAGGAATAGTATCCGCAACAAAGCATTAGCTGGGAAAGATCAAAGGCAAATATTTGGGTGGACCAGACATGATTTATATGAATACCCAACCGTTGACGTAACGTTTTAGCCAGCGCAGGCGTGCCCAAACGCAGCAGTGGAACCAACACAGAAAACAAATAGAATTCAATATTCTAAGCTAATAAGACGTAAAAGTGGTTGGGCTGGGTCAAAGTGAAAGGAGACCACTTATTGAGCCTCGAAGATCCCAACCAGAGACGCGTAAGACGAGACAATGACCCAAAACAGATTTGATCTACCTGCCATCATTAAACGCATACCAATCTTTAACTATAGACCCACCTTCTGGCAAGGGGCACCTAAAAAAACATGGCAGATGACTACTTTTTACCAAATTGTAGGAGAAACGAGATCCGAAATTTTATTTTCGTTTGATTTGTTAGACCCTTATGCATATGCACAAATATCACAAGGGCAACAATCTACGTAACTTGTTTGTTTTTGTTGAGGGTTTACGACTTAGTCAACCCAATGGGGTCATGTCGAGCGCGGCCAGTTTACCTACCTACACTTTTATTGGGCAAGCTTAGTCCCCTAAACGATTAACCTTTACTGTGCACATTCTTTCGTCAGAAACTGACAACTGCCCTTCTTGAATCAGTGGGAGGGAGAGAATGACCGTAGAAAACACATCATGATCAGTCTCCATGAAAGAATGTTGCCGACCCGGCGGGAGTCGAACCCACAACCTCCTGATAACCAGTCGGACGCGCATCCAACTGAGCCACCGAGGCCGGTACCACCCGTAAAACCTACGTAATCGACATGGTGCTATGCATATAGCTTCGACTGTATCTGTTCATGCCAAAATCACGAAGAGTGCAAAATGCATCAAAAATTCATTTTGCACACAACACTTAACTCCATTTAAGTACTATTTCTCAATAAGAATGCAACTCTATACTTTAGGTACTTTGACCAAATATCCTTAACCCATTTTTTTGACTAGCGTCCAATTAAGAAGGCATTGTTGACCCAGATCAATCGCCGCAGAACATGGTGTCTGATCAGGTCTACAGTGTTTGCATTAAATACAGCAATTTCCCTATAACATGGCAGTAATAAAAAGAAGAGGCACACGGGGGCCGAATCGCTCTACTTGCAAGCACAGTATCTTTTTTTTCCGGTTTTAAAGAACCGGTAAAATTACTTTCTTTGCAGGTAAAAGACTGTTTCCACATGGAAAATGCTTAGAATAACCTCTAATTCAACTTTCATGATTCCAACTAAAATGTTGGAACCAACGATAATAATGTGGTAATACTAATGTGTTCATAAATTGCCTGCTGAATACACTTAATCTCTTACCAAATATTATCAAAGTTTAATGTGTCTGCGGCAGAGTTCTGTTTAAACATTGCATGAAAATGAGAAACCGCTAATAACATGCAATTTCTCCTTATCCTCTATTGTTTTATACCTTATCTGTGATCTATTGACTTTTAAGTTTACTAATTTTATTGTCAGCATAATCTTTTAAGAGTTTAAAATTCGTAGTTTGGTAATAGATTTAAGCCTTTCTAGCATCAGGAATAAATGGTACTATGAGGTACAGACAACAGGTGCAAAGACGAATGGATGCCCGGACAAATGGGAACCTCGCCATGAAATAAGTTCATCTGGCCAGGTAACCAAGAAAAAATCTTGCCGCCAATGGGAATCGAACATAACCTTAATTATAAAGACGCTAATCAGTAAATCATCCTTTATCCTATATCTGAAAAACAGACACTATTTAAAAAACTCCCTCTCCCAATTATTATTATTATTATCAGATTTCTCCATATTTTCAGAGGGTTCAAGTATTTAATGATAAAAATTGATATAGAGATGTAATAAAAAATATAATAAAAAATCTTGGATCCACCAGGTTTGAACCCACGACCCTCAAGTTATAAATGGCTACGAGGTCTTCTTGTATATACAAGAGGAAAATTCAAAATTTCATTTGTTTCTTTTTCCAAAACTATTTGACAGATTTTGTTCAATTTGAATAGGTTTGGTGTCCATTATAATACAAGCAATCTGTCCAAGTTTCAAAAAAAAAAAAAAAAAAAAAAAAAAAAAGAAAAGAAAAGGATACAAAGCGTGGACTTTATCGCGTAAACGAGAAAAAAATGGTTACTTTTCCCATAATGTGCAAGTTTCAAGGTAACTGGACAAAATGTGGACTTAATAGCGTAAACGAGAAAACAAAATTAAAAGGGCCCTATTCCCATAATACTGACCGGATTTTCATCATTTTCAAAAGGATTAATTGATAAACTGATATAAATGATTTATATGAGTTTCAAAAGAATCGAATAAAAATGTGGACTTAATCGCGTAAACGAGAGAGAGAGAGAGACAGAGAGAGAGAGAGAGAGAGAGAGAGAGAGAGAGAAATTAAAAGGATCATTTTCCCATAATGTTTGACGAATTTGTTTTTTTTTTTATTTTCAATAGAGTTAATTCATACAATAATACAAATAATTTTCAAAATATTCGAATTAAAAATGTTGTCTTTTCTTCTTTTTCTATAGAATTAATCCTTACAGTGATACAAACAATCTATGCAAGTTTCAAAAGAATCGGATCAAAATGTGGACTTTCTCGCGTAAACCTGAAAAAAAAAAAAAAATAAATAAATAAATAAATAAATAAAAAATATAAAAGGTCTGTTTTCCTATAATATTTGACAGATTCCTTAATTTTAGCAATAGTTAATCCTTACAATAATACAAATAATCTATGCAAGTTGTAGAAGAATCGGATCAAAAATGATGTGGACTTTATCGCGTAAAGGAGAAAAAAATGAACAGACGGAGGCACGGACGACGGACTGACGGACGGGAACCACTCAATGACATAAGCTTTTCAGGTCTTCGGCCAGCAGAGCTTAAAATAACCAGACCACTCCTCATATTGGAATTGGACCGGTCAGAAACATAATAGTTGAAGAGTCTTTTCGGCATAAATTAGTTAAACAATAAGGGTTACTAAATATCAACATTGTTTGTTGAAGTGTCTAAATATCCACAGTGTTTCAAAAGCCCATTGTTTCAAAACACACAGTCCATAAAACAGTTAATTTTCTACCTTAGTTGAATACTCATAATTTCATGAAATCTTAGTTTAGTAAGACTGCGAAAAACTAGTTACTGACAAAAACTGAGAATCTTCATCAACATTATGACAAAGGCTGTTCAGCATTGGCGCAGTCTTTCCTGGAAAGTTAAGTCATACCACCAATTCGCGTTGACAACCTCGAAGATCTTTGAAACTCCTTTTGAAGTAATAGACATTATGGTCAAAGATTAAACAATCATATGTCTTAAATGATCGACTTACACCGCGTGTCTGAACAAACAGTGTAGACTCAGATCAGACACTATCAAACTCTACCCATATAGTAGTCACATCAACAGGTAGTAAAGCGGATATGTTTATTTTAAGGCATGTACGGTAAGGATATAAGGGGCCCTAATACTTGGGATACAAAAGTCACTTGCTTAAAGCGTTTTTACTTGTGTACGAGGGTCCTGCAAAAAGTTTTGTCACTGGGTTCGGATTACTTCAGTGCTACGTTTTATCAAATATATTTTTATTGCAAACCTTCAAAGTATTCCCCCTTTACTGAAACACATTTTGTAATCTTTTTACCCAGTCGCGAGAAGCAGAGAAATAGTCTACTTTTTGGTATCTGTTGGAAACACTTAAAAATAGCGCTGCCAAGAGAACTTTTAGACGTATACTTATTTCCAGAAAGCATTTTCTTAAGCTTTGGAAATAAAAAAGAAGTCACAGGGACTCAGGTCAGGTGAATAAGGTGGATGGTTTAAAACTTTCACCTTTTCAGAAGCCAAAAAAGACTTAACAACCTCACACTTATGAGAGGAGGCGTTGTCATGTAAAAGGTGGACTCCTGACCATCCTTTGCTTAGTCTTTTCTTATTGTGAAACTCTTTCATTTTCTTCAGTACAGAATTCTTGGAGAATCGGCCAATGACTGTATGAACAGCTGGACAAGGCACTTGAACGACTGGCTCACTTGAATTAAAGAAAATTGCGTTCAACATCTTTTTCGAACTTATGGTTCTCTTGGCAATACATGGGCATTTTTGATCTTTTTGCTTCCATTGCTTATTAGCAGCCCTTTTTTGTGGCTCAAACATGTGCACCCAGGTTTCATCACCTGTTAGCAAGTTAGTAATAACCCGACTATTTCAGCCTTTGTACGTTTTCAAAAGTTCCCGGGCACATTTAAGGCGTTGTGTCTTTTGCTCCTCAGTGAGGAAATGAGGTACCCAACTAGCGCAAATCTTTCTCAGATCCAAACGCTTTTTCAGAATTGTTTGCACACTGCCTTCTGATATACCAGTACAACTAGCTATATCTTTGCCAGACAATCGCGCATCCTGTTCCACCACAATCTTTACAGCAGCGATGTTAGCCTTGGTAACAGAGGTTTTAGGCCTTCCAGGACGGGTATCATCTTCAACAGAAAATTTCCCAGCTTTAAAAGCTTTAACCCACCTAAAAACTGTGCGCATTGAAATGGTCTGAGGTCCATATATACCACACAATTCATTAAATGTCTGCTTTGAATCTATATATATTAAGCCTAATGCGGCATTTAATATAGCTATGAATTTCAGTCTTCTGATCCATGTTCCAATGTAACAAGTAAATTGGTCAGTGTATATTACTGCATCTATTTCAATTATAAATAGCTCGGTCAGTTGGAAAGCAGTTTGCACGAAATAAATGGGTATCGTTAGCTATTCAACACACCATTCAAGTGCAGTGAAGCATTCTAAAATATACCTGGAATAAAACAAAGGAAGCCTATATTAGTGACAGAACTTTTTGCACGACCCTCGTAGAAGATGAGACATTTCTACGGAGTGAACCGATGTTCTTTTTCTTACTTTGTGCAAGTGTCAATTCCGTGTTTGCATAAAAAAAAGTCTTCAGACAGGCATATAGGAGCTCTAGTTTTATTATAATCAATATACCGCATTTAGTCTAAACATGCCAAAACTTAAACTGCTTACCATAATTATCATGAACTTCGAACAAGTCCATTTGACTACCTGTTGTTTTGTTTATAAGGTATGGATGTGTAGCAAACAGTATAGGCCCTGATCAGACGCCGCGTTTAGCGGCTTGTAGAGGGTCTGATGTAGGCCTACACGATTGCTTTGGCCTAAGATCCGAGTACTTAGTTTAAATATGGTATGAACGGCATATAATAATTCACTCAATTAGGAGAAGTCGGCAGTCGTTCTCCAGAATAAATTTAATTAGGGAAGTATGTTTCAGAAATTCAGTATTTAAAAGGATATCGTAAGACATCAGTTTAAAAAAAGACAAAAAAATCAACTTTAGTCTGGCATTTCTAAACTGGCTACTGTACTTGCTGGCAAAAAAAAAAAAAAGTAAATAAGATGTGTCTCGGTCGTTAATCTCATCACTGATAAGAGACTAGGCGCAACAAAACCTAGTATACTGTCAATACATCATGAAAACATGCCTATATAATTTTGACTCCCTTAAACCCCACTTTTATATAGTAAAACGGGGGTTTACAGGGGTAAAAATTATTTTCGTCGAGGCGGTTCTAACGAGTACGCACAGTTTTGATCAGAAATGTGAAAATTATTAGATTTTTTTTATCTGAAAATATTCAGTTTTTGGAGGTGAAGTTTATATATATTTGGATAGGCGTGTTTTCGTAATGAAACGATAGACAGCTGGAATCCCAACAGAGCATTTTTAAGAGTACTGGCTTATTTATCTGTATCATATGAACCGGACCACAGCAATAGTCCTACAAAAGTTTCGCCCTTCAAAAGGCCTCTCTACAGCTTCGACCGCTCATATTCATCTCTTTTTGGCATGGCTTTATCTCTCTTGCATAGCGCTTAGGCAGGGGTAACAAAGTCATAATTGAAAAGCACCATTTTTGGTTTCATTTTAGTTATGTCTTTAAACACTCTGTTCAAATGAGATTGTACATGTGGGAACTTTACTTGCTGAGAACGTAGTACACGCCAGATGTTCTGTAAAAAGAAATACTGAAAACTCCTGCCTTTTGCCTTTCCAGGATAAATGTTGTGTGTATCTGACACTTATCATTACGAAAACATGCCTATTCAAATATATTGAAAATTTTACCACCAAAAACTGAAAATATTCAGATAAAAATTCTGATATTTTTTCATATTTCTGATCAAAACATAGATTGTGGGTACTCGTTAGAACCGCCTCGGCAAGGCGGTTCTAACGAGTACCCACAATCTATGTTTTGAGAAGAAATAAGAAAAATAATGTATACCCCTGTAAACCCCAGTTTTACTTTATAAAAGTGGGGTTTAAGGGGGTCAAAATTATATAGGTATGTTTTCGTGATGATTAAGGGCAATGGAAACACTTTTAAGGGTTGCACTTGTCGAAGGTGTTTTACCTCCCTTCAGGAAAGGGATCTAATTCTTGGGAGCAAATTCTTTCCTTTTAGAGTAGACCCCTTTTCAGAATTGGCTTGGTGTGCCCGAAAGCAAGTTACAAAAGTTGTCTCCCTTGTACAACAATGGCAGAATAAGCTACCAAATGAATCCAGTTTCCCTGAGCAAGTGATACGATAGGATATCAGCTGCAAGATAATGTGAATCGCAACAGAAAACGGTACGTACCTCTGGAAATGTGCGCCCAGCGAAGATTCTGATCAGCCTGCGCACTCGCACAGTCTGATCAAAATCGTCACTGGGCTTCTTCTGTATAGTCAAAGATGCAAAGTTTCCTCCTTCGGACGACGAGGACTGTGATCAGACTGCGCGGATGTGTTAGACGCACGTGCCAGAAGATACGTTTTCTCACGATGAGGTTCATGCAGTTCAATGATGTGTCTATTGAACTTCGACTTGATTAATAGATAAAGATAAGGAGCCTTCCAGTTTTGATACAAAGTCTGTTGACAAATGTCTCATAAAAAGTGCTAAATAAATATGTACGTCATTGCTACGTCCGTTGTACAGGGTTATACCGGAAACAAGCAGACCATAAAAGTTTCCTTATACTACAAATAGGTTTTATCTTGACCGTTTAGAAGGTCATTTCCCTAATTTGCGCATCATTATTGACAAATTTTACACGCGCTCGCAAATCAAAAAGAACAAAAAAAAAAAAAAAAAAAAAAAAAAAAAAAAGGCCATAGTACTTGCTTGCTGCAGATAATATCTCTATTTATTATGAAGTGTGCGGCCGTCTTGCATTGCGATTCAGGACAGTTAATGTGACTCACCTGGGACTGCGTATTTTTAGGATTCATCAAGCATCTCTTTGCTGTCGTATGCAGCTACTCTGATTTGCAGATCATATCAGTTGCCAGTAGCTCGGTAGAGCATTACGAAAACACTCATATTCAAATATATTGAACAATTCACTACCAAAAACTGAAAGTTTTCGCATAAAAATTCTGATATTTTTCATATTTCTGCTCAAAACATAGATTGTGGGTACTCGTTAGAACCGCCTCGGCGAGGCGGTTCTAACGAGTACCCACAATCTATGTTTTGAGAAGAAATAAAAAAATAATGTATATCCCTGTAAACCCCAGTTTTACTTTATAAAAGTGGGGTTTAAGGGGGTCAAACTTATATAGGTATGTTTTCGTGATGGGATGTTTAAGGCTTTATGACGACTGCGCCTCACCAGTTTTCTTTTAATAGATGTTGTTTAGTGCTACTGTCTAAGTGAGATACGTTCAGAAAATAGCACACTTGATTGGCTTTGTTTATGTTATAGATTTTCTAATACACAATATCTGCTATTATTATTATTATTATTATTATTATTTTGTTTTGTAAACAACGTATCGCCTCTTCCAAACAAGTTTTACTGTACCTTAGTTAACAAGTTTCCCATGTTACAATATTACGCTAATGTCATGTAAACATTAATTGACATGTTACCCTTGCTTTCTCCTTAAGTTAAAGGTAACTACATTTTGTTTTACGATTTATTTGTTGACTATTTTTATACAAATAACCATTTGTGCCTAACCGCGCTTTGAGTGACTCTATCAGATTCCATCACCGCCAGTTGATGCGGCATTTATTTCTTATATGGCTATAGCGCAAACTTAGGACAGAAAATTAGAGCCATGAGTACTCGTCTTTGTTTATTATAGTGATTAATTTGATTTTTATGTTTTCGCTTTGATGCATTGACTGAATTCGGAGCCTTTATGCGAACCGAATTTTTATGTATTTCTGTATTAAGAGTAGCATCGGGACCCAGGGTGAAGTTAGTTAGCTGTAAAAGTGCTTTACACCCCGCGGTGATTTGCTCTACCGACCGTTCTAAGGCGGTGGTCCCGGTGTTAGTCTTACTCTTTGTTGCTTTGTGGTTTATTCTACGAGGCGATTTGTTGTATGTCTTTCCGTGTGTCGTTTTGTTCTTGTGTTTTTCAATCCTCTTAGTGTTGCGATTACCTCGCTTGGGGAAGAGAGAGCTAATCTTAGTGCTTTTGGTACGTTTGTTCGGTTTGTGCTTGTTTAGATTTGTCGGTTTCCTCTTCCTCTTGATGTCTGGGAAGGGCTGCGGTTTGTGATTGTGGCACTCCTTGGACTTTTCTCTTTACGTTTTTAGAGAATCTTCTCTAAATTTGTTTAAAGGATTTCAATGATATTTCACAGGGATGTTCTTCTTTGGCTGATTCACTATGAGATTCGATCAACTCATGTTTGTGTTGAGGTTTTACGGCCCAGTCAACCCAATGGGGTTATATCGATCGCGGTCAGTTTACCTAACCACACGGTTACTGGGCAGGCTTAGTCCTCTAAGCGGTTAACCAGTATTGTGCACATTCTTTCGCCAGAAACTGACAACTGCCCCTCTTGAATCAGCGGAAGGGAGAGAATGACCGTAGAAAATATTTCATGATCAATCTCCACGAAAGAATGTTGCCGACCTCGGCGGGGGTTGAACCCGCGACCTCCTGGTCTCCAGTCGGACGGCGCATCCAACTGAGCCACCGAGGCCGGCGATCAACTCATGTTGATCCGTTGAAAGACATGGGCGCCGCCAGTTGGTGGGCAATTCGCCTTATATGGCTAAATAATAAACTACAAAAGTCTTCTTCTCAGAATCAATTTAAGGGATTTCAATAAAATTGTAAAGAGATGTTCTTCGGGTGCCTCTCTATAAGATTCCGCCATGTTGATCGGTCAAAAATATGAGCACGAGAGGGTGGGACATGCTTGCCCGATAAACGGCTCTAGTACAAAATGAGAAAAAAAAAGTCATCTTAGCATCTGCCTTTTGGATTTCAACGAATTTTCACAGGGATATTCTTTGTGTGACTCTCTGAATGATTCCGTTAACTTATGTTGATAGGTTGAAAAACATGGCCGTCAGTTACCTTGGCTCTTTGCCCAACATATGGCTGTAATGCAAACTTCAAATATTTCTTTACAGAATGTGATAAAAGATTTCAATCGAATTTAAAAATTTCTAGTTTCTAGGGATGTGCCTTGGATGACTCTGTAAGGTATCTTCTGTTGACAAACTTGGCCGCCACTTGGCGGAACATTTTGCCTTTTATATGGCTATAGCACAAACTTAAGATAAATCTTCTCCATAGAATGTGCTTGATAGATTTAAAAAATATTTATGGATATTTCTTGGATAATTATCTATTAAATACCGTCAACTAACAACACTGCGGGCAGTGCATTGAGCATTTAGGCAATATACGGGTTTAGTACAAACTTCAGAACTCTTCTTTGTAGATAGTGCCTTTTAGATTTTAATGAACCTTTTCAGAGATATCCCTTTAATGACTCTTTGTCAGACGTCTTCAGGTCATCCTTAATGATAGTAAATTACTACTAATTAAGATTTAATGGGATATTTGCCTTCTACTGCTAGGGTTAAACCTGCTAGTCGCTTAGAAAGATAAATACTACTGACAAAAGGCCAGAAAAAATACTTAACTGGCCATATAACACAAATGAAAATTTGTTGAAAAGAGCGATTCACACCAATAAATACAATGTGGCGCTCAAAGACCCATGTGAGCGATACAGGACCATCATGGACCTCTCTTTGCTCCTATCATATGACAGAAATAGCAAAGGGGACAATACATTCTATTTCAAAATTGTTCCTGTTTGGACTATGCGTATCAGCCATCAGTCTCATGAGTGATACATGGACATCCTAATCCGCTTGTTTTACAGAAGTATTTCGTTTGTTAGCCCCTAAATTCTCCGTTAATGCACCATATAATTTTGCACACGGAATAGAAAACTTGTTAACAACATGTGCATAATCACGGCTGATATTGAGATGAATTGCAGCTCCTGTGTCACATTCACACGCTACCAGAACCATATTTTTGTCAAACCAGAGTACTTCTGCACTGTAATTATCGTGCCATAGTTTATTTTTGTGGCAGGTTTGGTTTGACAGTCTCTTACTATGTATGTGTTGCTTGAATTTGGAGCCGATAGGCGAGAACTTCAAAACACTTCAACAACCTATCTGCTTGTTCCGGTTTTAGTCTGTATTTGTCCTCGTTTACAGGGCTCAGTCATCTTTCGAAACAAGAATAGTCGAAAACCCCGTCTACTGTCGTAAAAGGAAATTGATACGGCGGCCGTATATATTCTCACGGCTGCCGGGTGTATAAAGTGTCGGACAGCCGGCAAACGAGTGAATAACCAGCGGTTGCTTTGACGGCGGCAGTATATGCAACATGAATATTGACCAGTAGCTCGATAACTATATGGAATATTTTAATGAAATTTTACAGATGTATAGAATACAATAAGTTGCATATTTTGGTTTTTGAGCTATTTGCTCCTGATATATGTGAAAAAAAAATCAGTTATGCCAAAGTACTTTTATAGAATAGTTTAATAAGATTTTACGCTGTAAAGAATACTAAGGCCAAGGGCCACTACTCTGGTCATTTACGTTCTAAAGTTATCTTCCCTTGATATATCTAACAAATAGATTTCTTTTTATGTTGTAGATTTTACCAAATACTCCAAGTATTTATAAAGATGAATTCACCGTCAGCAACGCTTTGTATAACATGATGTTTCATGTTATACGTTTTCTGGTTCTCGTTGTTTTTTCTAATTCATAATTATTTTCGTTACATAGTGGGTCCGTTTTTTCATCTTTACAGTAGTAAAACCCATTACTCACTTTGAGAACGAATCGACTAGAAACATGCTATCAAAAAAAAGGAGAGTAGGGCCGGGGAATATTGGCCATCTTTCGAAAACGTAATATTTTCATGGTTTTAATGAGCTAAAACATTGTAAAGATACGTCGAATGCACCTGAAGAGGCTGGTTGTAATGTGGCGGTCGTTGTGGGGTGTATCAGACAGTCAAACAGATTCATTCATCGGTATAAAATATCCCGACTTGGCCATACTGTTTGGATGAATTTTCGTCCTTTAACAATACAAATTACATTCATTTACCTATTTCCTATTCCAAGTATACCCCAAATAATAACAGGGACATGTTTTGAAAACAAATGCATGCCACAAGTGAAATTCTCCTCGTAGACCAACAGAAGGATATTACTTGATGCAGTTTCTAAGGTCAAGTTTAAATAACTACGGGATCCCACACAGAGAGCAGTCAGATTACGAAAGGACGATAGCGTTAAAGGGCAGCCTTACGTTCAAGAAGTTTTCTTTCGGCAAAACCGGTAAAAATTGGAATTAACGTGTGGGAAGGAGCCATTGCGCAAAACGGCTGTGTGCATGAAGTTCAGATTTATACCAGCAAACACAGGGGAACAGAACGGGTGCTCGAGTGGTACAAGATCTGACAAACAAATAGAAAAGGAAAATCGTACATGTGTATATGTATCGTTTTTTTCTCTCGAGTCCTGCTTTGTTTGAAAGCCTTCGAGGGGATCGGATTTTCTATCTTTGGACTATACGCAGAAGTAAGAAAGGGATGCCACAGGCTTTAAAATCTATCAGACTCAGAAATAGGGGTTGCGGATAAATCATGCAGAAGAGAAATCGTATTGCAATGGAATGTAAAGATTGGATCATTTCCAACAACAACTTCTTTGCATGAATAGGTGGTTGAATTAAAACAAAACTTATGACTTCCCCTGGTTATATTTTGTTACATACTTTGAGGTAGTTTAATGATATTTGGTAAATATGTAGAATAGACCAAGTGTGTGTTCAAGAATGGTAATTCGCGTTGCCTTAGTTTTCGTGTTACTTCCCTTGGAATGTTTAGTTTTGAAATTGTGTACGCTCAATAACTGAGGTACACTTTGAGTTACATGTAGTTTGATGGTACGTGGTTGGTATGTGGGACATGTTAAGTATCTGGCGCCTCTATTTGAAATATAGGGAACTGTGTGAATAAACTAGGATCATGGTTTGTAGCAGTTGCATTCCTATACACATGCATAGAGAGAGAGCACTCATAAAACTTGGCAAGCCTTTCCTTTTGAAAGGAAACTTTAATTACTGTTACTGTACTGAAAGAATTAATTTAGTGTTGATTTGCTCACAGAGTCATTTAGCTGTATCAGACATACCGGTACGAAAATATTTTCCATGATGTATGCTAAACTGCCAGAAAAGGAATGTGTATTTTGTTTGTTTTGTTTGCTTTATTTTTTTAGATTTTTTTTTCTGAAGGTGCTTTTCATTACCTTTTTTTGTATTATTAACCACCCTTTTACAAATATATATATTTTAATAATTGCAGTCTACTTATATGTAAATTTTGCTTGAAAAGTTGGGAAATTTTATAATATTAGGAAGTTGAGTTCCAAGAAAATGGATCAACATTGTGTGATTTATCACTTCAGCTGGTCGATTATAATTGAATTAGACTGGCACAATTTCTAGTTGCTGCATTTCTGTCATGAAGATTTTCACCCGGTATTTACCCTATGACTGCCTTTAAAACTGCACGTGAATGGCAAATGATGTGGACTGATCATACGCCGCGTTGTTTGGCGACAGATCTGGGTCTGTACTATTTAAACAGTATTGTCTGTTTAGATACTTGAATACGGTATAAGCCGGGACATAACATTCCCTATACCACAGTGCACGTGCACCCAGCGACGACTCAAATCAGCCTGCGCATCTGCTCAAGCTGATCAGTCTTTGCTCTCCGCCAAATTACGCATTGGGATTCCCACAGATTGCCCTGAGAAGACCAATTAATCTGGGCGGATGCATAGGTTGATCTGATTAATCGCTGAGCGCACATTGGTTTAACCCATTTATGCAGTGTAGACTCTTCTACCGCAACTCTTTGGACGGGTCCACTTCAAATAGAAGCTCTGCCTGAATGGATTTTAATATAACCATGTTTTGTAGAATTCATGTATTTATTGCAAACAGTGTAAACCCTGATCAGACGCCGCGTTCTGCGGCGTCTGATCTGGGTTTACACTGTTTGCTAATGTCCCTTTTATGGGACGCTATGCATAAATGGGTTAAAACCTGTCGCGAAACACGCCTTTAATCAAGGGCTGAAGGAGCTCGTGTCACTTTGATATATGTAAGATTGGAATTTACCTGTCTGGATGCTTCGGTATAAATTCTAAATTCAGCAAAAAAAAAAAAAAAAAAAAAAATAAATAAATAAATAAATAAAAATCAGGTTAAGGCAATGTCCTGTTTTATATTATTTACTGAATTATGTAAACATGAAAAGACGCCTTTTCTCCTAAATCTCCAACATGCAAATATAAGGCTTGATTGATAATCTCTAAAGAGAGTATGATCTATTGTCATATGCAACCATATTTTACATGTTAAACCCCAGGGAAATCAAACACTCATTTTATTACACCGCTTTTCAAAATAGTATGATATTATGTTGGTTTTATTTCAGATGAGTATCAAATTAAATAATAAGAATACTATTTAGTCACTGGAGATTGGAGTCAGTCTCAGGACAAAGTCCGTATTCCTGAACAAGGTAAACACATTAAGAAGACAAAGAAATGGACAAAGCACGAAAAAGATGTCCAGGACATCACGAAAACATACTATATAATCTTTATTCCCTTAAATCCAATTTTTATGTAGTAAAACTGGTGTTTACAGGGGTATATAGTTTTTTCTTATTTTGCTAATAAACATTGATTGTGGGTACTCGTTAGAACCGCCTCGCCGAGGCAGTTCTAACGTGTACCCACAATCTATGTTTTGAGCAGAAGTATAAAAATATCAGACTGTTTTTGTTTTGTTCTTTTGTCTGAAAATTTTCCTTTTTTTGGTTGTAAAATTTTCAACATATTTGAATAGGTCGTTTTCGTAAGCCACAGTCATCGAGCATAACCTACATATGACACAAAGACAAAGTGTAGACAGAGTACATCAAGCAGCTCCCGCGTTAAAAAACAATGAGAAGCAAAGCAACCAGATCCCTCTTGCCCCGAAAAGGCATTCACAATGCAAGATAGGGCCAACCCAAATCAATAAGATAAAAAAGGACAACGCATGAAAAGCGCCCCGCAGCGAGCAGTCACAAGGTCCGACAAATAAAGAGCAATTTCAAAACCATTTTATAACAGTCAGCAGTAAAAACTAACATGGGATAGGAAGTGTGTTAAATCGATTTTACATGCGCCAAATCTTCACACTGGGTTGAAATTTTAGATGTATAAAATATTTTTTTCTCATCACGAAAACATGCCTATATAATTTTGACCCCCTTAAACCGCACTTTTATAAAGTAAAACTGGGGTTTACAGGGGTATACATTATTTTTTATTATTTCTGCTCAAAAGCACAGATTGTGGTACGCGTTAGAACCGCCTCGTCCAGGCGGTTCTAACGAGTACCCACAATTTATGTTTTGAGCAGAAATATACAATAAAAATATCAGAATTTTTATCTGAAAGTGTTTAGTTTTTGATTGAAAAAAAATTTAGTGTATTTGAATAGGCGTGCTTTTGTAATGTGCTCGTTTTTTTCTGGTCCCTTGCGACCATTAAGTCCGTTTCAGTTGTACAGACAAATCAGCGTCCGCTCAACTGAGGCTAGAAGCATGTTGCATCACTGTACATGAACAGACTTATCAACACCAAGTCTGCTAACTTTTCTTTTTCGATATGTTATTTGTTTCCAAAGGAACATTTTAGAGACCATATTGGACCACTATAGCCCATTACGAAAACACGCCTATTCAAATATGTTGAAAATTTCACCACCAAAAGCTGAAAGATTTTTTTAAAAATAAAAAAAAAATCTCTGATATTTTTCATGTTTCTGCTCAAAACGTAGATTGTGGGTACTCGTTAGAACCGCCTCGGCGAGGCGGTTCTAATGAGTACCCACAATCTATGTTTTTGAGCAGAAATAAGTAAAGATAATGTATACCCCTGTAAACCCCAGTTTTAGTATATGAAAGTGAGGTTTAAGGGGGTCAAAATTATATAGGTATGTTTTTGTTATGCAGTATTATGTGCCGTGTGGCAGCTATAAAAAGGTCGTATTGTACTTAGATTAGAATTTATGGCTTGGTTGTTTGGTATGACTGAGCCAACTTCAGCTGTACGGAAAACAAAGTTCCGGCCCCGAGGTTATACAACTTTTTTCGAGTTAGCTGAGCATGAAATCTTCTCACGTAATGAATATGAAAATACCAACAATACTAGCGTAGTTTGCATTTTCGTATTTATTAACAGAAAGTATTTATGCTTAGCTATATTTGGTAAACAAAAATTTGCAATTGTTAGTAATTTCAGATTTGTTAGCAACACAAATGTCATGCTCAGCTGAATGGAGCACAACAAAAAGTTTTACATCACGAAAACATACCTATATTAATTTGACCCCCTGAAACCCCACTTTTATATAGTAAAACTGGGGTTTACTGGGGTATACATTATTTTTTCTTATTTCTGCCCAAAAACAAATATTGTGGATACTCGTTAGAACCGCCTCGTCGAGGCGGTTCTAACGAGTACCCACAATTTATGTTTTGAGCAGAAATATGAAATATATCAGAAATTTTATCTGAAAATGTTCATTTTATTGGTGGTAAAATTTTCTGTATATTTAAATAGGCATGTTTTCGTAATGTAATCCCGGGGCCTGGTCAACTAGAGGCGTTTGCAGTAGTGTCGCATAACCCTTCATTACGAAAACGAGCCTATTTAAATATACTAAAAATTTTACCACCAAACAATAAAAATTTTCTGATAAAAAAATTCTGATATTCTTCATAGTTCTGCTCAAAACGTAGATTGTGGGTACTTGTTAGAACTGCCTCGGCGAGGCGGTTCTGACGAGTACCCACATTTTTTGTTTTTGAGTAGAAATAATAAAAAAATAATGTATACCTCTGTAAACCCCGGTTTTACTATATAAAAGTTGGGTGTAAGGGATCAAAATTATGTAGGCATGTTTTCGTGATGCGTTTTGTATGAAATAAATGTAAGGGATTGTGGGTTTGCATCTTTCTATGAAATGTTTAATTGCGACCATAATGATAGAATATATATATTTATAATGTTTCCGTGCTTTTTAATAAGACATTTTTTTCTTATTAATGCGTGCTTTTATAATCAAAATCATATATGCAGAAAGCGTTAAATGGTGCAACATTGTGATGCAAAATGATAATCATTTAATATCTGTCTGTACCGGTCATTCAATGAGACATTGCAGATTTTATTGTCTACTTTATTGTTTACGCTAAAATACCATTATCGGACCAGACACTCTCCATCAATGCAACAAACCGTTAGTACATTTTCAGTATCAAGTATGTCTTCCGAGTTAAGATCTAATCAGGCGGAGAAACATCAATGTCTTTAATTTCACCATCTCCTAACTAAATTTGTTATGTTCAATAATTCATCACGTTATACAGTTGTCTGTAACAATGCATACTGAAGGACTCGTTTCAAGTACTCCACACTTTTGTTAGGGAATCACTGCGTATCAAGCAAAATTGTATAGCTGAAACTGTATCCAGTAAGCATTCTACATAAATCTATAGCGGGCCGTTATCGGCCGTTAAGCTACCCTGGCGGGTCGATAACGGTTCGCTATAGATTTATGTAGAATGCTAGCTGGGTTCCTCCTTCCCTCACCTCTTCCCCACCCCTCACACACAGACAGTTCTGGCGTTGACTATTTGAAGGCTCTATTTTTGTTGCAGTTTATCTTTTGTTCGTTCTGATTTCGAGGAAGTTGTGTATTGTCTTTCGATTTCATTCAGAAATCAGGGATCATTGAATGCATAAACACATCCAATATTGACAATAGCAAACTCGGTTTTATTGGGTCTGTTCATGAACTATTCCAGTGTTATGTGTTATTCTGTTTTTGACATTGGGCGATCCAAAACGTCCAGAAACTATAAATTACACAAGTGACGTACAGAAAGACGTTTATAAATCTATAGCTAACTTGACGGGCCGATAACGGCCCGCTATAGATTTATAAAGAATGCTTACTGGGTACACAGCATTCAGCACTAACTGTACAGAAGATAAAGGCATCCTGAAAAGAGGGATCCTTTGGAAGCAAACAAGACACAAAAGCATACCAAATTAACAGACCCTGGTAAAGTCTATAGTAATGTAGTAGATAATGTAATCGCCTTGTGTCATTCCAAAAGCACCCCTATTCAAATATATCGAAAATTACTCCTCCAAAAAACTGAAAATTTTCAGATAAAAAACTGATATTTTTCATATATCTGCTCAAAACATAGACTGAGGGTACTCGTTAGAACCGCCTCGGCGAGGCGGTTCTAACGAGTACCCACAATCAATGTTTTTGAACAGACAAAATATAATGTATACCCCTGTAAACCCCAGTTTTACTACATGTATATAAAAGTGGCGTTTAAGGGGGTCAAAATTATATAGGCATGTTTTCGTGATGGCTAGGCGTCCAAGATTAGATCCCGATTGGGATGAGAATGTTTCGTTCCGAATATGTTCCAGTAGCATCATATTCGGGGTTGTTGTTTCCGCAGGTCACCGTTTTCGGATAAGGACGATTATTGGAGGCGCTGGTGCAGGGAAACAATCTCACGTCTGATAAAAGTGTACGCCTTAATGCTCCATTATGTAAAATCTGGCCTATAGCGCATTTATAAACGTCGAATACGACCAACTAATCCAGAGTAGAGAGAAAAAGAAAGTACTCCTTATCCAGTAACCTAGATGGATAGTGTTTTATGACTGTGTCTATTCCTGTGTGTATCTATATACATTGAAATTCCGCTACTAAGACCACCCTCAGTAGTGCCTAAAAGTATTCTTATTAGTGGGAGGTCTTAATATTGAATGTAGAACATAGCTCCAGATAACAAGCTCTATGGTACAGCACATGTACGTTTCATTGCCGTCAAACCAAACCGGAAATAAGCATTTTGTTTGCGGTTTGTCGGGTTCTCAATTAATGTGGAGAATTATTTATATTTGCCGGGACAAACTGGGAAAATTCGGTACCAGAATCTGGTACCAAAATTTTAACTGTATAGCTTGGGTCTTATATTTTGATTTTTGGCGATTTTTGGCTTTAACATTATCCAATAATACTGTATCTGCAAAATGTGGTTTTCCAAAGCCGAATGCATTGCGAGCTCGCCCATAGGCATTGCCTATGTTCATATTAAGAGAGAGAGAGAGAGAGAGAGAGAGAGAGAGAGAGAGAGAGAGAGAGAGAGAGAGAGCATTTGCAAAACCTGGATTTAATAGCGGAGTGATCTTATTTTCGAGTGGTCTTCATAGCGGAATTTTAATGAATGTTTTTACCGAAGGCATCAGAAGGAGAACTGAACAAGGGGCAATAGAGACGAAAACAGAGCAATACCTGTGTACTAACCATGAATCTTATGCAGACATCGAAAGAATGAGAGGGTGGAATAAAAACGGTGACAAAGCAAAATAGAGCATTTTCAATAACCAATATAGGCCGGAACAAACATCTGCCACAGAAGAGCCGTTCTAAGAAGGAACAACATTTAGAGTACTTGCCGTAGAGGGGAAGGTGGACCTCAAATACGTTTACTCGCGCACAGCTTATTCTGATGCGGCTTCAAATTACAAAATTAATGTACATAGTTATGTTTATGTAATGTACGCTCTACTACGGTACAATGTATTACCTATTTTCACTAAGCACTCAGACATTTCTGTCCGACTATTTAGGGTAAATGGGGAGTAACGTAATGCAAAATAACTTATCTCTATGGCCATGTGCGCCCCGTGAATATTCAGAAACCCTTTTTCATGCTCAACTCAACTATGAAATTGTCCTGCTGATAAATATCAAATAACTAACAATTGCAAATTCTTTCTTGCTAAACATAGCTGAGCATGAAAATTTCTCTGATAATAAATATGAAAATGCCAACTATTGTTGGCATTTTCATATTTATTAGCAGAGAAAATTTCATGCTCAGCTGAGTTCAGCATGAAAAAAAAGTTTTATAACCTCGGGGCCGGCATGCGCATTTGCACAATCTAACCAGGATATTTATTGTGCACATTTTGGCAAGACAAGGATACAGAATTTTATTATGGGGACACCGAAGTCTCTGATGGTACGTTTTCTCACGTTGCGGCTCGTTTGCATCATGAACATCTAACACGTGAAGGGAAGGCATGTTCCCGGATATATTAAGTACTAAACACTTTATTGACATTTTAGCACACATTCGCTGTGCTTCCAAACACAACGCTGGCATGAAACGGGAAGGAAAATATCTATTATTTTCATTATAGTTTGCTGTTGTATAGCTGCATACCATGTAACGCTCTATCTGCTATCCCGAGAGATAAGACATTAATGTGGCTGTAAATATATATTACCGCAAGCAGTCTATTGAACAATGTCTATATGATGTGACTTAAAATAGTTAATCGTATACAATTCGCCCTATGGACATAATTAGAAACAAAAGCTGTTCTTGATAGTCCATGTTTTCTCGGAATGCTGTAAACCTGTGTTGCTTATCTTTGGTTGTATGAATAATTCTGCTGCTAAAGCATCTTCAAAATAACTTTTTACGGTCCATTTATAGGCTATAAAATCTGGCATTGTGTTTAATATTTGCTGAATAATTTTTGTTGTTCTTCATCTCTCCTTCCTTTGGTGCCTTGGGAAGGCCGTGCCTTGTAATTGTGGCATTTCCGTCGTATCTTCACTTATATTTTCCCATTATTTTGCTTCTTTTATTTGATTTCCTCTGCATAACTGGAACCAGCGTTAATTTTATCATGTCTCTATCATGGCTTTGTCTATTTATATTAGAAGTGTTATGTTCTAGATTCAGGATGTGTTGCAGATAATTGGAAAACGCTGTTAAATTACCACTTGAAAATTACCTTATAACATATTTTAACTCGTTTAACTTGCCAACTTACTGGCGATGGACATAGACTGTAAGTACAAGATTATTTAGTCACAAAGAGTTACAGTAGAGACATCGAATTAATAAAGACAACAATTATGAAAGATTCAAACAACTCTAGCATAAGATTGGAATATCAGATCTCTACAAATTAATGAGCTTAATAGAAAACAGACTAACGCTTTCAAATATTGCATGTATATAGGTAATTGACCCTTTGCTGTACAGAGAATGCCAGACTGTCGAATAATGTCAAATAATATATTAAACATATAATATGTAGCTTCATCACTACAAGAATGTACCTTATTTCATTCCTCGTATACATTCATTTAAACGTCGATGATGGAATTCACAGTGAGTTAATCAATTGTTCTGAAAACGAATTCCTTATAATACTACTAATTCTCTTGTACAGGGGACGGAACTTAGCAGTCTTGGTCAGAAAACACGGTGACGTACAGATTTAGAAAAATTGTGGGAAGCTCTAAGTTTTCGGATCAATTCAGAAAACTAATTAACCTTTATAAAAGAATTGCCCATAGCCTGGATATTATGCGGCAGACTGCATGCCTAGTTATCTACCCAATCATTACTGATGGTTTTGCTTTACTCTTTAACTGCACAACGGCGGTTTGGGCCTCAGACTCAATGACGGCCTCTTCGTAAAACATTAACCAGTGGGTTGGGGCTTGACGATATGTCTCTGGCTTGGCCCGCCGTGGTTCATCTGTTGGTTTTCATTTACTCTGTCATACAGTAGAATTAGCCATGAGTACTTGTCTTTGTTTATCATAGTCATTAATTTGATTTACATGTTTTTGCTTTGGTGCATAGACTGTGTTGGGAGCCTTTATGTGAACCGGATTTTTATATATTTCTGTCATAAGAGTAGCATCCGAGACCCAGGATGAAGTTGACTAGCTGTAAAAGTGATTTAAACCCCCGTTGTTTTTCTGCTGACCGTTCTAAGGCGGTGATTCGGTGTTAGTCTTACTCTTTGTTGCTTTGTGGTTAATTCTACGAGGCGGTTTGATTTATGTCTTGCCTTGTGTTATTTTGTTCTTGTGTTTTCAGTCCTTTTAGCATTGCGATTACCTTGCTTGGGGAAGTGAGAGCTAGACTTAGTGCTTTTCGTACGCGTGTTCGATTTGCGCTTGTTTGGTTTTGTCTGTTTCCTCTTCCTCTAGGTGTCTGGGAAGGGCTTCGGTTTGAGATTGTGGCACTTTCTGGACTTTTCTCTTACCTTTTTAGGTACACCTTGCTTCAAAGTATTAGATAACTTGACACGAGGTATGACATTATACTGAGACAGCATTTACGTAACATACGTCAGTGACCTGGGCTGCGTTTACAGGTGCAATTTACTCGGTAACATTTTACCTGGACACCTCCTCCTGTTGAAACTCATTATTAGACGCTGGGATCCGGACAAAACGTTTGCTCTCACTTTGCACTTTGCACTTCTGAACACAGTCCTGATACCATTCTTACTGTATATGTGAATGTGATTGATTAGTTTATATCTTTGTATTATTGCTACTTTTGTTTGATGTTAATATCCATAGGAGTAAATAAAAAATGATGATGTACTGAACTAAATTTATCAGGCTCTATGTGTAATGTGATATTTTTTCCAAAGGTAACCTTTAAGATCTTTATTTTGTTTCACTTCTAGATACAATAAGAAATTACTTGAACAACTAGTTAGAGAGTACGTTTTCAACTCTCTTCGAGACTATGGCGTTATAACAATTATCCAGTCTGGCTTTGTTCATGCGGACTTAACAAATTATGTGTCTAAACCGCGGCAGAAGTAAGGGCAAGGATTGTGGCCACGTAAAATCGATTTAACCCCCCAAGTGAAATACTTTTCACTGACCATTCCAAGGCGGTTCTTCTGTCATGGTTTATTTTTGTTATAGTTCGTTTTTTAATGGTTGTGTCGCTTACATCTTTTTGTTTTCGATAGCCATTTGGCAACTTTGTGGGAAAGTAACTGTCCGTTGGCTTTCTGCTAGTCATGTTTCTATTAGGGTCTAGTTATTTCTTGTTTGTGTTTCTTTCCGTTTGATGTCACTGATGGGATGTGTGGGATCATTGTATTGATTCCTGATCATTGCCTTCCCTTCTATTTTGTTCTTTGAGATTGTATAATACATCAATTAGTGGACGTTTACAATTGCTTTTCTATAGCCTAAATTGATGACAATGAAGTTCGTTCATATATAAGCAACGCAATTTACAGAGTCTAGCGTAAATGCCTAATCTAAACTCAATCAAACCGAGTCTCCGATTTTCGTAATTTTGTGTGTTCTTTGTTTCCAAGGACAATCCTTTTTGACTTTTATTTGAAACTGTGGGAAACACAAACTCTATTCTCTAGTAGTTTACTGGTTCCTGAAATCTCGGAAGCAATGAATGACACAGTCCAATGGAAAGTTTTTAAAGGCAGGTGTGTCTCAAGGCTCTGCTGCCCACTTTGCTTTCTTGTATCACTTGTTGTAATGCTAACACTGTGGTAATCTTCTTCAACAGCTGTCACTTTTTATCTGTTTTCTTTCTGTATTGGTCTTATGTTCTGGAGCTGTAGCAGGAAACAAGGGCGATGTTTCGCGTGAGTAAAACTGATTTAAGCACCCGAGTAGTCTTCCTACTGACAATCCCAAGGCGGTTCCTCTGTTGCAGTTTTTCTTGGTTTGTGCGTCGATGGTTGGGCCTCAGACTCAATGACAGCTTCTTCGTAAAACTTTAACCAGTGGGTTGGGGCTTGATGATATGTCTTTGGCTTGGCCCGCCGTGGTTCAACTATTTGTTTTCATTTACTCTGGCACACGGTAGAATTAGCCATGAGTACTCGTCTTTGTTTATCATTGTGATTAATTTGATTTTTATGTTTTTGCTTTGATGCGCTGACTGAGTTGGGAGCCTTTATGCGAACCGAATTTTTATGTATTTCTGTATTAAGAGTAGCATCGGGACCAGGGTGAAGTTGGTTAGCTGTAAAAGTGCTTTATCCCCCCTCCCCCCCCCCCCCCCCGTGGTTTATTCTAATGACCGTTCTAAGGCAGTTACCCCGGTGTTAGTCTTACTCTTTGTTGCTTTATGGTTTATTCTACGAGGTGATTTGTTTTATGATTTACCTTGTGTAATTTTATTCTTGTGTTTTTCAGTTCTTTTAGCATTGCAATTACCTCGTTTGGGGAAGAGAGAGCTAATCTTAGTGCTTTTCGTACGTATGTTCGGTTTGCGCTTGTTTGGGTTTGTCTGTTTCCTCTTCCTCACGGTGTTTGAGAAGAGCTGCCGTTTGTGATTGTGGCACTTTCTGGACTTTTCTCTCACCTTCTTTTAACTGTTGCGTTTGTTTTGTCATTGTTGTCTAAATTAAGAAGTACAGTATTTACCGTTTGCATTTGGACAGAAAGGCCAGAGCAACCAAGTTTAGACCCTAATGAAACGCCACATAAAGCGGCGCCGCATCAGGGTCTACTCTGTTTGCCACTCATCCAGCATTTTTTAGACAAAACATTGGGTAGTAAATTGTATTTGTTCAAAGTTTAGAACATGTATGGTAGGGTTTTCGAATAATTAGGGTAAACAGCTTCAAATTGGTTCGTTACTTTTCGGTTTATGCGAACGGAATTTTTATGTTTTTCTGTATTTAGAGTGGCATCGGGACTCAGGGTGAAGTTGGCTAGCTGTAAAAGTGCTTTACCCTCCCCCCCACCGCCCCCCCCCCCCCCCGGTGGTTTGCTCCACCGACCGTTCTAATGCGGTGGTCCCGGTGTTAGTCTTACTCAAGTTGCTTTGTGGTTTGTTCTGCGAAGCGATTTGTTGTATGTCTTTCCGTGTGTCATATTGTTCTTGTGTTTTTCAGTCCTTTTAGTATTGCGATTACCTCGCTTGGGGAAGAGAGAGCTAATCTTAGTGCTTTTCGTACGTTTGTTCGATTTGTGCTTGTTTAGAATTGTCGGTTTCAAAGAAAATGAACAGTTCTTACGATCCTCCTGTCTATATGAATAGGCAAAAAATTAATGAAGTTTCTTCTCACGAAACATTAGTTTTTCTGAAGATCTGTAATGGCATGAACACTTTGAACATATTAAGCCAACGGCCTAATACTTTATTTTTGTGATGCGCAAAGTAAAATGTCAGCTTGACTAAAATCATTTGAGATCATATACATTTGAACTGCAAAATCCGAAAATGTACCTTCGGACATGTGCACCCAGCGAAGATTCAGATCAGCCTGCGCATTCGCGCAGTCTGATCAGAATCTTCACTTGCCAGTATTGGACTGCGAGGGGTACATATTTTCTTCATGCGGGCAATGACAACTCTGAACAGATGCGCAGTCTGATTTTAGTCTTCATTGTTACCACATGTCAAAAGGTAAGCTTTCTCAGGTAGCTACTCGTACACATTTTATTAGGTCTTGGATATGCTGACGTAGTATGTTGCAGCAATATGAAAATGATGTGAAATACAGCATTGTGACTGGCGCCATAACATTCGGTTCAGTTGATAAATATAACCGCTTTGGTGAAATTTTCTATCTCGGCTAAATTTACAGAAATTTGATTTTGTGGCCAAACGGATGGTGTCCAGATTAGCATTGGTGGCCCTGCAATATACGGCCCTCAAACTGGTAACCCTGCATCCTGCATTGCTGTCATATCAGGAGTCTCAATTCAAACTAGAATTCTGATTTTCGTTCTTATGTGTTCTTTGTTTCCAAAGCAAACTTTATAGACTTTTTAGGTCCTCTTAGTGCATCCACTGTTGTGAATAGTACGGCATATAACCACAGCAGTGCAACAAGTATCCAAACACCAAAGCACACAATTACAGCTACAAGTCATTTTGTTTAATCTGGAATGAACTTCCTCAACAACGCGGTAATTCATCTTATAGTTTGTTACATGCGACTGGAATGGATTCCCTCAAAGCACGCGGAACGAAAAGACTAATGTGATTTAAACATAATCGTCATAATACAGTAAAACCTCAATGACTCGAACATCGATGCTTTGTTTACCATGGACATTTCGAACGTGCTTATGAGTCCCTAGGAAAACTCAAGAAAACAAATATTTAAGGATACTTTAGGATTTTCCCTATTTTATCGTGAAAATGTGTGTTGTGTGTACTCATTAGAACCGCCTCATCGTACATTCAACACACCATTATTTTAAGGAAAACCGAATCAACATCCATATATTGTTTCTATTTGTCTCCTTACGATGCGCTATGATTAACCCTCAGTGGGTCGAATGACGAGAACAAATTTCCATTCTCTCAAAGATGCTCGAGCCAGTTTAACTGGTCTATGATTACCCGAATACCCCTCGTCCGCAATAATACTAGACTGAACGTACAGTGCGATTTATCATTCAAGATTAAGAACATACTATAGCTCACTTAAAATAAATGTAAGAGGAAAGTCCAGGGAGTGCCACAATCACAAACTGCAGCCCTTCCAAGACACCAAGAGGCAGAGGAAACCGACAAATCCAAACAAGCAGAAACCGAACAAACGCACGTAAAGGACCAAGATTAACTCTCTCTTCCTCAAGCGAGGTAATCGCAATACTAAAAGGACTGAAAAACACAAGAACAAAATGACACATGGTAAGACATACAACAAATCGCCGCGTAGAATAAACCACAAAACAACAAAGAGTAAGACTAATACCGGGACAACCGCCTTAGAACGGTCAGTAGAGTAAACCACACGGGGGAGGGGGGGGGGGGGTTTAAAGCACTTTTACAGATAGCTAACCACCCTGGGTCCCGATGCTACTTTTAATACAGAAATACATAACTATTCGGTTCGAATAAAGGCTCCTAACTCAGTCAATGCATCCAAGCGAAAACATAAAAATCAAATTAATCACTATAATAAACAAAGACGAGTACTCATGGCTAATTCTACAGTATGCCAGAGTAAATGAAAACCAATAGTTGAACCACGGCGGACCAAGCCAAAGACATAACGTCAAGCCCCAACGCACTGATAAAAGTTTTACGAAGAGGCCATCATTGAGTCTGAGGCCCGAACCGCCGTCGTGCAAGTAAAGAGTGAAGCATAGCCATCAACAATGATTGGGTTGACAACTAGGCATGCAGACTGCCGCATCTATATTTAACCCATATATATTTATATTTAACAGCATCTGTATTTAACCCATTATAGACTGAATGAACTCCCCTACACTATATATTAATAGTCCAATTTCAATTTTAGGTATGTCAGCCTAGATGATTTAGATATTCTTAGAGAAAAATGGTTAAACTATTTGCAAACAGTGGACACCCTGATCGGACGCCGTGTTCTGCGGCGTCTGATCTGGGTCTGCGCTGTTTGCCAAATACCCTTTTAGGGGTTTCCAATTCCAGAACACCAATAAAATAGAGAAAATTCTTCCGAGGTACAGAGGCACTTTTTTTTTTTATTTGAATCTATGTATTTCTAATGGTACGGTTTCCAACAAAATTTATGATAAACGGGACGATTTTGATTTTGATATAGTCAATTTCCCTTTTCTGGATGGCGATGTCCCCCGGCGTACCTCATATGGGGTATACATATCTCAACTTATTAGATTCGCCAGAGCTTTTTCAAATCTTAAGGACTTTAACTACCGTAATAAAAATGACTTTAACTACCGTAAATACAGTGCCTTATTAGAAAAATATAGCGTCTGTCTAAAAACACTTCTGCAACAAGGTATATCGGAACTAGAATTTTACAGTGACTTAGTGTACAGATTTAGAAAAATTGTAGGTGAATCTAACTTTAGGAACAATTCAGAACTTATTAAGCGTTATAAAATAATTGGCTATAGCCTGGATATTATGCGGCAGACAGCATGCCTAGTTGTCAACCCAATCATTGTTGATGGCATGCTTCACTCTATAATTGCACGACGGCGGTTCGGGCCTCAGACGCAATGACGGCCTCTTCGTAAAACTTTAACCAGTGGGTTGGGGCTTGACGATATGTCTTTGGCTTGGCCCGCCGTGATTCAGCTATTGGTTTTCATTTACTCTGGCATACAGTAGAATTAGCCATGAGTACTCGTCTTTGTTTATTATAGTGATTAATTTGATTTTTGTGTTTTCGCTTTGATGCATTGACTGAGTTGGGAGCCTGTATGCGAACCGAATTTTTATGTTTTTCTGTATTAAGAGTAGCATCGGGATCCAGGGTGAAGTTAGCTAGCTGTAAAAGTGATTTAAACCCCACGGTGGTTTACTCTACTGACCTTTCTAAGGCGGTGGTCCCGGTGTTAGTCTTATTCTTTGTTGCTTTGTGGTTTATTCTACGAGGCGATTTGTTGTATGTCTTTCCTGTGTCATTTTGTTCTTGTGTTTTTCAGTCCTTTTAGTATTGCGATTACCTCGCTTGGGGAAGAGATAGCTAATCTTAGTGCTTTTCGTACGTTTGTTCGATTTGTGCTTGTTTGGATTTGTCGGTTTTCTCTTCCTCTTGGGGTCTGGGAAGGGCTGCGGTTTGTGACTGGCACTCCCTGGACTTTTCTCTGACCCTTTTTTTCAAGACTACAATGGGTTAAAGAGTATTGTAGCAAATTCATTGTTTGCAGTGATAGGACTAAAAGCGTCAACTTTATCGACTGTCATGTGTATACAAATTTGCACAAAAGAGATGCTCAATGAAGTGCCCTCACTGTGAAACGACCGACATTTAATTTACGTTTTATAGCAATTCGCAGCTGCCGTTTGACCAAAAACATACAGATCTTCAATTTTTTTCAATATTACGAGTATCCAAACCCAAGTGTTTACAAAAAAAAGTTAGAGAAAAGTCCAGGGATCACAATTACAAATTTCAGTCCTTCCTAGACACCAACAGGAACAGGAAACCGACAAATCCAAACAAGCACAAACCGAACAGACGTACGAAAAGCACCAAGACCAGCTCTCTCTTCCCCAAGCGAGGTAATCGCAAAAGGACTTGAAGGACTGAAAACCACAAGAACAAAATGACACAAGGTAAATCATAAAACAAATCGCCCCGCAGAACAAATCATAAACCAACAAACAGCAATACCAACACCGGGACCACCGCCTTAGAACGGTCAGTAGCGTAAACCACCGGGGTTTTAAAGCACTTTTACAGCTAGCCAACTTCACCCTGGGTCCCGCTGCTACAGTTTATACAAAAATACATAAACATTCGGTTCGCATACAGGCTCCCAACTCAGGCAATGCATCAAAGCGAAAACAGAAAAATCAAATTAATCACAATGATAAAAGAAGACCAGTACTAATGCCTAATTCTACCGTACGCCAGAGTAAATGAAAACCAATACTTAAACGTTTAATCGCTATAATAAACAAAGACAAGTACTCATGGCTAATTCTTCTGTATGCCAGAGTACATGAAAACCAATAGTTGAACCACGGCGGGCCAAGCCAAAGACATATCCTCAATCCCCACCCACTGGTAAAGTTTTACGAAGCGGCCGTCATTGAGTTTGAGGCAGATTTCGATTTTTGTGGAATAAACTAGGAAAAGTTATGCATGAGTATATGCGTTTAATTGTTATCTGATCTGTTCGTTCTGTATAATATATAAATAGTTTTGCGTTTTGTAATTATGCTATGACTGAACCAAACTTCCATTCCCTAAGGAGCAGTTGTTACTGCTCTTAAGCCGTACCTAATGTATACGTTTAATCCTTGCTGTATAATGTAATAAACATTTCTTCATACTGAGATACGGAAGAAAAATAATGTCACGGTATGTCTTAAATAATATTTTATGTGGTTGTCATGTTTGGTATAACTTATATTCAAAATCACAGTTCGAAATGAGTCAAGAAGATGCTTGCAAAATGGAATATAGGTTTACACGTCGCCAGGTTTCCTTCTAAAGCCCATAAGTACGATGTAGTTGTTATTTTATTTGCAGATTCCAGTTACACGTACAAAGTAAAATTATTTGCACATTACAGTTACACGTACAAAATAAGTTTAAACGTAGGGCAAGCAAACGTGCATGTTATGCAAATAAGTACAGGTATTAATTTTGTCCGGTTACCTGTAACTTCTGTTTTTTTTTTTTTTTTTTTTTTTTTTTTGTTTTTTGTTTTGTTTTTTTGTTTTTTTTTTTATTTGACATATTCGTACATTTGGGAACCGGAAGCTTTTGGTCACTAGACAAGGAAATACATTATCCTATAAAAACTTAGGGCCAATCCTATGTACACAGGTAAAATTGACATTTTTTGTAATTGATATTAATTAGGATTCGGCCAGTAATCGGCGTAATTTTTATAGATAGCTTCTTCCTGCGATCGGAATCTATCAAAAAAACAAACAATCTTTAAACAAGCTTTGAATTTTCTGGAGGCAGGTAGCTACTTAATGCGGGCTGAAAATAATACAGAAAGCTCTCAGAGGAACTTTCTGCATTATTTCCACCCTGTATTAAGCAGCCACCTGTCTTAAATACCACAAGAAATCTTTTTAAGTAGCCGCTAAAGAGACGATTTGTTGTACGCAAGAAACGGCAGACCTCCAATAGGTCTTTATACAAGCTTAATTAATTTAAGAACTTTCGAGTTCGAACTTGATTTTGCTCTTAAACCCCTATTGTGCTATTTCAGATCCAAAGATATTACTTATCTTTTAGGCCGTTTCAATACCAAACCAAGTTAATATACCATTTTGACGCAAATGACCATCATGGGTTGACGCAGTTAAATCATCATCATCAGTGACGTGATAAAAATTACTGAGGAAGTCTTTGCGGAGATTTGGAAGGACAGATCTGTTTTGAGTGAATTTGATAAATATCCTTTTTATATTAAAGTCCTTGTTATTATGTGTAAGTTTCTACATAGGTTATTAACTACTCAGTCTAAACTATTATAAGGAGCTTATAAAGAAAGTTCCATCGCTGCTTATAAGAAGAAAATGAGTTGGGTAGCCACTGTGAATTTTGTATTAAATTAAATTCATTGTTCTACCAGGTTTGCTTACCAACTCAATTTTGCAATGATTGTTAATAAAAGTAAAAAAGGATTGCCTTTGGAAACAAAGAACACACAAAACAAAACTTATTAATCATCTAAAGACAACTTTAAATGTACTTTAACCAAATGTAAGGAAACTAACCAAGGAAACTAAAAACATTTGCACATATGTACGTTTCAAAACAACTTTTCATAAAGAAAAAAACATATCATCATCATGTATAAAAGATGCAGATATCCGTAAATGTTTTATATCTTTTCAGATTAGTACCCATAAGTACAAAATAGAGACAGGCAGATACAAACACATAGATTAAAAAAAAGACTCTAGAAACTATGTCATTCTGGATCTGGAGCTGTTAAAGATGAAAAGTATTTAATTTTTATTTTTATTTGCAATTTGTATGGTTCTCTCCTGTTAACAAAATGCGCAAAAACGTTTCAAAATTATCACAGGCTGACCAATTTATTTGGTAACTTTCTTCGATTATGGCAAATTCTTGAATCAAATTGCTGTTATATTGATGCTTCGGATGTTTATTGTGTTGACAAGTCTATGCAATAGTAACCAAGAAAACAACACTTTATATAGAGAAAAAAGGTAGGGATTGGCTGGGTAGGTGGTGATGGGGTGGGGGGAGGGTTACGGAGTTATGTATTTTTTTTGTTTTGTTCTTTGAGACCGATTGTGGGTATCCGTTAGAACCACCCCTCTACGTCTTGGTGAAAATGAGTGACGTATCACAATTTTTCATCAAAAATAAATAGATTTTACAGCCTTAAAATTCAAATTTTATTTCAAGGGCGTGTCAGCGTAATGAGTTTCTGATAATGTATCATAATATCAGGTCTATGTTTGTTGTGTTTACTGTTTTATATGCCAAAGATGGCCCACGACCGGTGCAATAAAGTATTGTATTCTATTCTATTCAAACGCGATGGCGTCATGTTTGTTTTCAAATTATTTATTTCGAATGGTTGTGTTAGTAAAATAGTGTTAATATAGAATAGGCATTTGTGCTATATATTATTTTTCAACATATACTTTAGAAATAATATGCAAGATCCTTGTATTTAGTAAAAGGAAATATATATGCTTTGTACAGTATAGTATTTGGTGCTATAATTTTTTTTTTATATTCAACAAAGCAACTGTTTTATAAGCACAAAACAGCCTATGCGTTCAGTACAGGTTAAGTTCATGTCCCTGATGGTTGGCACTCCTTGGAAATGGAATCATAAAACTATGATAAACAGCAGTTAGTTTAATGATAAAAGCTTCTCCTAATGAACGTTAATTTGCGAGGACAGGCAAACGAGATTGACATTCAACAAACTGTCGTACATCACAATACATACTGGGGACTCAACCTCAGAAAACGTACTTTCGAACGTGCGCCCAGCTAAGATTTAGATCAGCCTGCACATTGGCGTCGTCTGATAAGAATCTTCACTGGGCGCAAACTTTCTTCATGCGAACAAAGTAGACTTGGTCTGCGTGGGTACTTCAGAGACAATTGCTACGAGATGCATAGCTATTACCAGCGGTTGCGAAAGGTATACAGATTCTTCTATATCATACATTTAGTTACTTTATATCAAAATATTTCCGTTTGTCGCTACGTTCCAGACACTGGCTAAGAAAAAGCAAAATTCCTATTTGACGTTACAAATAATATATCATTTAGCTTCGTTTCATTATGTTTCCTGATAAACTTTCCTGCTTGTTTTCCGCCATATTGTACACTGAATATTGTTATCAAGGAGAGAAACCAGACAAGCAGATTGCTTTCGTTCCAATCCTTTAAAGTGCGTTATGTGATTTATGTACTACTGAAAGTGTTGAAATAAAATATGTTTAAACAAAACTTTCCTACTTGGGAAATGTCTTAGATTAACTCATTAAAGCCTAGCGTCTTATTAAAGGCGTCTGATTCGGGCCAACACTGTTTGCATTAAGTTAAAAAAATCCTACAAAACATGATAATAATAAAAACTAACTAGACACTCGTTTATAGGAAATGGACCAGGCCAAAGAGTTAAGACAGAAGAGTCCACTCGGCATAAATGAGTTAACTGTTGATATCTACGGGTACACATTGTAAGGGGAATAGATTTTCCGCAATTTTGACAAGAGATGCAATGCTTGTGACATCACGCTTGCTTTTCTGCATTTCAAGTCACTTCGAGAAAAAAGACGGCTTCAAAAGTAATGCATTCACTCCCAAAGGAAATTCTTACCTTTAAGTAGGGTATAAAACGTTTTAGAAGGGGGAATAATTTTGACAGAGTTGCAGTCCCTGAAAGTATATCAATCTACCTTAAAATCCACGCCCCTCCCTCCCCCCACGCTTGCATATGTTTAAGGTAAAAAGGGTGGCAAAGTTCCAACTAAGGAAACTGATATTTTTTTTCCATGTCCTACATCATTCTTGTTCACACCAGTTTCAGGGTCCGTGAAAACCTTAAACTGGTATGCGAACAAGAATGATGTGGGACAAGGGCGTTCAAGAATGATATGAGACAAGGGCGAACAGCAATGATGTGGGACAAGGGCCAACAAGAATGAGAATGATAAGGTCAAAGGTGAACAAGAATATGGGACAAGGCGAACAAGAATGATGTGGGACAAGGTTGAACAAGAATAATGTGGGACAGGCAAACAAGAATTATATAGGACAAGGGCGAACAAGAATATGTGACAAGGACTAACAAGAATGATATGGAACAAGGGTGGACAAGAATGATGTGGGAAAAGGGCGGCCAAGAATGATGTGGGGCAAGGGCGAACAAGAATGAGGTGGGACAAAAACAAACAAGAATGATATTGGCAAGGGCAAACAAGAATAATGTGGGGCATGGGAGAACAAGATTGATATGGACAAGGGAGAACAAGAGTGATGCTGGACAAGGGCGAACAAGAATGATATGGGACAAGGGAGAACAAGAATGATGTGGGCAAGAGCGAACAAGAATATTGTTGGGCAAGGACGAACAAAATTAAGGGGACAAGGGCAACAAAAATGATCTGGGACAATGGCAAACAAGAATGATATGGTGTGAGATAACTGCGTACAAAAATGGTGTGAGACAAGGGCGACTAAAGAATGATGTGGGACAAGGGCGAACAAGAATGGTGTCAGACAAGGGCGAACAAAATGATGTGGGACAAGGGCAAACAAGAATGATGTTGGACAAGGGCAAACAATGGCAAACAGGAACTTTAAACTAGTTAGAACAAGAATGATGAGGGACAAGGGCGTACAATAATGATATGAGACAAGAAAAAAAACAAGAATGATGTGGAACAAGTGCGAACAAGAATGACGGTGACAAGGGCAACAAGAATGATGTGGGACAAGGGCAAACAAGAATTATGTGGGACAAGGGCAAACAAGAATGGTGTGGGACAAGGGCGAACAAGAAATATGTGGAACAAAAGCGAACAAGAATGATGTGGGACAAGGACGACCAAAATTGATGTGGGTAAAAAAAAGGTCCTTATCGTATACGGACAAAAGTTCAGATAAGCATGTCTATTTACTCTTTTTGATCGGGTCACGGAGTGGTTATATTACTTTTCCGTTTCAAATACACCTTTAAGTAAAACCAGCAGAAGAAAATGAATACTTATTTTTCGCAGAAAATAATTCAAGAGTTTTCATTCGAATTGTTTCTAAACAAATATCGAGATTTATTCTCTGTGAAACGTAAGAAATATATAAATGCTATTGTTTTTTTTATAATCAGCAAGCTTAAGTTTATGCTTTCAAAATCGGAACGTCTCAGATATGCGCATAAACAAACAAAACTGTTTCATAAATTATTTATAGGGTTTTAAACACCGCCATGAATAAAACTGCGTCATTTTGTCAGAAGTCAGGTAACCCTCAAATCGACGCTCTTCATGTTAAATAAGAGGCTCATGGGCCACGATTCGTTCACCTGAGTGAAACAGCCATTGTATATCTGCAGATGTCATGCAACATTCTTCCAGTAATGACCCAGCAACTAGGACAAATATTCAACTTTGCTGTAAACAAATAAAAAGTCATTTTAGGACAATATTTGATCAAACTTGGCAGGCCTTGTGTCCCCGATGCTTCCAAGATTCATACTCAAAGCTTTCCTGGTTCTGGAGGCGATTTCAGTGTTTTTAACATATATTGAGATAGCGGCAATCTTATTCAATATGCAGAACCTTTTGAACAAAATGACAATAAGAAGATCCTTTGTGAAATCTGGTAAAAATTGGTCAAGCGGTTTTAGAGAAAAACTCATTAAACTATTACACAGTTTTATACATTTATGTAGCCCAGTAGCAAGGGCAGATATACCCCTGAGATAAAAAAAAATTGATTCTACCTAAAACTGTTTACTAGTTTAATCATACATTGTAAAATTCAGACACAGGTCTTTAATACATTCTGAGAAAATGATTGTTTTTTTTTATACATTTTGATCAGGGATGCAAATTTGACCTTGACATAAGAAGGTCAAAGTTCAACCTAAAGTCATCATTTGAACAAATCTGGTAAACTTTGAGTCCTCGGTGATACAAAGACTCAGCCTAAAAGGCTTCTTGTTTCTGGAGTAGAACATTCTTAAGTGTTTTATTATATACGGGCATAATGGCCATCTTGCTCAATGGTGTCAAACCATTTGAAAAAAAAATGCCATTATCCCTTCTCCAGAAGATTCTGTGTGAAATCTAGTGAAAATTGGTCGAGGGATTTCGGAGAGGACGTTTAACTATTACACAATTTATACATGTATATAGCCTAGGCGCAAGGGCGGGTAACTACCGGTGGACAAAGGTTTGACTGTAACTAAAAGTTTTTACTACCTTGATCACACATTGTACATTTCAGCCATTAGTCTTTAATGCATTTTTAAGGAAACGATTTTTTTTTGTATGGGAACGCAAATTTGACCTTGCCGTAAAAATGTTATATGTTATCCTAGGATCATTGACCTTTGGTCGCAGTGCTATATACCAAGATTCAGCCACAAAGCTTTCTTGCTTCAGGAGACTTTTTTATTAAAATATACTCGTATATGGGCATAGCGGCTATCTTGTTCGCTGGTTAAGAACCTTTGAACAACTTGACTATTCCCCTTCAGCAGAAGGCCAAATGTGAAATCTATTGAAAATTAGTCAAGCTGTTTTACGAGAAGATGACGTTTAAAGATTACGTCATTTTAACATGTATATAGCCCAGGGGCAAAGACAGAGAGTCCCGGGGGACAAAAGTGATTGTAACTAAAAGGGTTTGCTACTTTGATCATATATTGTAAATTTCAGCCATAAGTCTTAATACATTTTGAGAAAAAGAGTTTTCAATATTTCCCCATACAAATGCACAGGGACGTAAATTTGACCTTATGGTAAAAAGGTCAAATGTCAACATAGGGTCATCATTTGAACAAACTTGGCAGATCTTGAGTCCCCGGTGCTTATATACTAAGATTCAGCCTCAAAACTTTCTTGGTCTCGGAGAGGATGTTCAAGTGTTTTACCATATATCATCTTACTTAATGGACCTTGACCATTTATGCAAATGTTAACCCCCTTTTACAGAAGGCTGCACATGAAGTTTGAAGAAAACTGGCCCAGGGTTTTAGAGGAGAAGTCGTTCAAAGGTATGAACGGACGACAGATGGATGGATAGACAGATGGACGGACAGACGGACAACGGTCAGGAAGTGATCACAATAGCTCATCCTGGGCCTTTGGCTCCGGTGAGTTTAGAAGTAGGAATGGCTGGTGGAATGGGAGTGGGGAATAGAAAATATTGAGAAAGCCATGTAATGAAATATATCGACTTCGGGAATACTTTGTCTCATCTTGGCAGTCACTGTTCACACATGGCAAAAGGCAGTTTGACAGAAGGCTCCACATGAAGTTTGAAGAAAACTGGTCCAGGGATTTTAGAGGCGAAGTCGTTCAAAGGTGTGAACGGACGACAGATGGATGGATTGACAGATGGACGGATAGACGGACAGCGGTCTGGAAGTGATCACAATAGCTCATCCTGCGCCTTTGGCTCAGGTGAGCTTAAAAGTTGGAATGGCTGGTGGAATGAGAGTGGGGAACAGAAAATATTGAATAAACCAAGTAATGAAATATATCAACTTCGGGAATATTTTGTCTCATCTTGGCAGTCACACGCCTATATAATTTTGACCCCTTATTCCCCACTTTTATATAGTAAAACTGGGGTTTACAGGGGTATTTATTATTTTTCTTATTTCTGATCAAAAACATAGATTGTGAGCGAGGCGATTCTAACGAGTACCCACAATCTATGCTTTTGAGCAGAAATATGAAAAATATCAGAACTCTCTATCTGAAAACTTTCAGCTTTTGGAGGCGAAATTTTCTATACATTTGAATAGGCGTGTTTTCGTAATGTGAAGTTCCTCGATAACTCGTAAATCACAATATATACGATCACTGGATCTGAAGTATAAATATTTACAGATCTCTGGTGAAAGAAATCGCTCAAACACACAGCGACAGAGCAAATCTATATAGAACTGATAATGTGGTAGATTACGTTATTGCACAATAATTATTCCTATTGCCTCTATATTTGAAACGGATATATTTTGTGAAAAAAATATTTTTTGCTAATCAAAATGTGTCGATACTGCTTCATGGATGATTTAAATATTAATGAGAGCAGTGCTTGGAATATGTCGTATTATGACAACCCAGAAAATGCCAGTCGTCTTGAAACTTTCGAGACGCCATTTACCAACATCCATACAAGACGATTGTTTATATCAGTTTATGTAGCTGTTTTCACAGCATGTGTGATTGGTAAGTAATTCATAACGTTCAAATATATTACTTTTCGGTTGGAAAAAAAGCGTCTAATGTATATAATCATACAAGGCGCTTTTTTAACCGAAAAGTAATACATATGATGTTTTTATTTTTTCATGAAAACATAATTTGTGGGTATTACCGGGCGCTTCTAATGAGTACCCACAACATACGTTTCCATAGATCAATAAGAAAAATATTTTGTGAATACTACCCCCTCTATACTTGAGCTCTACGCATAAATATAAAATTACCGTATTTACCGTATGTATTCGGACAAACAGGGATGAGTAAACAGTGTAGACCCTGATGAGACGCCGCAGGATGCGGCGTCTCATCAGGGTCTACACTGTTCACCACTCATCCAGCAATTTTTAGACAGACCATCGGGTAGGAAATTGTACTTGTTCAAATTTTAGAACAAGTATGTTAAGTATGTTAAGGAGTTGAGCTGTGCGAATACACTTGGTACATACGGTATTTAATTTTATTGAAAATTATTCTCTGAATGTCGCTCCTTATAGCACACAGTTGTCATAGTAATGCTTCTGTGAAACATTGTTAGACATTATCTGAAACAAAAAACATTAGGATTTTAAAGACGATAAACCGATTTATCATTATTCATTATTATTATTATTATTATTATTGGCTTTTATATTTTTCTTTCATTTTCAAGTCATTTCACAGAGAAGTTCATACTACTTTCTTACAGCCTAGAACATCTGTCTATAACAAGGCATTAACCTTTCATTAAACATTGTTTTTTTTTTATTATTTTTTATTTATTTCTATTTTGTGTGTATAAATTCTTGCACTTGGGTTTGACATACAAGCATCGCAACATGTATTCTTAGATTGTATGCATCATTTGAATGTGTTTTAATGTTCATTGCTTTTGTGTGTTAACCCGTTTATGCCTGGCGTACCATAAACTGGACACTGACAAATACTGTTGACTCAGATCAGACCAGGGTCTGCTTTGTCTGCATTAATAAAGGAACGTCTATAAAAAATGGAAATAAAAAAAAAATCTGTCACCCCATCCAGCAGAAATAGACCTGTCCAAAGAGGTGAGAGAGAAGAGGAGCGCTGTGGTGCAGTGGTAAAGCGTCGGACTCGAGATCGATAGGTACCGGGTTCGATCCCCACTAACAGCAAGTGTTGTTTCCTTGAGCAAGAGACTTTATCCACATTGCTTAGTACTGGTTTCTACCCAGGAAAAAAGAGGGCCACATGGAAGATTAGTACTAGATTACTAAATGTGTTACCCTCTATAAATAAGGTCGATTATTATTCGGTATTGTGTTAAGGAGGTATGGTCAATTTCCATTGATAGTAATTAGCATCTAAAATAATATGTCGTTTTATTTTCTTTGTCATTATAAAACAGAATACAGACCACCTTCTTTATACCGACACTCGATACATCGTCAAAATTCGTTATCATGACAATTTGACTGTCACAAAACTTTCGCGTAAGAGGTAACAATTGGTCACAAATTATGCAAGAATATTGTATTGAAACATATGTTTTGGGACAGAAGAGTCCATTCGGCATAGCTGTGTTAAGGAGGTGTGGTCAATTTCCATTGATAGTAATTAGCATCTAAAATAATATGTCGTTTTATTTTCTTTGTCATTATAAAACAGAATACAGACCACCTTCTTTATACCGACACTCGATACATCGTCAAAATTCGTTATCATGACAATTTGACTGTCACAAAACTTTCGCGTAAGAGGTAACAATTGGTCACAAAGTATGCGAGAATATTGTATTGAAACATATGCTTTGGATACTTGTTAGAATCGCCTCAGTGAGGCGATTCTAGCAAATATCCAAAACATATGATCTGTGAGGAAAGAAGAACAAAACAAGACCTTTCTTACATATCAATCAATCTGCTCATTAAGTATGCTGTACAACCGCAAATTCATTTTAATGGCAATGTCTTTAGGAACAAATTATGTCGTTATTAGGAGAGATCACTGTATGTAAAGAAAAAGCACATGTTCGCGTGCATAATTTCAAGGGAAAATGATTTTTTGTACCCACCCAAATTTGCAAGTTTACATTAGAAGATATCGGGAAGATAGCAAAAACTTGAATTGTTTTTTGCATTTTTTTGTCATGAAGGAGAAATTACAAATTCTTGAAATGGTAACATTGTGTAAAATGATGAGCCGTTAAAAACAATGAAGAAACATATATGTTCGCGAAAATTTTAACAAGTTATTCATCATAAAACTGGACATTTTTAACATCTGCACTCCATCATTGCTATCTACAGCTTGTTTTGTGGTTATAAAACATACAAAACAATGAAAATGCATGTGGTAAAATGTAAATTTCTTTGGAAATGCAATTTTTATTTCTTAAAGTAAAGATAAGTGTGTGTGTGTGTGTGTGTGTGTGTGTGTGTGTGTGTGTGTGTGTGTTTGTGTGTGTGTGTGTGTGTATGTATGTGTGTGTGTGTGTGTGTGTGTGTGTGTTTGTTATAAACGAAAGAAATTTCAACTTGCATTCATTGAATACTGAATAATTGAACATTCGATGAAATCTACATGCGCAGAACAGTTCAAAACGGGGACTTTCCTGCCTCCTTTATGTGAGTTTGTGACCCTTGTTTGTCCTTAAGGAAGCATTACGAAAACATGCCTATTCAAATATACTGAAATTTTTACCACCAAAAAGAAAAAAAATTTCAGATAAAATATCTGATAGTTTTTCACATTCCTGCTCAAAACATAGATTGTTGGTACTTGTTAGAACCGCCTAGGCGAGGCGGTTTTAACGAGTATCCACAATCTATGTTTTGAGCAGCAATATGAAAAATAATGTATACCCCTGTAAACCCCAGTTTTACTATATAAAAGTGAGGTTTAAGGGGATCAAATTTATATAGGCATCTTTTCATGATGAATGGCGAAATTTCTGAAGACCCATTATTATCGTCCTTTTCCAAGAGCTGAACTGACACTTTCTCACTTATATTATTGTAAAGATTTACTAGTTTGTACTCACCTCTGTTTATATATGAAGATAATGTAACGTAACTGTAACATTGATGAGTACTTTTACGATATGTAAAACTGTGTTTTGTTTCATTTAATCCATTTATGCCCAGCGTCCTATAAAAGGGACACTGGCAAAAAGTGTAGCTCAGACGGCGTCTGATCAGGATCTACACTGTTTGCATTAAATACAGAAATTTCTATAAAACATACATGTAGATATAATTAATAAGTAACCAGAGGTCGTGCGATTGGAAACAGACCTTTCCAAAGAGTCGAAGAGTGGGTATCAAGAGCATGCGACGCCATCATTTTATTTTGATATATACTATTGACTTTTGCCTGCACAAGTACGCAGTAACAATTCTATATAAGACCTCAAGCAGAGTCTTTGTTTACTACCGAATTCTTTTGTGAGCTGGTAAAAAAAACACGCCTATCTAATTTTGACCCTCTTAAACCCCACGTTTATATGGTAAAACTGGAGTTTTACAGGGGTATACATTGTTTTTCTTAGTTTGTTTAAAACATAGATTGTGGGTAATTGATAGAACAGCCTCGCTGAGGCGGTTCTGACGGGTACCCGCAATCTATGTTTTGAGGAAAAACATGAAAAATATCACATTTTTTATCTGAAAATTTTTCCTTTTTTTGGTTGTAAAAGTTTCAATGTATTTGAATAGGCGTATTTTCGTAATACAGTAAGGGATCAAAAGTAATTCCACAGCGTCAAAAATCCCACAGAGCTCAATGCATTTTCATGTTTACAAAAAAATAAATAACAATAAAAATGATTGTTCCTATCTTGATTACGTCACATCATTTGAAAGCTGGACGATTTATGTAATATACATTTTGATTCTCATTGGCTTTTCCCTTTGCAAACTTGAGAGACTAAGAATGAAATTTTGAGACATTTTGGGCAGTTTTTGAGCGACGTCAACATTGACGTCAATGGAAATCTGCCATTTTTAAAATTTCCTCTTAATTTAAATTGTTATATCTGAGAAGATAGATATCCGATATTTATCAAAGTCATATATTTTGGACATGTATCATTTACCTTTCCAATCATTACAGAACATCAGTATTCTCTTTACGATGTTACAAAACATTAAGTGTCTTGTAAACATTAAAATGCATTAAAGTCTATGAGAAAATATTTTTGTGGAATTACTTTTGGCCTCTGACTGTAGATTTTGCAGACACGAGACAGAATCTTACAGATATAGTGCAAGAATTAAACGCAATGTATAGGTAAATTCTTGCAATTTGACTGATTATCAACACCTGATTACGATTACTGTTTTCAGTGATAAATACAATCCCGGTACACTGGAAACAGTATTCATATAACTAACCGTGAACCTACTGATAATGTTTCTCCCATATGACCCGCAACATGAGAAAACGTACCTTCTGACATATAAGCCGAACAAAGACTCAAATCAGCATGTGCACCTGCACAGTCTGATCAGATTCTTCGTTGTCCGCATGAAGAATCTTTGCAGTCATGACTATCCAAATTACGCAGTGAAGATTCTGATTTGGATGCGCGAATGCGCGGGATGATCTGAATCTTCCCTGGGCGCACATGTCTTACACAGGGCCTCATATGATTTCATATACTGTTTACAAGACAGTCACTCCCTGTTCGTAACGCCCAAGAACTGAAGCGCTTATAAAACATGAAAGAAATTAGTGTCTAAAACCAGGATAATATAACATCTAATTGCTAGAAAACGGATGTGCATTTAAATTTTTCTTAGAGAGAAGTTAACATGAATCTTGTCGATATCCTGCCAATACCAAATTAATAGTCATCTTAATTATAGGTAATTGATAGTTTTGAACACGAAATGTTTCAAATACAATACACGATAATGTATTTGAACACGAAATATTTCCGTGTTGAAGCAGATTGTTAAAGACGATGTCCAGGAAGAGAATATGGTCTAGCGAAAGTATCAAGAAGAAAGGTCATTACGAAAACATGCCTATTCACCGCGAGGCGGTTCTAACGAGTACCCACAATCTACAATTTTGAGCAGAAATAGAAAAAAAATGTATATCCCTGTAAACCCCGGTTTTACTATATAAAAGTGGGGTTTAAGGGGGTCAAAATTATAAATGCATGAATGATTTCGTGATGTAAATAAACAACGACGGAAAAACACACACGTAACAAGCCAACGAAAAAGGAACCAGCTTCCCTCTCCCCCAATTATATGATCACAATGCAATAAAGGCCCCACGAAACAAAACAATAAGACAACAAGCTGACAGGACAAAACATGAAGTAAACAGTCTCAAATCTCCTCTACACCTAAAAAGAACAACACTAGAACCACCGTCTTAGAACGGTCTGTAGTAAAAAACTACCCAAGGGAGCCCATTTTTTGTCTTTTGGAGGAAAACCCAAAATTTCAGAAGGGGGGTAAACAGTTTTAAAAGAGTAACCCCCCCCCCCCCCCCACGCGCCTTGAAAATGTGTCGTTCCTTAAAGGCAGTACATGTACAGTGACCAGTCTTACGACATGAAAACCGTAACAAAGGAATGAAGCATAGCTGAAAAGAATTCCCGCCGATCGTGGGAATCGAACCCGGTCCTCCCGGTTAAAAATGCTCTAACCACTGAGCCAAAGAGTCGACTCCCTAACGCAGTTGTCAGAGATTGAATATATACTTAGAAGCTATGCGTAATCTGCCAAGGTAGATAATCGAAGGTAGGAGTGCTCGGTCGTAACATTCCCCCTTTTCAAGGAAGTCATCATTTATGATGACGTGAAGCCATTTTCGGCGTATAAAGTCCTATCCTGGACGAGCCACCATCTTACGACATGAAAGCCGTAACAAAGGAATGAAGCATAGCTGAAAAGAATTCCGCCGATCGTGGGAATCGAACCAGGTCCTCCCAGTTAAAAATCTAATGCTCTAACCACTGAGCCAAAGAGTCGACCCCCTGACGCAGTTGTCAGAGATTGAATATATACTTAGAAGCTATGCGTAATCTGCCAAGGCAGATAATCGAAGGAAGGAGTGTTCGGTCGTTACACCAGTGACCTGTCGTTTTTACGACAGCATTTGTTCCCAAAGACGTTGGCATTAAAATGAATTTGCTGCTGTACAGAATACTAAATGAACAGGAATGATATGTAAGAAAGGTGTTGTTTTGTTCTTATTTCCTCACAGATTATGTGTTTTGGATATTTGTTAGAATCGCCTCCGATTCTAACAAATATCCAAAACATGTTTCAATACAATGTCCTTGCATAATTTGTGACACATTGTTACCTCTTACGCGAAGGTTTCGTGACAGTCAAATTGTCGTTATAACAAATTCTGTCGTTGTGTCGAATGTCGGTACAAAGAGGGTTGTCTGTACGTAATTTACAGTCAATCCCTCCCCCCCCCCCCCCGCCCCCCCCCCCCCCCCCCCCCCACACACACACACACACACATACACACATATATGATTATACGAAATATTTGGTTGTTACATGTATTAAAATCGGATTTGTATTTGTCACTTCTATCTCTGTCAACATTTTGCATTGCACAATTTGTCCTAGTACCAAATATATTTTAGTTGATTGATTAGCACTTTTACTCCATTTTCCCTGTTCTACAGCACAGGAAGCCTATTGATTAGAAAAAAAACCTGCTTCCCAGAGGTGTATTAACGCAAAGGAAATTGTTTCTAAAGTGCAGCTATACCTAATCATGAAGCATCGTAATTATAAATTGTTTGGAAAATGATTATATGTTTGTACATCGCCCGCACCAGTGTTAAATATAATAGAGGTAATACGTTTGCTTGCATTTGAGCCGGGGCACAGCATTCCTAAAAGATTGCTTGTTTGCCCAGCAAAGACTCAGATCAGCTGTTTGATCTGTCTTCGCAGGGCACTCTGTTGGTAGCCAAGAATCTATATATAAATATTGACAGAATCTAGCGAAAGGAATCGCAAAAAGCCCGATGCTAAGAAGTAGAGACACAGACAAGAAAGAGAGGCGGGTCGTGGAATTTAGCGATACTTGATTGTATTTTAATTTAGCAGAAATACCTGCTTTTTAATAGTTTTTTTGTTTGTTATCTTGAACAGAAGCCAACAAAACTGACTTAAGATTATACTTTCTTTTTAATGTTACACAGAAACGACAATAACTACAGTCTACTCTACTCGTCTTAGGAAGACATAAATCTACATTATGAAAACACGCCTATTCAAATATACTGAAAATTTTACGAGCAAAAATGAAAAATTTTCAGAAAAAAATTTCTGATATTTTTCTTATTTCTGCTCAAAACATAGATTGTGGGTACTCGTTAGAACCGCCTCGCCCAGGCGGTTCTAACGAGTGCCGATAATCTATGTTTTTGATCAGAAATAAGAAAAATAATGTATACCCCTGTAAACCCCAGTTTTACTATGTAAAGTGGGGTTTAAGGGGGTCAAAATTATATAGACATGTTTTCGTGATGGCTTGTTGTTTGCTGGTGGCAATTATAAAGATGTTAAATATATGTGACACATCATGAGATTATGGGCCTTATAGAGGTATATAGTCGAAACTGAGGTTCATACATTGTCTTAATTATTGGTTTCTCCAGGATAAACACGTAAATTGTCAGAGATTTTGTCTGCTAATAGCTAGGGAACAAATATTATAAACCTAAAAAAACAACAGTACGTCATAAGGTCGACGGCATTATTTGCATGCTTATTTAATATGTCGGTATTTTCCAAAGCTGAGTCTCTTTTACCATTCAACCTAAATATAGCGGGTAATATGAGGCTAATAAGTTTAAGAACGCATTAAATTTAAGAAAACGCTTACTTTGACGATACCTGAATAGTTCTGTGATAGGTTTCTATCAGTTGTATCAGTTGACAGAAATGTTTTCTGCTTCTTGCTTGTATTGACATCTGAAACGGTCTTATTGTCGCAACAAACGTAAAATGTCTGTGGTGCGAATACTCTAGTAGCTTAGATACACTTAGTGAAAAGGATATTTGCAAATGACCTGCTTATCCGCACAGTTAAACCAAGACAATAAAACGGATTCGGATCTTTATTGTCCATTTGTTAGAACGTTCAATATAACAAAATCAAATGTCTACATGCAACAGCAAATATCATGATCAGTGCGGAAGTGGGCAGGTTGTGCAGATATTCTTACCGATTCATGTTAAATCATTTCGTAAATAGATGCTGCAAAGTAATATTTTCAGACAAATGTGACATGCAACCTAGCGGACAAATCGACGTTATTGTGACATTATATAAACGTCGTGTGCCCTCTGGGAAAGTATCCGGTTTGCATGTTATGATTCCGAAACTGACTTAACTGAGGTGTCTGTAACACAATGTCTTTAGTAGGAAGATGTCAGAAACAATATCACGAACACTCCATTACGGTTTGCAAAACAACAGGATGAGGCTACGGTCATGTGAGTAATTACAATTTGTATGGTCGCAGAGAAATTAGGATTCTTATCCGCTCGATATTGTGGGTTGCTTCGAAAGAAAAAGTACACCTTGGAGACTTTCCTTTGAATCAGTCTTTATTATGCATGACCGTTCTCTTAACAAGCCCACATGCAGTCGAACTTCTACGGCTTGAACACCGATGGCTCGTTTACCATGGCTAATTCGAACTCGTTTTTGAGTCCCTACGAAATTCTTCCGATAGCTCAAGAAAACAAATATTTAAGGAAATTTTCTTATTTTATCGTGAAAGTAAATGTTGTGTGCACTCATTAGAATCGTCTCATCAAGGCGATTCTAATGAGTACACTCAACATACAATCACTGTATAGAAAATCGAAAAGATTTCCCTAAACTATCGCTATTTGCTTCCTGAACTGGTGCCATGATTAACCCGCAGTGGCTCGAACTACCCATGTCTCGAACGAATTTCCATGGACCCAAAGATGTTCGAGCCATTGAGATTCGACTGTAATTAGTCCTTTGGTTAAAGTTTTTCCTTGACCTACTGCTTACATGATCGAATAGCAAAGGTTCTGGAAAGACTGCGCGAGTGCGCATGTTCGCCTAAACCATTGTTGTTAGCTTATGCTGTAACATTTTTATTTGCCCAGTAACTCGGCTTTTTGTATATTTCAAACTTAAAATGTCCTACACGTATTTAAGTCTCTGAGAGTTAAATACGCCGCCTTTCCATTAAGTCTCCTGTTAAAAGAATGTTAAATGTCCCCGATTTTCCTTAGGTAATATTTCTGGCAAACCAATTATATCCAATATGCACAAGTACTGGTTAACGGAAAATGTGATTAGGTAAACTGACTGGCCTTAATGGTGCTGACTAAGCCGTTAAAATCCAATGCAACCAACCAGATTCTAAGAATATACACATATAAACAGGTACAAACCGTGGTTGAATGTGGCTGTGCTGTCTTATACGAGAGAAATGTGGCTGTGTCCACTCCGTGTCACTCGCTGTTTCTCACATAGGATTAAGAGATAAGAGTGGGGTTATATTTCTGGCAAAACAATTTGCACAAGTACTGGTTAATGGAAAATGTGGGTAGGTAAACTGACTAGCCTTAATGGTGCTGACTGGGCCGTTAAAATCCAAACCAACCAACCAGATTCTAAGAATATAAACAGGTTCAAACCGGGGTTGGACGGGACTGTGCTGTCTAATACGAGATAACTGCGGCTTTGTCCACTCCGTGTCACCGCTGTTTTGTCACACATAATTAGGAGATAAGAGTGAGGTTTACGGATATAAGATTTGCTTAGCTTTAAATAACGCCATGTGCAACAAAGAAGACATTATCATCATTATGTCTAGGAATTAGGATCCGACTTCGCAGTAAAACGTGTCTACCCGACTACCAAATTCCCCGCGCGAATTGTTTCTGCTGACAGATTTTTCAATGAGGTTCTCTCTGCTATTGAAAGTCTTCTTTGCGCGTATGTAATTACTTTTGTGCTTTTATTATTTGCCATTGTTTTTCCTTATTTCTGCTTTCGGTGCTTCCGGAAAGCTGTGCTTCGTGTGTGTTACCTTTCCTGGGTAACTAGATTTATATATATTTGAAATACCAAAATATCGATAGCAGGGTTTGAATATTCAGAACATATTTAAAACTAAATTAAAACACGTAAGCTAGCAAAATCATGATCAGATATAAGTAGGAGAAATAACCTTAAAACCGTAGCCTCTTAGTAAAATTTTAACCAGTAGGTTGGGGCTTGACGATATGTCTTTGGCTTGGCCCGCCGTGGTTCAACTATTGGTTTTCATTTACTCTGGCATACAGTAGAATTAGCTATGAGTACTCGTCTTTGTTTATTATAGTGACTGATTTGATTTTTATGTTTTCGCTTTGATGCATTGCCTGAGTTGGGAGCCTTTATGAGAACCGAATTTTTATGTATTTCTGTATTAAGGGTTGCATCGGGACCTAGGATGAAGTTGGCTAGCTATAAAAGTGCTTTAAACCCCACGGTGGTTTACTCTACTGACCGTTCTAAGGCGGTGGTCCCGGTGTTAGTCTTACTTTTTTATGCTTTGTGGTTTGCTATGTGCATTGATATTATTAAGATCTGGTTTAGGATTTTTATCTGTCCATTGATATTATCAAGATCTGGTTTAGGATTGTTATCTGTCCCTCCGTCATTTTCTTTCCAGACATTTTCGCAATGATAACTTTAATACATAAACAAATAATTGCTGTGGCGGGTGCTTTTATTTACCTGCTACATTGAACATTTATAAAACTTTTCTAACCCTTGTCCCATATCTCTAAGTAAACATGAACAAATTTGCGCCAGTACTTAGACGTTTACGTTTAAATATTTTGTCTTGTCTTTTCTTCCGAAAGCAGTATTAACAGAAGCACATTAGAACAAAATATGAGAAAAAGTGAATTTTACCAAACAGTTCGTTCTTTCTTCTGTAATTTTGTTTCATATTTTAATACAATTTATAGCGATAATTAAAAAACAAATAAATAAATAAATAAATAAAAAAAAAAAAAAAAAACATCCCAATATAGAGCGCTTGGTTAACCTTTACCATTCTCTTGGCTATTTCACCAGACAACAAATTGGTTATATTTTTCTTATTTTTTCCAGAAATTAGAATATGACTTTTCATGCAAAGTGTCACAAATTGAAGTGTCAAATCCTGTTTTCTGAAAAAAAAAAAAAAAAAAAAAAAAAAAAAATGATATATAGTTCAATATATCGTCTGCTGAAAATTTACCCAGAGTGCTAAGCATTATGAAAATCGACTTTAAACATTTTAACCAAAATATGAATATCCCACAACATATACGTTCTGTTTGCCATACAAATAATAACATTTATGAGTCAGTGAATGATTTAAACTAGCTTCAATGAACAACCAACGCATAGAATGTGGTCTCATAGAGCGCTGGGATTTGGCGACATGCGATATATGGTGCGATGCTTTAAATGTTACTTGATATTTTTATTTAGCTTCAGCGAATAATAATATCTTTTCCTGGCCTTATCAAATTTGAGAGATAAATGACAGCTGGCAAAATAAATGCATTAGCTCTGAAAGGATGAATCAAATGAAACTTATGATAAAAACTGTATTAGCTTAGTGTTCACGATGAAATAAGGTTTCCCTACAAACGTTAATGAGTTATGCCAAATGATAGATTAATTACTAAAATGTATAAAGTACGATGGTAAAGGTAGCAGCACACCTGAGTTTACAAATCGAAAGTTCGCAAAATAGTTTTAAACCAATTAAACATGCCGTTACAAAAATCTAGCTGTCATCTAAGCTCGAATAAACAAAACCGCAACTGCCAGCCTCACTTATAGAAACTTCGATCACATATTTGTAAATGGTTTATAATATCGAGCTGCATCAGAATTAAGGGTGCTGTTTCGCGCGAGTAAGACTAGTTTAACCACCTCACCACGCACGCACAATTAGTTTTCCTGCTGACCGATCCAAGGCAGTTCCTCCGTTGCAGTTATTTAATTGTTTGTTCGTCTATGGCGATTTTAGTACCTTGGGAAGACTGTGCTTCGTGAAAATGGCTTTACCTGATTATCTTCACGTATTCAATTTGTGTTTCTGTCGCTAGTAAACTAAATTTACAAACGGCGATTAGCTCGCTACGCCCTAGGTCAAGTCAATGAATTTCGTAACAAAATTTACTATAAAGTGTGTGCCGCTTGTACCCTTTTCGTGAAATTGACAATACTATCTAATACAATCAAATTAATGCCCTAGTTAGACACTGGAATACTGATTTCTCGGATGCTAAACAATGGCCCGTTCGTATCTATCCGTTTGTCCGTAATGGTCCGTGCCGCATGCACTGTGCCTGTTACTAGCCGTATCGCATCCACAGTCTCCGCAGGATGCGTGCACAAATTTTGAAAAGTTTCAAAAATCAGGCGCGGACGAGTTAACCAATGATCCGAACTGTAGCTAACTGAAAGCATTCATCCGCATTCACCCGTATCTAATCCGTATCTCATTCCATGGTCCGCACTAATTTGTGGACTGGTATGGTTTGATGCGGATCGTTACTTTTAGTTACTGACAGATACATACACCTATTTGTGCAGATCAATGCGGATAACTGCGAATAGCTAATTTCAAGTAAGGATAAATACGGATTGTTTCGGACTAATGCGTTCCATAACTTCTTGTTCGTGTCAAAAATATGACACGTAATCCCAGAATTCTGGCAGGGTTACTCGATTTGTATGTACTGGCTGATCTTTTGACATTACCACTGATTTCTTCGTAGCTTCATAGCCATTGATAACGAACACAGACTGCTCTTGCTGAGACTGTCAGTCAAGCGTGAACCTCGACCTCATCTATGCACATCTTTTGCGCATTCTGGATGGCACGCCGTCGGTAGAGGATGTGGTGGGTCCGCCGTTGGATTATTCTTGAACCAAAACAGGAAGCGTATGGCAACCTGTTGATGCTCTTGAGGTAAGAGGATATGGTTGCGTTTAACAACGTCACCAGGCTCACCCACGAGATGTTCCGAGACGTGGTGGAGAGACTCATGCGGAGACTACAGAAGAAACACTCGTTGGCGGTTCGACTGAAGTGGCAATCAGACACAGGCACCTGGCCATGGGGTACTGCTATGTTCTATTTGCCGCACAACACCGTCTCCGTTTTAGTCCGGGATGTGTAATAGGCCATTTGGATTGAGTACAGCGACGAGGTTGTCATCAACCGACGACAGTTGAGGGGTCGAAGGATATCGCTGTAGGCTACTCCAGCCGGTGAAACTTTGACTATGTGCCACTGCCTTGATTGGCAAACAAATACGTATCCGGTGTCTTGCCAAACCAGGGTCCTAGTTTTACATCTACAAGAAGTACCACTGCATTACGCTATGTTCCTAGCCCGCGTTGACGCGACTTACAGATCATGTGGACCCAATTTAGTGCCCCAAAGGCAGCATCTGATGCCCAGCGGTGGAACGAAATGGTTCTGTGAGACACGCTCATTCCCAACACCATCGGCAACCCCGAACTTGAACTTCTGCCTGCCAATGACGGTCAGATGCCATTTTTCATCATCGGGGACAAAGCATTTTCCTTCAACTTTTGGATGATGAAGCCCTTCAATGCTACGCCTCTCGAATAGAATGAGAGGGTCTTCAACTATCGCCTTTCTCGTGTCAGAAGATATTTGGAGAATGCCTTTAGCTCCATACTTACAGCCCTCCGGCAGGAGTCGCATGACGTAGAGAGCATGGTGCTGGCGTAGTGACACTCCACTTTATGAGGACGACCTGCGCAGATGATGCTGCACTTGGCGATCGTCAGGGCGAACAGCACAACCTCATCCTCAGCTCATGGACATATAGTGCTGTTCTGGATGATTTGAACAGGAAGCTGTAAGGCAACACCACCAGCAGGGTTCCGAAAGAAACTGTATCTCAAGCACTATTACAACGGACAGGCCGAGTCGGTGCCATGGCAGTGGGTAATGGTGCAGTGATGGTGCGTTGCAGTGCTTGTTCATTGGCATTATAAGAAAAGATGGCGCGACGTCATTGCTCTACTTACGGGTAACTCTCACGGGTACAAATCAATTGCGAACGCATTACACACTATATAGACTATACGTCAAAACCTCCAGTTTGTTAAATTGACTTACAGTTTTCTTTTTTCTTTATTACATGTCATGTTGCGAAGACGCGCTATAAAACAATCATGATTTGCTATTTTCTAATATATTTTCGTAATAAATTGAAACTTTTTAATAGTGTATCAGAACTGTATTTCAGACAATTATAGCCGTGAGGTTAAAGGAAACAGTTTTCAGTCCCGTTTAGGACCATTTGCCCAACATACACTTAGAGACAATCGACCCACCAGTGCTGCCTGTGCTTTGATTACAAAGGCGGCGATTTCCTGTTTATTTCCCTGCACATCAAGCCCCTTCTGACAAGGGGTTTATTCTAAAGGAGATAATTTTCCTCACAGTAGGAGTAGATTCTTTCCTTTCAGATTAGACTCATGTTCTTCAGACGACAGAAAACAAAAGATTTACATTGATGTCTCCAATGCCTATGACAATGCACCCTTTACCTTAAGTAGAGTGCCAGTTAACTATGTCTGTCTCTGATACATTTACGAACATGTTTGGCTTCACTCAGGGAAATGTAAATGTCACTTTGCCATTAAGCAGCATAGGTCTATTTTGTTCTAATTCTTATCGATAGTATTCCTTTCCTGTAAGTTAAGACATCGTTCAGGTTATGATTGAAGCAGCATTTAAGACTTGAACTCTCGGTTCTCAGGCTACATGACGTCGTTAGGACATTGAGTGTTCACTGGGAAGGCGTTCAAGAACAACACAGATCCTGATCAGTCTTTGCATACGCTCAGTGAGATTAGAACACTAGCGGTAAGTCGACAAATTACAACATCCGATGACCCCAAACGGCATAAAAGAAGACCAGACTATGCGGGTTAACAGTTTCATCAGAGCTATTTAAGCATGATGTGACACCATTTATAATACAAATAGACTGCGCCCTGAGAAAATCGTGTTTGGGGGATACACGGATAGCGAAGTTACAGACCAGCCTGTGCAGCCATATAGTTTGCTTCTGGCCTTTTTCTCATTTAGAAAACACACCTATCCAAATATATTGAAAACTTCACCACAAAAACTGAAAATTTTCATATAAAAATTCAGATCCTTTTCATATTTCTGCTCAAAACATAGATTGTGGGTACTCGTTAGAACCGCCTCGCCGAGGCTGTTCTAATGAGTACCACTATATTTTAGTAGAAATAAGAAAAATAATGTATACCCCTGTAAACCCCAGTTTTACTATATAAAAGTAGAGTTTAAGGGGGTCAAATTATATAGGTATGTTTTCGTGATGTGTCTTCCTGTTTCATACAATGGAACGTCACTTGAGCTGATACACATAAATTAAATTTGACCGTTTTTGACAGGAAGGGTCTAAGGGCATACGCAAACAGCGACAACAAATATCAGCATCCGCTATCTCCTTCAGGATTTCAGTACTGAGTCTTGTATGTTTTAGCAGTTCAGTTGGTTTTTATCTAAATATCTTATGGAGATGGTTTATTGACCAGAACCCCTACCCTAAACAACCACTATGGGCGACCCAAACATTGACCCTATCCTCCATACTTGGTTTCCATTGCCTTTGGCATTTACACGGGAGATTAAAGTGGCAAGTTTTTGAATCAGTTATTCCAACTATTTTATTTTGCACGGAACACTCTAAAGCTCATGGGTTTACCTTTTTGGTCTGGTGGCTCTGTCATATGGTTGTCTAAAGGAGTTGACAAGACATGGTACAAGATGTATTAAGTTTGTTTATGCCTAGCCATTTTAAATTAATATAGGTTTGAATTTCTTCTTATGTTTATGAATTCTCAAGTTCCTCTACGTGTTTTTAATTTGTTCGCCGTTCTTGACTATTGATATAAACATATCCACACGATCCATATATTGCCATTTTTAATATCTATTTTTTATACATTTTACGATGGCTATATTTAGCTTTACAAACTACCATGCTGGCTGCTGAGCCTAGAAGAAATGAAAATAATAAAACAAATACATATCTCCCTCTTTCAATATGTCAAACACATTTAGCTTATCGAATGTATTCTCGCAAATAGATGTAATATCACGAACTGCAGTGACACTAACCAATGAGCCGGGACACAACATTTTCTATAAGATTGCACATGCACCCAGCGAACCATGCCTTTTCAAAAATAATGAAAAACTTACCACCAAAAATAATAAAAAAAAAAGAATCAGATAAAAAATTCTGGGCCCAGTTGTTCAAAGCGTTAAGGGTCATTTCGTTAACTGTTTTAGCAGATTCAATACACAATATTCAGATATTTTTTGCTGAAAAAATGTGAGTAGCTTTTGCACTGCAAAAGCTACTCACATTTTTTCAGCAAAAAATTTCAGCATATCTGCGTATCAGCCGATGTAAATTTTAACGAATCGTTAACTAACGACGTCGTTAGCTTTGAACAACCGGGCCCTGATATTTTTCATATTTCGAGGCGGTTTTAGTGAGTACCCACAATCTGTTTTTGTTCAGAAATAAGAAAAATAATGTATACCCCTGTAAAAAAGGTAAGAGAAAAATCCAGGGAGTGCCACAATCACAAACCGCAGCCCTTCCCAGACCCCAACAGGAAGAGTAAACCGACAAAATTAAACAAGCACAAACCGAACAAACGTACGAAAAGCACTAAGATTAGCTCTCTCTTCTCCAAGCGAGGTAATCGCAATACTAAAAGGACTGAAAAACATAAGAACAAAATGACACACGAAAGACATACAACAAATCGCCTCGTAGAATAAACCACAAAGCAACAAAGAGTAAGACTAACACCGGGACCACCGCCTTAGAACGGTCGGTAGAGCAAACCATCGGGGGGGGGGGGGGCGGGGGGTGGGGAGGGGGCGGGGGGTGGGGAGGGGGCGGGGCGGGGTTTAAAGCACTTTTACAGCTAGCTAACTTCACCCTGGGTCCCGATGCTACTCTTAATACAGAAATACATAAAAATTTGGTTCGCATAAAGGCTCCCAACTCAGTCAATGCATCAAAGCGAAAACATAAAAATCAAATTAATCACTATAATAAACAAAGACGAGTACTCATGGCTAATTCTACTGTATGCCTGAGTAAATGAAAACCAATAGTTGATCCACGGCGTGCCAAGCCAAAGACGTATCGTCAATCCCCAACCCACTGGTTAAAGTTTTACGAAGAGGCCGTCATTGAATCTGAGGCCCGAACCGCCGTCGTGCAATTAAAGAGTGAAGCATAGCCATCAACAATGATTGGGTTGACAACTAGGCATGCAGTCTGCCGCACAATATCCAGGCTATAGCCAATTCTTTTATAACGGAAAGTTAGATTTACCTACAATTTTTTCTAAATCTGTACTCTAAGTCACCGTAAAATTTGGGTTCCGATATACCTTGTTGCAGAAGTGTTTTCAAACTGACGCTATATTTTTCTAACAAGGCACTGTGTCTGCGATAAAATTTCGAAAACGCCTAACGAAGTTTAAAATAACGATAGCCCTGCCTAAGAAGTTTGGCAGTAAGGGCTTTATTACGGTAGTTAAAGTCATTAAGATTTGAAGAAGCTCTGGCGAATCTTATAAACTGAGATATGTATATCCCATATGAGGTACGCCCGGGGACATCGCCATCCAGAAAAGGGAAATTGACTATATCAAAATCATAATCGTCCCGTTTATCATAATTTAACCCCAATTTTACTATATAAAAGTAGGGTTTAAGGGACCAAAATTACAAAGGCATGTTTTCAAGATGAGCTTGTGCGGATGCGTAGGCTGATAAGACTCTTCGTTGTCTGTCTGAAGACGCTTTGGATCCTTGTCTAGCCACAGGGTGCGATTTGAAGACGCTGACAACATTGTGCGGATGCACAGGCTGATCTGTCTTCACTGGGCGCACATGCAATCCTGCAGAAAATGCTGCGCCCCGGCTCAAATCATTATGGGCTAAGGCTCATAACAACAAGAGAAAAAATACACTGAAGCAAGAGCAGGTTATGCCTCTTTTATTGAAGCAAATATAAGGAAGAAAAACCGTTACATTATGAAATCCAATCCACATTTGAGCCGCAACGTCAGAAAACATGCCTTCTGATATTTGCACCAAAGGAAGACTCAACTCAGCTTATGCATCCATGCAGTCTGATCAGTCATCGTTGTCCGCATGAAGGGATTTTGCATCCTTGGGAATCCAAACCGCGCCCACTGACGAGTCTGATCAGACTGTGGAGATGCGGAGGCTGATCTAAGCCTTCGCTACGCACACATGTCCAAATGTACGTTTGTTGACGTTGAGGCTAATTTTAAGGACATTGCGACCTTGATGAAGTACAGGACCGAAAAAGCGGCACGTGTACCAAGATAAGATGCAGATCACCATGCGTATCGGCACATTCTTATCAATGTTTGCAGGGCACTCTGTGGATAGCTAAGGATCAAGAATTGAGCGACGCTGATCAGACTGTGCGGCTGCGTAGACTGATCTGAGTTTCGCTGGACTAACACGATCGCACTGTACTGGTTATATGTTGACTCGTTAACTGGACGCACACGATCTCATTGTACTGCTCTTATGATGACTCGGTTAAAACTTTCTTTCGTTGAAAGTGATCCAAATAATTACAATCTGGGCCCAGTTGTTCAAAGGATTGTGAGCTTAACAACTTCATTAGTGATATAAATGTTAACTGTTGTAGTAAGTGCAATATCTAATTTACAGGTATAACTGCTGATAAAAATGTGAGTAGCTTTTGCAAATGCAAAACGTTTTGATGACATCGTTAGTTTTGAACAACTGGGTCAAGGAATTAAGCCTAAAACTGAATGAACAGTAAGAAGGGAAAAAGCACTATAGAGAAATAGAAAGGGCCACAGTAAAAAAAAACGGCCACCAAATGCACTGGCAAACGTACGACCGAAAATGGTTTTCAGAGGTAAAGCGAAAAACAAAATTTAACTCCTTGCACGCAGAACAAACAGACGAACAGGAACCGTAACAAAAGCACGATAATGAAACGTTCAACAGCAAGGACCGCGTGTGCGTGCGTTCGTTCTTGCGCGCGTTTGTGTATGTGTGCATAGGGGCGAAGGAGGTGTTAGGCAGGAGTTAAAAGTGGACATCGAAGGCCCTGATCGTACTGGCCGATGCGCAGTCGCATTGGGCCTGTAGTGATCGCATATGACAAGAAGCATGTAGAAGTGGAAGAATATACCCAGGAAACGCAGCGTTTTTGAGGATCGAAAGCAGAAGAGATGAGAAATGCATAACGAGTAAAGAAACACATGCATGTCTGATTAGTGAGCCTTGTCCTTAATCCTATATAATATCAGCTACACACGGTAGCTGAGTTTGATTTCGTTGGTATAATCAAGCATATACTCTCTAGTTCTTGGAACGGATGCTATGCAAACATGGCCAAGATTGTGCCCAACATATACATGCAATACCAGAACAATTTTGAAGTCGTTGCTCTAAAATCAAAGCGTTCAAATAGACAAGGTTTGAGTCTTTCCGAATTAATCTAACAAAGTATCATCTACAACAATAAAAAAAATACTTTTAGAACAACAAGAAAATCGGATATCTCATTTGCAAACCGATTTAAACCATTAAATCATTTTCTAATTGTCATGTCTGTCTTACGTGGTTTCCATAAAGTATCATAAATATGTTATAAAAGTCTATAGGGAGTAAGCAGGAGTATTAATGACGTGAAAATAGCAAGCCTTGGCACAGATTTACCGTTTGCCGTCCAAGGCAGTACTTCTGTAGTAGTTCATTGTTGTCGATTCTATTTTTGCTTTTTTTTTTTTTTGTTTTCCGACAATGTAGGTTTTGTTAAGTCTTTTCATGTATAGTCACACCTCAATAACTGGAACACCGGTGTTTCCTTTACCATGGCTAATTCAAACTTTTTTAGTCCCTACGAAATTCTCAGTAGCTCAAGAAAACAAATATCTAAGGATATCGCTATGTGCTTCCTGACCTGGCGTCGTGATTTAACCCTCAGTGGCTCGAACTACCCGTATTTCGAACAAATTTCCATGGCCCAAAAGATGCTCGAGCCATTGAGGTTCGATTGTATATAATCCCATATGGGACGTATTGAGAACAGTGGCTAAGGAGATAGTTCTATTGTTTGTTTTTTTGTGTGGCCTTGTGGCTGCTCGCCGCCAGGGCTTTGTTTCCTGTTTTTTCTCTTTGTTGTCTAGTTATTCGGTTTAGTGGATCCTGCCTAGCAATTTGATTATCTCGTTGGTGGAAAGGCAATAGGTCACTTTGCTTTGGAAATACAGTTGCCTCTCGTTATCTCGACCTCGCTTATCTCGAATAACCGCTTATCACGAAGTGAAAATCTGGTCCTGCATAAACATAAAAATCTAACAACAGGTAAAACATATTGTGGAAGAAAGGAGATATTGCTCCTAAGGAGCAATTTCTCCTCTTTTCCAGGATCAATTTCTCCTTTTTTCACAATACTTTCAATATCGTATCTCTAACTTCAAGTCCAATTACATATATATTTGTTAAATGTGGTTGTTCGAATTATTTTTTCTTCAATTCTGCAAATCTGATATGTCGAGGTACGGATATCTCGAAGTATTTCATAGAATCCCTTGGATAATCTCGACTGTATTTTAATGATATTCAGTAGGATTATAGAATAGGGCGAGGCGGACTGTCGGAATGACAACTCCCGCGATTTTCATTTTCCAATTATCCACCCCCCCCCCCCCCCCTCCCCAACCTCTTTTATATCTACTTTTTTGTTCTCAGTCTATAACTCAAAAATCAATTAAACTATTTCAGTATTATTTAGTAGGAATATAGAATGGGGCAAGACGGAAAGTCCTGCACAAGAATGACAACTCTCGTACAATTTGTTTTCCAGTTATCGCTTTTTTATGTCGACGCGTTTCGTTTTCAGTCAATAATTCGGAAACAGTTTGAAATATGTTAACAATACATGGTAGGATTATAGAGTGGGGCAAGACGGAGTATCATGTACAGGAATGACAACTCTCGTGCCTTTTGTTATCCAGTAACCCCTCTTTTATGTCGACTTTTTCTGTTTTCAGTCTATGACGTGGAAAGCGTTTAATATGATTTTACGGAACATGGTAAGATTATAGAATAGAGCAAGAGTAGTGTCATGTAGCAAGGACATTTTTTTTCAAATGTTAAAATATTACTTGGTTGGATTATAGAATAAAGTGAAGCAAACTGTCATTTACAAGAATGACAACCCTTATGATTTTTCTTTTCCACTTTTTACCCCTTTTATATAGACTTTGTTTTTTCATTTTCAATCTATGATTTGAAAACCATATGCAATATTTTAATAATGCTTGGTAGGGTTATAAAATGGGGAGAAATAAAAAATGTCATTTACAAGTATGACAAGTTTAACTTCTTCTTTTTGTTTTTGTTTTCCAGTTATCCCCCATAATATGTCGACTTTTTTCATTTTCTGTCTACAACTAGACAACCGTTTGAAATAATTAAATCATACTTGGTAGGATTATAGAATAGGCGAGGCGAAGTGACAAAACAAGAATGACAACTCTCGCCTTTATGTCTTCAAGTAATCCCTCTTGATATATTGCCATTTTTTTATTCAATCGATATTTCAGTAGCAGTTAAGAAGAGTTTTATGATCCAGTCCAGATTCCAGTTATCTCCCCTTAGTTGTTTTCAGTGTAAAGCTCACCCGCGTTAGAAAGGTTCTTATGATACTTGGTTGGATTATATCTTTTTAAATTATCTAGTATACATAATATCTACAAAACTGTCTCCTCAATAAGCATTAAAGTTTCTATATCATTTCAGGTAGGACCTGATATTTCCACAGACAGTTTGTGTGGCTTGCTTTTTAGATCATATTGGGAAACCTGATTATTTCGTCTTTGATTTTGATTGTAGTTCGTATACTATCTTCCTGTTCATTACTCTTCCTCTTGGTGTCATTGGTTAGATTATCTAACCTAAAAATCAACTGGCCTCGGTGGCTCAGCTGGATGCGCCGTCCGACTGGAGACCAGGTGGTCGCGGGTTCAACCCCCGCCGAGGTCGGCAACATTCTTTCGTGGAGATTGATCATGAAATATTTTCTACGGTCATTCTCTCCCTTCCGCTGATTCAAGAAGGGCAGTTGTCAGTTTCTGGCGAAAGGATGTGCACAATACTGGTTAACCGCTTAGAGGACTAAGCCTGCCCAGTAAACGTGTGGTTAGGTAAACTGACCGTGCTCGACATGACCCCATTGGGTTGACTGGGCCGTAAAACCTCAACACAAACAAACTAAAAATCAACTACACTTCTGGAACTCTCTCTCTCTCTCTCCGTCTTTCTCTTTCTCTCTCTCTTTCTATCTCTCTCTCCCTCTCTCTCTCTCTGCGTGTGTGCTTATTGCTTTTAAAAGTTCATTCATTTACCTACAAAGTAGTTTATATTGTGTTTGTCTGTGATTAGTGAGCAAATTATGGGACTGCTCGCAAAAGTTATGTGATGGTCATGGATGAGGTCCTATCGTCCGACCATTCAAATTGTTGCACTAAAAATGAAATAGATGTGAACAAAATTTGAAAATAACCGAAGTGACTGTTTTTTTCACTGTGGTGAAGTAGAGGACCCTTATGCGGACAAAACATACTTTTGAAATTTGCATCTGCGTCAAAGTTAAAGGTGAGATTTCACGCGAGTAAAACTGGTTTATGCCCTTAGTATATTGTTTGCTTCATGTTCAAAGGTGATTCCTCCATCCCAGCTCTTTGCTGTTTGTGCGTCTGTGGCGTACGTTTTGCAATTGTGTGTTCTGTTATTGTTCTGAAGGCTGGCATTACGAAAACACGCATATTCAAATATATTGACATGGTTAACAACCATACAAGGAATATTTTCAGATAAAAAATCTGATATTTTTTTTTTTTTTTTTTCATATTTCTGCTCAAAACAGAGATTGTGGTACTCGTTAGAACCGCCTCGGCGAGGCGGTTCAAATGAGTACCCACTATCTATGTTTTTTTAGCAAAATAAAAAATAATGTATGCTCCTGTAAACCCCAAATTTACTATTTAAAAGTGGGGTTTAAGGGGGTCAAAATTATATAGGCGTGTTTTTGTGAAGGCTTCGTGATTTAGACATTGCCTGAATATTTGCATTTGTGTTTTTCACGGTCTGCCAAAAGTCCTGAATTGCAGCATTATTGTACACACATGCAGATACAACAGTTATATGCTCATATCAAGAGTGTTTAAGATTTAGACTGTAGCCAGTCATTGCTGGCCGAGCCTGTCAACATACAAACAGAGTAAATTGATTGATATTTTATTTAAAGGAACTTACAAGATACCACTGACAATTGAACTACGTGCCTGCAAAAATGCTACAGCCAGACTGTACTTGTACCGTTTTTTATTTTGAATCCCTATACTAAAAAATCCTCATGAACTGGCCAAGGAAACCCATTCATACTACTTAGATAAATACCCCTAAAATAAAAAAAACGATACAAAAATCTTAGCACGGAATTTGGAAGAGTTTAAGATAATTGCTTTATCCTATGATTAAAACAGAATCGGTCAACGCTTATACGCATGCTAAATAGGTTACACCCAGATATAAAATTCACCGCAGAATGTAATACATTGGAACAGCCATTCATAGACGTTCTTATTAACAAAAGTAGCATCAGAAAAGAAATGTTCATTCGTCTGTCATAACTGACAATGACCAATCCTAATCAACTGTATGATGTGCTATTATTTGTGTGTTCTAAGATGGCTGATGAGACCAATCTTAGCTCTAAACTGCCTGATGCAGATAGAATAAGAGAGGTCTGAGAAAGAAAGCTCTGTTGGTGATGCCTTAGCTCTGGCTTTCCGCTGTGCACGTTTCTACTTGGCTTTGCTGATTCCTTTTGATTCGTATTCCCCAGCTTCCCTTTTTATGAGGCCTCGCCACTTTGTACGATCCTGTGCAATCTGTTCCCATGACTGTTGGTATGCTGAAGTCTTTAAGGGAGGCTTTGAGGGTGTCCTTGCATCGCTTCTTCTGACCACCATGGAAGCGTTTTCCAAGTTGTAGTTCTCCACAGAGGATTTTCTTTGGCAAACGTTCATCAGGCATTCTGGTAACATGGCTTGTCCATCTTAACTGTGCCAATTTCAGAAGAGTTTGTACACTCTGCATCCCTGCCCTTTCCAGGACTTCTGTGTCTGGAATCCTGTCTTACCACTTGATCTTTAGAAGTTTTCTAAGACAGCTTGTATGGATGTGGTTCAAGTCTTTTGGCATGCCGTTGGTAAACTGTCCAAGTTTCGCATGCGTATAATAGTGTTGGTAGCACTACCGATCTATATACTTTCAGCTTTGTGTTAAGTCTGATTCCACTTCGATCCCAAATAATTCCACGTAGCCGGCCAAATGCTGAACTAGCTTTGGCAATTCTAGCACTGACTTCATCGTCAATGGGCACAAATCTAGACAATGTGCTTCCAAGGTAGGTGAATTTGTCTACCACTTGCAGTCGTTGACCTTTCACTGTAGGCTCCTTGTAAGGCTTTCCAGGTGCTGACTAATATACTACCTCAGTCTTTTTTATGCTGATTGTGAGATCATAGCTGTCACATGAATCAGATACTTGATCCACACCTTTTTGTATTTTTTCTTCTGCTGGAGCACCCTTTGCAATGTCACCAGCAAAGAGGAACTCGTCTAGCACCTCTGTCTGCACCTTAGGTTTAGCTTGTAACCTTCTTAGGTTGAAAAGTTTCCCATCAAAGCGATACCTAATAGGTATACCATTGTCACCATCCTGGAAAAATTCTGTAAGCATGGCAGAAAACATCATGCTGAACAGTGTTGAAGCTAGTACACAGCCTTGCTTAACTCCATTTTTCACAGGAAATGGATCAGAAAAACTCGCCATCATTTTAGACCCTTGCAAGCATACCATCATGGAACTGCCGCACCATTGCTATCAATTTGTCAGGACAGCCAAACTTTGCCATAATTTTCCAAAGTCCCCAGCACCAACTCCTTTTATAAGCCCTTCTTCTGCAAGGCGAGTCTCGCTCAGAGCTGCAATCTCGACTTTGTATCGGTCAAGTTCGCTACCAACTAGGGCTGTTCTTCGCTCAGGTCTGTCAGAACCAGAACTATCCATTAGGGTGCGCACATTCCAAACGCCGATGGTTAGAGGTATCACCTGTATCTTCTTTTTTCTTGTTCGACCGCTAAGTAGGATTCCCACTGAAATGATTTCCTTCGCCCCAGCTGCCGAAGCAGACTACATAACTGGAACAGGCAAATCCAGGTATGCAGGTTTTTGTTTGTTGCCAACTCCTAGATGGATTGCCGACCAGGGCTTGAGAGCTCAATCTACCCTAGACATTGCTACACAGATTCTGTTAACAGCTATATAGAAGCAGTAACTTAAATGTCTTATGTAGCGTAGAAAAGAAGTATACCTTTATTGAAACAGACAAATATCAAAACAATAACTGAAGATACCTCCGAAATGTCCTTTATTACGAAGCACAACCTTCTCGAGGTACTAAATGAGGTAGAGATGAGGAACATACACTGACAAAACAAACGCCACTCACGAAACCACCGACACACGAACAAAAACGAACTACAATATAGGAACCGTCTTGGAAGGGTCAGTAGAAATCCCAAGGGGTGCGGTGGGGCGTGGGGGTGGTGGGGTTGAGTTTAAAACAGACAAGTTTTACTCGCTCGAAACCTCACCTTACATATTTAAACAGAAATTTCTACTGCTAATATTTGCGGTATATATCCCAGCTAGCATTCTTTATAAATCTATTGCGGGCTGTTATCGGTCCGTCAGGGTAGCTGACGGGCCGATAGGGGCCCGCTATAGATTTATAAACAATGCTTACTGGGTATATCTTATGATTTTAACAATATTTGTTATTTCTTGTTGTAAATATATTGCGATGTCATTTCCTTTTAAATGTAATGTCAGTGGCATTTACGTCAACATCGTTGTATTTCTAATGATGTGCTCTATTAGTATCACTGAACTTTAGATGGGCGGAGTCATGCACCCACACTGTCGGTCCAGGGCCTTCGCTGTCTGCTGCCAGAATCATTAGACACTGCAGAATGTATCAATGGAGAGCAAATGCCAATATGCGAATTGCGCATGCGCGGGATGAATCTAATATGTGTATTTTTCGCATGCTCGAAGACACCTTTTCCCTTGGCGCGGTCCAGATGATATTTTACATCTGATGATTTACACCTTAAGAAGAAAATGTATCTGCTCATTTATTTTTCCCTTTATACTATTCCGCATTGTGGTAATTTAACTTGTATCTGTTATGTCTTTTAGCACGTCATATGATCATGAAATTAAAACAGTGTACTCTGTGCGCGCAGATGCCACAATCTGTACAAGCATATGCACCACCATTTTGAATGCTTATTAGATATTCAGAGAAAGGCGTTGATAATCTACGTTTTAGTTCGGACACAAAAGCGATACATTTGTGGCCCACAATGCTTCATTGACTTAACTGTTTACAAGAAAAACCTGGAACTAGATATAGCACTGAATAGAATAGAATATGTCAAGTATTGGAACACCGATCTGTCCCGTATGCGCGTGCATATTTTTCGGCACACTACACTTACGTAGATACTCTAAAAGGTTACCATTGCGACACTTTATAAAGGTTTATGGGATATACATTAATCTTGACAACTTAACTTTTAAACTGGATGGATGTATTGGTACTGCTAAGCGCAATTTATAATTTATAGTATTTCTTGGGCAGCGTGACAAAAATTGATATTCTTTTAACTACTTATTTAATTTTTTATGAGGTAAAACTAAAAGCGATGTGAAATTAGCTGAATGTTTACATTTAATTGTGAGCTAGGGTCATTCTCGTTTAGACGAGATAACAGTTAGACCATTCCAATTCACCCTTAGGATTTTGGAATTTTGCCGATTTACCGATTTAGCCTAGATGTGCATGTAAAAAAACCAACACTATAAACAAAATCAGCTTTATTATTTATTGTGTGCGAAGCGTAGACTAAGCTTTTTTTAGAAAGCTTAAACTTGTTAGAATAGAAAAAAACCTATAAAAAGAGTCGTAACGTGTGAAAACACAGCTACCTTCGGACATGTGCGCACAACGAAGACTGAAATCAGAGTCTTCGATGTCTGAATGAAAAAAAAAATTATCGCATCCTTGACATTCCAAAATGCAACAGGAGAAGATTCTTATCAGATTTCGCGAATGCGCAGACTGGTGTATTTCTTTGCTGGACACACATGTCCAAAGGTATGTTTTCTGACGTTGCAGCTCAAATTAGTATATTCCAGCATTTCTGAAACAACACTGGAGTGTTTGTGACAATCGTTTACTGGAATCACTACTAGTGCACGATGTTAGGATTTTGTCTAATGATCGGACAGCAAATTTCCAGGTCAGCTGACTACATATCTCTTCAGTTTCACCAGAACCTTCGATATTCTCGTTCTGCTGAACCTGGATATACCCTGCCTTTGCAAACAGTGTAGATACAGATCAGTTGGCTTCTGAAGAAGCCAATTGATCTGGATCTGCACTGTTTGCCATTAAGTATGTGAATTCATATTAACAATCTGTATCAAGTAATCTGATTGGCAGAAAATTAGAAGTGGGCGTGGCATCTTAATTTATTCAGCATGACAAAGGTTAACTTTATTTATTTAAACACTACCATGCAAAGCTCATTTTCCCATCGTATTGCACAGATCCGTAGTCTAACCTGGGCTGTTGCTTTTCGTATATGCTTCAACCACAAATGATCAGATTATTAGCTATGTTCAAATAAAGGGAAGGAAAGACAACACCGATGGATACAATTTGTATCGTAACAAAAAGGTTGTCACTTGTTAGTTTTACCAATAGCTAGCTACTGCTATTCTAGAAAGGAAAAGGGGAAAATAACGTAGAAATCTCCACGAAACATATGATCGAACTGGGATTCTAACTTGCGATCCCTGTATCTGTAGCCAGACACGAGTCACCGTACCAACTGCACTATGAAGCCCGACAGAGGTCTTTTCAAACGTGTTAGAATTGATTTATTACATCACCATTTGAAGAAACTTGGTAGATGACTATACTCAAGTACAAATGAAAACAGTATAGACCCGAATTTGATCAGAGTTGTCTTTTAGATACTTTAGGATACACTAGCAGGCATTCAAATAGACTTGTTCAATTTTTACGGTGCGAATGATTGGCTATTCTGAAACATATTTTAATTGTATGGGCCGTGTCTTGGACATTTGCGGACAATGAAGGCCAGGATCAGCCTGCGCATTCGCGCAGGCTGATCAGGGGCCTTCACTGTTTGCTAACAGAATCATTGGATACTACAAAATGTTTGAAAAGAGAGCAGAGATCCGGATGATATTATACACATGCGCTGGGTGAATCTGAATCTGTGTATATTGCGCATGCTCGAAGACACATTTTCGCTTGATGAGGCCCGTATACATGTAACTGTCTTAAACATAAGAACAAATCTAGCATTAATTCAAGAACATGTCAGAATACAGACGGGCTCCAGAAGAAAGTGTTACGAACTTGAGCCGCGGCGCAGCCTTTCCTATCAGATTACATGCGTGACAACATAGCCTCCGCGCAGTCTGATCAGAGTCTTTGCAGGACACTATGAGGGTAGCTTAGAATCCACACCGATTTCTGGCGGACGCTGATTAGACTGCGCGGATGAATATAATGTGTTCTGTGGTACGCAGTGGCTTATGTTTAACTTGTTAAATTAGTTTTTCTTTTATATCTGTATCAGACATTAAATAAGGGCAAGGAGATGCGCGATAACAGCCCAGTAAGTATTCTTTACAAATATACAGCTGGCCGTTATCGGCCCGTTAGAGTAGCTGACGGGCCGATAACGGCCCACTATAGATTTGTAAAGAATGGTAGCTGGACACATAGCTGAAATTCATTAAAGGAAAAATGGGTACACCTTTCGGACCATACAATGTTTTGCCTCTCTTCTGAAAATTGGTCTAGCCTAAGAGGACACCATTTGATCTCATTGAGAGTACATTCTTTCCGCTTTTAAAAACAATTCAGGAATGTTGTGCTTCGTAAATGTGATACAGTCGACACTCGGTATATCGATTTCGCTTATCTCGAATAATCGGTTATCTCAAAGTGAAAATCTGGTCGCTGTTTTTAACATGTAAATCTAACAACAGATAACAAAATATTGTGGAAAAGAGGAGAAATTGCTCCTGAGGAGCAATTTATCCTCTTTTCCACACTATTTTCAATATATCTCTAGGAGTCAAATTGCAAATTCATTTTTGAAATGAGACTGTTCAATTTATTTTGTCTTCCATTCTGCAACTCTAATATGCCGAGGTACGGATATCTCGAATTGTTTTAGATTGTCTCAATGAACTTCGATATAATGAGTGTCGGCTGTATTTCCTGGATATCTTCATTTATATGTTTGCTGTGTATGAAAGCAAAAAGGAAGTAAAAACTGTTTTCTCACTTGTAACAAATGGAGAACTAATTGCATAGAAAATCCAATCCCGTTAAATTCTGAATGAAGTGGTTTAAGAGACAGCTCAAGAAAACAAATACTTAGGGAGTTTTTCTTTTTTTATCATAAGATTGTATGTTGTGTGTACTCATTAGAATCTTCTCATCGAAGCGATTCTAATGAGTACACTCATCGCACAAGTATTGTGTTGAAAATCGAAAAGATTTCCCTAAATTATCGTTAATTGCTTTCTGACCTGCAGCTATGATTAACCCTCAGTGACTCGAAGTACCCATATCTCGAACATCGCTATGGTCCCAAAGCAGTTCGAGCTATTGAAGTTCGACTGTAATAAGGGTTCTTTTAGAGATGAAGTTTACGCACTTGTTTTAAGAGCAAATCAAACTTAATTTAACCATTACCACTCTTTGAGCAGATCTGCAGACGACAAGTTTCAGATATTTCTCTTATTGTTTGCCAGAAAACAGGATTGAACATTTCATGCAAATTGTCTCCAGAGGAGACAGAGACAATTTGCAGAAAATGTCATACGCTGTTTTCCGGTAAAAATAGGAAAATATTTCGAAATGTCGCCTGTTTAGCCAGCACGCTAAGCTTTAGAATTATGACTTGTTGAGAATTGTAACACATGCTATGAACTTAGACAAAATACATCTAGGTCACCACTGTAATCAATAGAATCGTCCGCATAAGCAGAAATAGTTCACTACCTCCATCCTCTGCACATCCGATGTTTCGTATTGTTGGATGTGCATGTTGAATAATGTTCTTCTGAAACTGAGTTTTGCTTATAATTTTTATTGAGTGTCTACCGTTGTAAGGCGATGATTCTTGTGTTGTGTTTTATTTTCGCCTTGGAGCTACTCACAGCGTTTTTGTTTCTTGTGTGTGTGTGTGTGTGTGTGTGTGTGTATGTGTGTGTGTGTGTGTGTTTTTTTTTTTTCCTTCTTCTTCTTTTTTATTTTCTTACTTTGTCCTGTTCGTTGTTGTGGTAACTTTTTGTGGGGAAGAGGGTGCTGATTTCATTACGAAAACTCGCCTATTCAAATATACTGAAAATTTTTACCGCCAAAACTGAAAGTTTTCCGATAAAAATTCTGATATTTTCACATTTTCTGCTCAAAACATTGTGGATACTGTTTATAACCGCTTCGGCGAGGCGGTTCTAACGAATACCCACAATATATGCTTTTTGAGCAGAAATAAGAAAAATAAAGTATACCCCTATAAACCCCAGTTTTGCTAAATAAAAGCGGGATTTAAGGGGTTAAAAATTATATAGGTGTTCGCGCTTTGTCCTGTTCGTTGTTCTATTGTAACGTTGTGTTTAGTGGATCTTGTCTAACATTGTGGTAACTTTTTTGGGGGAAGAGAGTGCTGATTATTTTTACTTTTTTTTTTGTTTTTGTTTGTAGCTTGTTTGCTGTCTGTCTTTGTTTGTTTGCTCTTCCTGGTGTTGTCATATGATATGTTCTCATTACGAAAACACACCTATTCAAACTATATAGAAAATTTCACCTCCAAAAACTGAAAATTTTCATATAAAAACTCTGATATTTTTCATTGTTCTGCTCAAAACATAAATTGTTGGTACTCGTAAGAACCGCCTCGGCGAGGCGATTCTAACGGGTACCCATAATCTATGTCTTTGAGCAGAAATAAGAAAAATAATGTGTACCCCTGTAAATCCCAGTTTTACTATATAATAGTGGGGTTGAAGGGGGTCAAAATTATATAGGCGTGTTTTCTTGATGTGTGATTGTGGCTCTTCCTGGACATCTTCTATACTTCTTTGCATTCACTGGCGGTTTTAAGCGGAAACATCTATATTTCGCGCACGTTTACAAGTTTATTATTTTCAACAGCTTCCATGTACTGTTGCATATTAAGAAGTGATATTTGTTCCCTTTGTTCAGTACACCCAATTAAATAACCTTCTTCATTTATATGATTACAAATACTAGACAATCCAATCAAGTTGAACAAGTCAGTCTTTAAAATTACGGTTAAGGCATCAAAAGGCATCAATTCTTCTAATTGTTATGTTATAGGAGACTATGCGTACAGTGGTTCTGGATTAATTTCCGAAGACAGACTAAATGAATCGTAACTTCAGATAACACCTTCGGCCATATGCGCCAATGAAGATTCAGATCAGCCTACACGTATTCGCGCAGGCTGATCAGAATCTTCACTGGGCACAATTGGGAAACATCACGAAAACACGCCCATATAATTTTGACCGCCTTAAACCCCACTTTTATATAGTAAAACTGGGGTTTACAGGGGTATACATTATTTTTCTTATTTCTGCTCAAAAACATAGATTGTCGGTACTCGTTAGAACCGCCTCACCGAGGCGGTTCTAACGAGTATCCACAATCTATTTTTTTTTTTGAGCAGAAATATGAAAATTATCAGAATTTTTATCCGAAAATTTTCAGGTTTTGGAGGTGAAATTTTCTATATTTTTGAATAGGCGTGTTTTCGTAACGGCCAATGATGCAAAGTTTCTTCATACGGACAATACAGACTGATCAAACTGCGCGGATGCGCAGGCTGATTTCCCGATCAAAAAAAATCGTCTAGTGGAGCTAGATGTCTGATTACCTTCGTTGTCTGGTCAATTTGCTTCATATCTGCGAGCAGGCAGTTGCTCCTTGGGCCTTTGCTGGTCGCATATACCATAAGTACCATTGTCTCGTGCACCGCTCCATTTTAATCATTGTTTTAAATAACTTGTTGTATGTATTTGTATGTATGTAGTTCTGTTGAGGGCCCCAAGGAAGATTGGTAAAACCAATTGGGCTACCCTCGTAAAATAAAGAATTTACTTACTTACTTACTTAGTTATGGTTGGGCGCACATATCAGAAGGTACGTTTTCTCAAGATGTCATTCAAGCGATACCTTCCCAGATGACTGAGCACGTTGAATACCGTATGGTGGTAGTTAGCAAAACAAATTATTATACATAAAATGTACAATTTGGACCAGTATCATAATATTTTCCAATTTAATGCTTAGCGATCGTATATTGTCTAGTACGGCAAAAGACCACAAATGGAATTCGCAGCGCAAACTATTATAAAAATATGTAGAATATGAATCATTATCCTCGTTTTGTTCGAATATTTATATGTACTTCATACATTATATTATCCTAACTGCATTGCTGTAAAATTACAACATTCCAATTCTTGCTACGTTAAATACATTGTACCCTTTATATCTGGACATTTTATGACAAACTATACTCCGCCTAAAATTTAAACAATTCTATTTGTGTACCCGGTCAAATCTCTAAAAGGTGGCAGCTGAATGGCAATTGCTGTAAATCTTTGGTGTCTTATCTTGGTCTTCAGTGTCTGCTTATGTCTGTGTGTCCCTATACTTAAGGTAAGTACGTTACTATAACATTCATTAGGCTGTAAACTCGTACACCTGGGCCCGGTTGTTCAAAGCTAACGACATCGTTAGTTAACGATTCGTTAAAATTTACATCGAGTGATACGCGAATATGCCGAAAGTTTTTGCTGAAAAAATCTGAGTAGCTTTTGCAGTGCAAAAGCTACTCACATTTTTTCAGCAAAAAATATCAGAATATTGTATATTGAATCCGCTAAAACAGTTAACGAAATGACCCTTAACGAGCTCGTTAAGCTAACGACGCTTTGAACAACCGGGCCCTGGTAGATTTTACGAGGCCTGACTTGTGACTTTGTATGTGGTGCTTTTGGTTATGTATCTTTATTTGTTCCTCATCGCACCTTCATTTGGTGGCTCGGGAGGGCTGTGCTTAATGATAGTGGCATTTCCTGGGTATCTTCGTTATATGTGTTTTCATCCTTGCTTTCCCTTTACATTAGTGACTTTCTAAAAGGGAATTACTTAAAACGGAAAGAATTTGCTCCTAAATGGGAACACATTCGGTGCTACAGAGTAGACCCTATTCAGGAGGGAGATAAAATGATTTTAACTAAGTTAAAGCGAGCTCATAGAAAGAGAGCAGCCAGAACAGGTTATCTATATGTTCAACAGTTGAGCCATACCGGGCATTTGTCAATAAACAAACGTACTTTAGGGACTGGCTGTTTGCTCTCACTGTTATTATAGCAATTATTTCAGTTTTGACTCTTCCCAAGGAAGTTCTTCTGTTGTGGTTCTTATTTGTGCGTCTGTGGTTTCACATCACGAAAACATGCCTATGTACTTTTGACAATGACAATGACAATGACAAATGACAATGACAAAATTTTATTATGTAATAAAGGCCTTCAGCCCATAATACATATCAAGTAAACACATATTTACTTGGTGATACCCAATATTTTGTTATATTTGTTAGCATTCTATAAACTAAATACTATGCTATTCATCGTTTAAAACTTTTTAGATTTGTTGGTGACAGAAGAAAATGTTATTAATCATCATACACATATACCTGTGCAGCCAATACGTCATTAAATCTAAGGGAATTAAATGTGACAATCTTTATTTATATTACTTGTATCAATTATCTCGCTTGGTGGTCCTCTGTGAGAAAAGTGTACAATCACTCTCTCCACATTAAGACCCTCTTTAAACAATCTTGTCGGACATATTTGACGTTTAGCATTCCTTTAAAATTTTTGACCCCTTTAAATCCCACTTTTATATAGTAAACTTGGGTTTACAAGGGTGTACATTAGTTTTCTTATTTCTGCTCAAAAACATGGATTGTGGGTTCTCGTTAGAATCCCCTCGTCCTTTTTTGCTTAAAACATAGAGTGTGGTACTCGACGAGGCGGTTCTAACGAGTACCCACAATCTATGTTTTGAGCAGAAAAATGAAAAATATCAGAATGTTTTATCTGAAAATTTGAATAAACGGTGGTAAATAAATTTTTCAGTATATTTTGCATAGGCACGTTTTCGTAATGACATGTTGCGGTTTGTAGTCATTATTTGTTCCTTATCTCTCCTTCTTATGGTGACTCGAAAGGAATCAATTTATGATTGGGGCTTTCCTGGGTATATTCACTTACAGTTGTTTTTTTTTTTTTTTTTTTTTTTTTTTTTTTTTTTGTTTGTTTTTTTTTTTTAATTCAGGGCCCAGTTGTTCAAAACTAACGATGTCGTTAGTTAACGTATCATTGAAACTTTGATCATACACTAATATTTTTGCTGAAAAAAATGTGAGTAGCTTTTGCATTTGCAAAAGCTACTCACATTTTTTCAGCAAAAAATACCTGTGAATTAGATATTGTACTTACTAGAACATGTAACAATTTGACCACTAACTAGCTCGTTAAGCTAACGTTGCTTTGAACAACTGGGCTCTGATGTCCAATAATATAAAATATACTGGTTTGAAGTAGTGCTCCGCCATTAAGTTAAAACACCAAACAAAATGGTACTTCAGGCAAATGTGAAGGAATATGTATTGGGACGGACTGGTCTGATAAACAGTGTAGACCTAGATCAGATGGCAGAACGCGACATCTGATCAAGGTCTACACTATTTGCCATGCGTTCAGTAGACATAGTTACAGTCAGCAAAGGGTAAGGAATGGCGTTTCGCTTTTGTGAAATGTAATTATAAATAAGCAGAAAATAGGATGCTCGCATAATATAAAATCTAGATCTACGTCATTTAAATGAATTATGAAATCGTATTTGCAGATATTTCCAGATAAGTATTTCATAGATGGTTAGATGCTTATGAAGGACTTTTCTTTGGACTGTTTTCTATAACAAAAACATACCCAGCGCCATCTGCGTATGAACCTTTGGGCTGTTCATTGTTGTCTTTGTGTGAGAACGTTTTGTTAGATATACCGCAGAACATTTTGTGAGGTGTACATCAGGTAAATGATTTTGGATTCATGTGCAAATACAGTCGAACCTTGTTATCTCGAACTCGCTTATTTCGAATTACCGCTTATTTCGAAGTGAAAATCTGGTCCCTGTTTTAACATGAAACTATGACAACAGGTAACAAAATAATGCGGAAAAGAGGAGAAATTGCTCCTCAGGAGCAATTTCTCCTCTTTTCCACATTATTTTGTTTATATATTTCTAACTTCAGGAGTCAAATTACATATTGATTTGTTAAATGTGGTTGTTCAATTTATTGTTTTCCCTCTGATATGTCGAAGTACGGATATCTCGAAGTGTTTCAGTTAGTCCCTTGGAATTCGAGATAACGGGAGTCGACTGTATGTGTGTGTTTGTGAAGATAATTTTATCTTTCATATGCTTTGGTGCACATGTCGCACTGGCCGATAATACAAAATAATACATGTCGTAGCTCGTTATCTCGAATTCGCTTATTTCGAATTACCACTTATCTCGAAGTGAAAATCTGGTCCCTGTTTTAACATGAAACTATGACAACAGGTAACAAAATAATGTGGAAAAGAGGAGAAATTGCTCCTTAGGAGCAATTTCACCTCTTTTCCACGTCATTTTATATATACGAGGCATTCCTTGCTAAAATAGCAGCCCTTTCGATTTGATTGAGTTGAGGCTTTACGGCCAAGTCAACCCATTAGGGTCATGTCGAGCCGGTCAGTTTACATGTACCTAATCACACTTTTCCTGGGCAGGCTTAGTCCTCTCAGCGGTAGCCTTTGTGCACATTCTTTCGCCAGAGACTGACAGTTACCTTTCTTGAATCATCGGAAATGAGAGGATGACGTAGAAAATATTCCATAAGCAATCTCCATAAAAGATTGGCTGATATGGCCCGGCGGGGATCGAACCCGTGACCTCCTGATCACCAGTCGGACGCTAATCCGACTGAGCCACCGAGCCCCAGGGGTACTCTGAATGTTTCCTACTACATAGTCTAGGGCTATTTTTTTATTTTCGAGGGGTTGGGGGATGGGGGTTGGAAAAAGGGGCTTCTTTTTTCTCGTATTGTAAGAATCGGGGTTAGAACCTTCTGTTGAACTGATAGTTGTTTTAATTTAGTTTTAACAACTCTATTTCTGCTGTGTTTCATTTCAAACGGAGCTACGGTTGGAAACTGTTTAAAGCACATATTACTAATACAATCATTGTACTGAAAAAATAAATGAAAACGACACTTTTATAAAAAGAAAGCAAGGGGAATATTTTGTGGGGTATGCTGAAAGCTTCAGATATTTTTTGGTATGGCTTGTATACCGTATATATGTTTTAGGGTAAACACTAGGTGCTGGGGCCCAGCCTATGTAGCAGACAAAATTCAGAGTACCACACCCCTCCCCTCCCTTCCCCCACCCCCAGGGCACCGAGCCCGGCAGCAGTCCTTTGGAACGAACAAAACTGTCAGCTGTAAACATTGTATACAATTAGAACACTCACTTTGGACCGATATCAACACACACCTCGGAAAGCAGCTGCAGACATCGCGGAAATTGTTCTCATCAGCCTGTCAGTTTAAGTATTTTGCCGTCGCTACAGTTTCTTGAATACTTAATGAAAAAGAAATCAAATAAAGTAAACATTCACAATTTGTGCTATTCTGTCTAAGCATATCAAGTTATTGATAAGGGATTTTTCCTTGGAATGGCGTATGATCTCTGTGTGTTGGTGTGTGTGTGGTGGACAGAGAGAGAGAGAGAGAGAGAGAGAGAGAGAGAGAGAGAGAGAGATCATAATTAGTTTTATTTAGTCACAGGCACTTATATGCAGAGATTACATTATGACACATTATTTAACCTTAAAATGATCAAATCGATTAACACTTTGTATTTTTCTTTTTCTTCCTCTTCTTCTTCTTTTTATTATTATCAACACTCATTTTGGCATAGCAATTGTACAGAAATGTTTGGTTAGATATACCGTTAGTGTGTTCATCGCTCTTACGGATTATTCTTTTTAGAATCTATTTATCATCACTACAGTTGTGGCGGCCGTAACACGTCCCCGCGTACTTCAATATAGTGTAGTATATATTTTCAGGCCATTTGTGATCATTGAACCTATTCCCATATTTCTTAGAAATTCAAATGTGGGTCACTGTTGATGCCTACTTGCCCCGCAACTATCTTGTTTGGCCCAGAAAACTGCACTCTACCGCTGTTTTTTTTTTTTTTTTTTTTTTTTTTTAGTTTTTTTTAAGTGTTTTCATTTGTTAATCATAAGTCGGTGTGTGCGTGTGTGCGTGCGTGCGTGTCTGTGTTTTATATTGCTCTGAAATGTCATTTAGGACCTATTTCTCTTCGCTACAACAGGTGTTAGAGCACTGTAAAAAATCCCGTTGATTTTAAGGTAAATACTGGCAACTGGCTGACAGAGCCTTTACCGTAAACTTTTACAGGGGACCGTAGAATTTTTGCAGGAATTACCTCACAGGATGGGGTAAGGATGTGTAAGTTTAAGATACTGTGCGTTAGTTCACATCCCTACTATCTCCTATACGTTACCTACCTTCCCCTACACTACTCTACCATGCGTACTTATTACTGTAAATAATCTACAAGCGCCAGTAAAATTTACAGTACATGTACTGGCAACCAATTGCCAGTATTTACCTCAAAATCTACGGGATCTTTTTACAGTGTGCCGTGTGGCGACCGTAAAACCTCTCCCCGTGCTTCACTACTACAATGAAGTCTATATTTTCTAGTCCTTTGTGATTATTCAGTCTGACCAGAAAAGTACGATACTTTTGTTATTTTCAATAGGTATTTGATAATGATTGCAGTTTGTTTATAATTATTCACTTTATGTGGTTGCTATCAATTAGTTATCTTATCGATCTCCAAACATATTCTGCATTCTGATGCCATAGCTGAAAAAGAAAAAAGAAGAAAAAAAAAAAAAAAAATAAAAAAGAAAAAAAAACAAACAAACAAAAAAAAAAAAGAAAAAAACAACAACATAATATCGGGCATATGTAGAAATTCATAGATGTCTGTAGAATGTGTACTTAGAGTGGTCATCATATGAACTGCAACGTAAGAAAATGTATCTCATCTGACAGTTTTATATTTCTACTCAAAACATAGATTTTAGGTACTCGATAGAACCGCCTCACCGAGGCGGTTCTAACGGGTACATACAATCTATGTTTTCGATCAGAAATAAGGAAAAATAATGTATACTATTGTAAACCCCAGTTTTCTATATAAAAGTGGGGTTAAGGGGGTCAAAATTATATAGGTATGTTTTCGTGATGTTCTGACATTCGCCCAACGAAGACTCAAATCTGCCTGCTTATCCGCGCAGTCTCAACAGAGTTTCTGTTGTCTGCATGAGGAAACGTAGCGTCCTTGGCTATCCAAAATGCGCCCAATGGATAGTCTGATCAGACTGCGAGGATGTCCGATGGTACGTTTTCTGACGTTTGGGCTCAATTGCATAATTCGATCCGATCTCATTAATGATGGTATATTGATGCAGACACAATGTTAAGGTTTAATATGATTGATTGTCTGTCTATAAAGATATATATTTACATGGACCCCCGATATTGTGTTTCTTCCACATATTTTGTGGCGCTTACTTTTCCCAAGTAACTTGTAGTAATATCTCTTTTTAAAGTCATTTTAACATGGATCGCGCTAACTGAAACATTCTTATCCAGCACATTATTCGTTCACTCTCATGTACATACACGTTTTAGGTCTTAGCAGTCTGTAGGCTGAATCATAAGATAAAAAAAAAAAAAACAAAAAAAAAAAAAAAAAAAAAAAAAAAAAAAACTCCGACAGTTTTTCTTATATTTTACCAAAAAATAAGATAGTTCATTCAAAGAGGACAGTTTGAATGAGATACATGTATCTTATTTGCGAAAAAGACAAATAAGAAAATGTTCAAATGTTTCTATTAATAATCAGAAGGTTATTGTTTATCTTTTTTTAAATTCGTAAACTCTCAAATATACTTACACAAAATTGTAGCTCTGCCACATTTCAAAAGGCGGTTTGATAAGCTAAACGGTTCCATGAGTTATTTCTGATGCTTTTAAACCCAACATAAAAAGAAGTGTATGTGCTGATCCCGAAATTTAGTACTTAAGATGGTAAAAACAGGAGACGCGTAGGGATGGGGTAAAAAGAAATTAGATCGCGCAGACGATGACATGCATCGCAAATCTCCACACTTTTACGACTAAGCAGTGAGAAGTGAAAAGTAACTTGCAATCGAACATTCTTAAGTCATGAAGCAAGTTTGGTGAAATTCCTCCCAGTGGTTTAGGAAAGAAATAGCGTGACGGACGGATAGGCGGCGGCGTTTACAATATCCCCATCGCATTTTTGTTTTATTCAAAAATGCATGGGGATAACAAAACAGTGATAGAGTAAAATAGTTTACACGAGAATACGGTACATCCCCGTTCACTTTCTGGACACGAAGTCGATGAATAATGTGATGTCTGTTCAGGGACTACATTAGCATATAACCAGAGAGAGAGAGAGAGAGAGAGAGAGAGAGAGAGATCACATCAAGTGCTTGGTATTGTTTGTTTTCATAAAACACAGGATAACGTACTAAAATGCGTTTCAGCATTTACACCGGCATATTAGATCATACCACTGTAATAAAGCGAAGATAATAAATCTATATTATTTCAGTTCTGATGTTTTTGGTTGTGAATTTATCAATCCTAAGCGTCTCTATTTAATATATGAGCGGCGTCATGGAAAAGGAGCCGTTATAGCACATGCGAACAGCAAAGGTTCAGGCGAGCCTGCGCATCCTCACAGTCTCACCCGAACATGTACTATTCGTTACGTAAGCGATAGGTCAAGGCAAATTAAAGCTAAAGAACTAGACCTCGCTAAAGGGCCGTGTATGCGCACGGACTGATTTGACGGAAGAGTTCAAAAAGCCTTTTACTCGCGACACAGTTCATATCAGCCTTTGTTTCCATGATATTTGAGACACGATGAACCAACAGACTGACTAAGGAATATTCTGCGACGATCAATTATATCAAATTTGATAGGGTTGTCGTCTAAATAATTGTTTGGACGGAAAAATACAAGTCTAAACGAAGCAGGCAGTGACTTTTTCATTTACTTTCGATGTATTGAGACGGACATAAATCATATTTTTAAACAAACATGCTGATTATCCAAACTATTCGGCATTTCAACTTATAATAATTTGGACTACCTATATTTATACTATTTTATACTTGTCACATCCGGCTAGGCGAGGCAATAAATGACAGATTCGAGCAGTTCACTAGAGAATCGGGAAGAGTAGCTTTTGTGCGCTTTCTCCGAGTAGGCTAATTATATACTACGATATAATATAAAATGACAATTGTCTCAAGTATTAGAGTCATCTTAAATTGTATCCTACTGCCATCTGTGTAAAGGGGAAATGTTTCAAGCAAAATGAACTCGTTTTTCATTTATGTTTGTTAACTTCTTGGGGAAATTCGTTGGTAAGTGAAGAAGTCAATCTTCGACAGAGCAATTGTCATTATATCACTCTATAGAATGCTAACGTTCTGTCGAAAGGACGTTAAATCAAGATGCATCACGAAAACATGCCTGTATAATTTTGACCCCCTTAAACCCCACTTTTATACAGTAAAACTGGGGTTTACAGGGTATACATTATTTTTTTTTATTTTTGCTCAGAAACAGAGATTGTAGGAACTCGTTAGAACCGCCTCGGCGAGGCGGTTCTAACGAGTACCTACAATCTATGTTTTTTAGCAGAAATTTGAAAAATATCAGAGTTTTTTTATCTAAAAATTTTCTGTTTTTGGAGGTGAATTTTTTATATATTTGAATAGGCGTGTTTTCATAATGAAACATGATATATCCAAGATACTTCAGTGTGTTTTAGTTACAGGTAGCGTTTGTCCTGTTTGAGGAACCGTGTACTCCAGTTACTAGACCGGGTGTGGCCTAAATGTAAGCAAATGACATTGCCTATCACTGTCAAAATGGATAAGTCTATTCATAAATTTGTTGTGATCATCGTTTCTATTACCTTAGCACTCTCATTGTTATTATATTCGAAACGAATAACTACGCCTGATAGACACAGTCGGTTGTAAATTTTGTGAAAGCATTTGTCACAGATGTGTCCGGCATTTTTTATCATCGACCTCGACCATATATATACAAACAAATCTTCTTCCTTACAGATCGGTCAGGTTAATTTCTGATTTTAGGGGTGTCCGTAGTTAATTCATTATTTTTTGTCAAAAAAAATATCATCTACACATTGTAGATCCTGGTCAAGCGTGTAAGGTTCTTTTTCAGCACCCGTCGCAGAATTCAGGCTCAGAGCCACTTGATTTCGATTTAGACATGAGAACTATGAATTACACAACCAAACATAATGATAAAGAAGGAAGGAAAGAAAGAAAGAAAGAAAGAAAGAAAGAAAGAAAGAAGAATGACAGATGGTTTTATTGCGTTTGGGTACTTTGTTTTTTCGTTCTTCCGTTCGTTCGACACATTTTGTCTAGAAATAGGATCTTCAAATTTTATGATTGGAATCAGGATAAAAATAACTGCACCCGTATGTTTTGCGTCGGACTTGGTTGCTTGTAAGCCTTCAAACTTCAACCCTGGCGCGTACAAAGTGCACCTGTGCATAAGAACCCGATGGACGTTAGAGTTTTAAGTATTTATTAAAAGAAAAGGGAAAGGTCTTGGCCGCTATTTGGGCAAGTTAGATTGCGGGTTTTCGTTTCTTAAATATTTACAAATATATTTTACTTAAATATTAATAGAAAGGAAGGTAATGATCAGAAATCGATACAATTACCCAATACCTTCCGTTCTAAGATACCAAAGGGAAGGGACGTACTTAAAGCAAAACACTACAAGCAGAAAGCCAAAAGAACAGTTTCTTTCCCAAAATTTGGCCAAGCAATCAATTTCCATAATAATACCCAGTTTGTACGCTTGGACACTTAAGTTGTAAATTACATTTGTGAGACAAGCGTTTAAAATGCGAATGTTGTTGAGAGTCGTTGATGGCGTTTAGAGGAAGAAAATCTCGCAATATTGTATGGACAGCTGTAAGATAAACCTTAAATTACTGCAATTCACATGTTATTTTACCTATTTGATTACAAATCCATACGCCCAAATATGTGTTCGAAGAATGGCTAACAATACAAATTCTTGATCAAACACTTTAGTATGGATCTGCTTTGCTTGCACAAACACATTTTTCCGTATATTAAGAGTAATCATAATGTCACTCATCAGATGATATATACAAGAGGGCCAAGATGGCCATGTATCGCTCACCTGATTACCAGTTAAGTTTCGAGTCAATTGCCTTTCGGTTCAAAAGCAGAAGTTCAATATAGATTTTCAAGATGGTGGCCAGGGTTTTCGTGTCTATTGGCCTTTCGTTTTAGGAGAAGAAGCGAAAAATAGATTTTCGAGATGGCAGCCATGGCGGCCATCTAGGATTTCCGATCGGAGCGATTTTAGCTATTTTTGATCTACTAGTCACCCCGATGCTTCCTACCAAGTTTCAATTCAATAGGTCTTTCAGTTCAAGGGAAGAAGCGAAAAATTGATTTTAAAGATGGTGGTCATGGCGGTCATCTTGGATTTCCTTTCGAAACAATTTTAAGCAGTTTTGATCTACAAGTCACTCCGATGCTTCCTTCCGAGTTTCAAGTTAATTGACCCTTAGGTTCTAGTTAACTGGCCTTTCGGTTCAGGCAAAGAAGCGAATAAGCAGCGACTCCGACTGGATTGTGTTTAGCAAGTTTTGATCTACAAGTCATCCTAATGCTTTCTACCCAGTTGGCTTGCTTCAGGAGAAAAAGCGAAAAATATTTTTCACAATGGCGGCTACTATAGCCATCTTGGATTTTCGATCGGAACGCTTTTAGCTATTTTTGATCTACAAGTCACCCCGATGCTTCCTACTGAGTTGCAAGTCATCTTGCTTTTCAGTTCAAGAAAAGAAGCGAAAAGTAAATTTTCAAGATGACGGCAATGGCTGCCATCTTGGATTTCTGATCGAAATGAGTTTAGTTATTATTAATCTACAAATGTACCTGGCGCTTCCCTCTAAGTTTCAAGTCAATTGGTATTTCGGTTCAGGAGAAGATGCGAAAAATAGATTTTTAAGTTTGCAGCCACGGCGGCAATCTTTGATATCCGACTGGAACGATTAAAATTATTTTTAATCTACAAGTCACCCCGATGATTTGTACCAAGTTTCAAATCAATTTGCCTTTCAGTTACGGGGAGACGAAGCGAGAAACAGATTTTCAAGTTGGCAGCCATGGCGGCTATCTTGGATTTCCAATCGGAACGATTTTAGCTATTTTGATCTGCAAGTCACCCCGATGCTTCCTACCACGTTTCAAGTTAATTGGCCTTTCGGTTCAGAAGAAAGGCAAAAAGAAATAGATATTCAATATCACGGCCATGGCGGCCATCTTAGATTTCGGATCGGAATTATTTTAGCTGTATTAATTTAATCTACTAGTCACCCCGATGCTTCCTACCAAGTTTCAAATCAATTTGTTTTTCGGTTTAGGTGAAGAATAGAAAAATAAATGATCAAGACGCCGTTCATGGCAGCCGATATCCGATCGGAACGATATTAGCTTAACTTGATCTATAAGTTACCTTGATGCTTCCTTCCAAATTTCAAGTCAATTGGTCTGTCATGTCAGGAGAAGAAGCGAGAAATAGATTTTCTAGATAGCAGCCACCTTGGATTTCCGATCGAAACAATTCTAGTTTTTTTTTTTAATTTCTAATCACCCCAATGCTTCCCTCTAATTTTCAAGTCAATCGGCCTTTCAGTTCAAGAGAAGAAGCAATTAAGAAATAGGTTTTCATAATAGCCGCCATCTTGGATTTTCGATCGGAAAGATTCTAGTTTGATTTTCAAGTCGTATGTTTCCTACCCATTTTCAACGGACATTGACCGATCACAATAGCTCAGATTGAGCACTTTATTTTCAGGGGAAATAATAACCAATGGTAAACAAATAACTTCACAATTTAACCCTCCGACTTGTGGACCTATTTACGGGTAAGTGTACAGATACAAAGTACTTAGGATATATACGAAGTCATTGTTATCATTTGATTCGCGCCGTAAAAGAAATAATTTCAAGTAATACGTCAAGAACGGCTAAGGAACCCACACAATCTGAAAAGCATTATGAAAACACACCTATTCAAATATATTGAATTTTTTACAACCCCACAACACACACTCACCCCGAAAAAAGGGGAACATTTTCAGATAAAAAATTCTGATATTGTTCATATTTCTGCTCAAAACATAGATTGTGGATACTCGTTAGAACCGCCTCGCCAGGCGGTTCTAAGAAGTACCCAAATCTATAATTTTAGCAAAATAAGAAAATAATGTATACCCCTGTAAAACCCAGTTTTACTCTTTAAAAGTGGGGTTTAAGGGGGTCAAAATTATATAGACATGTTTTCGTGGTGGTTTTCCTGTACACTTATATATTCCACATTGTTACACAATTCTGCAAGGGGACAGCAAAAATCCTGATCAAAATGCGCGGATGCTTAGACAGATTTGAGCCTTTGTTGTCCACATTTCCCCCGAAGCTACATTTTTCATAAAGCGAGACTCATTTTGTTTTTGTCCTAGAGACATACTGGAATATTATTGTTGAAACAAAAGAATTCCCAATTCTCACAACAATTAGAACTGTTGATGGCTGTGTTAATTTTCTTCATTGAAGGCCAAGGGTTGAAAACGGTGTCCGTAAGATATTCGAGAAGAAGATATTTTTGTATTTGTTCTTCCGACCCTGCCATAAGCTATTCACAGTACAAATCGCACTGCTATTAGTGCCACAAAACATCATCATGTACGTCCCAAAAGAATTATTAAGTTCGTTGTAATCTTTGAAGTAGACTTACAAAAAGGACATTGTGTTTCAGATTGCTGTAGCATTTAATTCTTACTGTGATGTTTATGACAGATACACTGTATTCCCACACTGCGGAATTTGCTAATGGACAGGACATGCCTCAATATATTCCGCAACATTCATTGATTGTATATATAGACGGCGTATTTCCTGATTAGACTGCTCAGGTGCACAGGCTGTTCGTAGCTTTCGCAAAGACGCCGTTCGGTTGCCGTTCGGTTGACGCATTTGTAATGGGACGCGTTGTGGCGTGTTTACACAAATATATGTTTCCAGACAAGTCATTCTAAAGTAACCCAGAATCATCATCTAAATAACATTTAATGCTAAACGTGGAAATTTGATGAGATGTACTTTTGTTCCCTTTAGTATTAAATATATTAACCCTTTAGGCGCTAATCACATTTTCAGCAGACAACAACTTATTTTTTAGGGAAATTAAGGTTTGACATTTGTGAATTGCATGCCCTTTTGACTTTTTACATGGAAAGTCAATATTTTGTATAATAATTTACCCATGGAAGCAAAACACTTACTCATGAAATTTAAACAAACTAAGTATCGAGTTTTCTGGGCCAGTTTCAGCTTATAAGGCCTTATGAGTGACCCTCATAAAAATTTAAAAAATGCCGGATTGGTCTCAAAGATCATAAAGGATCAGAAAATATGCCTCGTCAATGACCCTCATATAAAGCTTAAAAAATCCCGGAATTGACGTGATGTCCTCAAAGTACCAGAAAATATAAACTACACTGTAGTACATGTAAAAACGGAGAGGCGTTTTATGGCCGCCACGCAGTACTAACATTACGAAAACACGCCTGCTCAAACATATAGAAACTTTCACCTCCAAAAAACTGAAAAGGTTCATATGAAAAAACTCTGCTATTTTTTTCTATTTCTGCTCAAAACATATATTGTGGGTAATCATTAGAACCGCCTCGGCGAGGCGGTTCTAACGAGTACCCAAAATCTATGTTTTGAGCAAAAATATGAAAAATAACGTGTACCCTGTAAACTCCAGTTTTACTATAAAAAGGAGTTTAAGAGGGTCAATATTATATAGGCATGTTTTCGTGATGCACCAGCTGTAGTGAAGATAAATAGCTTCTGAAAGCATGTATTACTTTTTCTGAAAAGTAACAAAATCAATTTCAGAATGTCGTCTGCTACAAACTTGCTTAGCGCTTTAAGGATTAAAATTCAAGTCTGTGAAAGCTGCCGAATTTACATTTTCACTTTATCCTACTAAATTGAAATATAATTGCTTTATAACGGCGGATAACTGGGGACATTAATGCCACGGGCAAATTATTGCGCGCTTAAAATAAAACGAAGGAGAAAACCAATTAGGCTCATTTTGATTTTCTGCATTTTCTTCATAAAAAAGCGCAATCATTTCACCATGCACACAAACCTGAACTCTACCTTACTGCGCTTTCCATTTAAACATTATATTACCCAGAACGAGTTGGTTAATAATGTAGGAAAAAGGCCACAATCACGAGATCCAGCCCTCTAAAGGCAACCAATCACAGGACGACACCAATGAGAACTGAACGAACAAAACGAAGATAAATCCTTTTCCAATATATATATACATATATATATGAGTGCAAATATGTCCAAAGAAAATATGGCCACCATCCCTTACAACAGCGGAAACCTATTTCCGACGGCTATTCCATAAACGCTCAGAGAATCTCTTTAAAATGCCTCCGCATGCAGTGCCATCACGAAAACACACCTATATTATTTTGACCCCCTTAAACCCCACTTTTATACAGTAAAACGGGGGTTTACAGGAGTATACATTATTTTTCTTATTTCTGCTCAAAAACATATATTGTGGGTACTCGTTAGAACCGCCTCGCCGAGGCGGTTCTAACGAGTACCCACAATCTATGTTTTGAGCAGAAATATGAAAAACATCAGCGTTTTTTATCTGAAAATTTTCAGTTTTTGGAGGTAAAATTTTCTATATATTTGAATAGGCGTGTTTTCGTAATGCATGTCCGTACTTCCATTTCATAAAATTCTTACCTCCGTGCAATTCTGCAACCGTTAACACGGCGCTTAGAAGTAAGTAAAAGCTGCAATGAATGAGGACGTTTTCAAAAGTGTGTGCAGAAGCAACTGTCACAGAAATGGCGTTCATGCCGCGTGACTTTCTACAAAAAGGGCCGTTTAGATTTCTTTTCTAATCATTTACAAATGTAATTTAGATCTTAATTATATAATGTATGCATTTTCACTGCTAAGATACGCTTTGCTTTGGAAGTTAGTGACGCCTTAACCAAACAAAAGACATCAGAGAGTTGGTGTTTCATATGATGTATTTTGTTTTATTTTTTTTATTTTACGATGAAGATTCCAATGAATAAAATTATATTAGCAAAGAGCAGGCATGATCACAGAGAGCGGCAGGGTTTGAGTGTTATTTATCTCAGGTCGGATGAAAACCCCACAGACTCGGAGCAGCCTATCGCGAATTACCGCTTATCTCGAAGTAAAAATCTGGTCTCTGTTTAAAAATGAAAATCTAACAACAGGTAACAAAATATTGTGGAAAAGAGGAGCAATTTCTCCTCTTTTCCACAATATTTTCAATATATCTCTAAGTCAAGGAGTCAAATTACGTATAATTTGTGAAATGTGGTTGTTCGATTTATCTATCCTCAATTCTGCAAACCTGATATGTCGATGTACGGATATCTCGAAGTATTTCAGACAGTCCTTTGAAATTCGAGATAACGAGTCGACTGTATTTGACACAAGCAAAATGTTTATTCAGTTATTTATTGTTACTGTATCAGTTTGTATTTTGCTTACTTGAACCGAGTAATTACAATTACACAGAAATTATTTTTTAAAAAGTATTGCGTAAAGTATCTGATGTTTCGATGTTTCTGTAACCTGGCTTCATCTGGGTTACATAAACTTTAATTCTTAAAAATGTTTGATGGGGAATTTGCTCATAATGCATAACTTGATTAACTTGAATCCAAGTTCCATTTTTACTTAACATGTTTGATAACAGGAATCAGAAAGGGGCTGTTTTGCTACTGATGCATGATCACAGCTTCTACTTGCAGAATACATTCCAAGGCCTCCCAGTTAGCCATTCTCAGAGGAAGTGCAAGTAATTTGATATGACCACTGCCTATCAATCATCACGAAAACATGCCTATATAATTTTGACCCCCTTCAACCCCACTTTTATATAGTAAAACTGGGGTTTACAGGGGTATACATTATTTTTCTTATTTCTGCTCAAAAACATAGATTGTGGGTACTCGTTAGAACCGCCTCGCCGAGGCGGTTCTAACGAGTACGCACAATCTATGTTTTGAGCAAAAATATGAAAAAAATCAAAGTTTTTTTATCTGAAAATTTTCAGTTTTTGGAGATGAAATTTTCTCTGTATTTGAATAGGCGTGTTTTCGTAATGTTAAGTCCAAGTTCCATTTTTACTTAACATGTTTGATAACAGGAATCAGAAGGGGCTGTATTGCTACTGATGCATCATCACGAAAACATGCCTATATAAATTTGACCCCCTTCAACCCCACTTTTTTATAGTAAAACTGGGGTTTACAGGGGTATACATTATTTTTCTTATTTTGCTAAATAACATAGATTGTGGGTACTCGTTAGAACCGCCTCGCCGAGGCGGTTCTAACGAGTACCCACAATTTATGTTTTGAGCAGAAATATGAAAAATATCGGGGGTTTTATCTGAATTTTTTTTTTTTTTGAGTTTTTGGAGGTGAAATCTTCTATATATATTTGAATAGGCATGTTTTCGTTATGTGATCACAGCTTCTACTTGCAGAATACATTCCAAGGCCTCCCAGTTAGCCATTCTCAGAGGAAGTGCAAGTAATTTGATATGACCACTGCCTATCAATACACATATTAATGAGATCTCTCTTTCAGACAAATCCCATGGGTTATATCCAACTGATATTCACAAATATCAAAAATATTAAAAATGAAATTAGATAAATTCTAAATAAACTATTATGAAGTTTAATTATATTTATTTAAGTAATAACTACTTTCATTAAAGTGATTAGTATAATTAACCTGGTGATATTTCTTTGCTAGAGTATTATCTAGAAAAGTCGTATGTGTAACGGGTTTTTTGCAAACTTTAATTATGAATTATTTTTCCAAAGCTACTAGCATAATTAAACATTAAAAATAAAACATAAAAAATGACAATATATACAGAACGATTTTACATAACCAACATATAAGACACGTACGCTTAGCGGTCATATCGCTTCATTCTCATCAAAAGAACCTAAAAACCTCATATTTCTATTTTATAAGATGAAAACGGACAGTATCTTTATAGAAAAGAAAAAGAAAAAAACTATTTTATACAAACAAATAGAGCAGAATTAAATTCAGTTTGAAAAACATAAAAGTGGAGACACCAGATATTATTCATCATCCAAACGTTTTCATCAAGAAAACATACCTATATAATTTAGACTCCCTTAAACCCCACTTTTATATAGTAAAACTGGGGTTTACAGGGGTATACATTACTTTTGTTATTTCTGCGCAAAAACACAGATTGTGGGTACTCGTTAGAACCGCCTCGATGAGGCGGTTCTAAAGAGTACCACAATCTATGTTTTGAGCAGAAATATGAAAAATATGAGATTTTTTTTTGTGTGAAAAATTGCCATTTTTTGGTGGTAGAATTTTCAGTGTATTAAATAGGCGTGTTTTCGTAATGTAACTATTTCATACTTCTTTATATGCAATACGTCCCCTATTTAACACATACCGGAAGGAAACTGATAACGTCACGTAACGTTAGCTTCCATGGTTACATAACGCCATTATATAATTGTTGACGCTTTTATATAAAGGGCTTTGAAAATTGACTTTTTCATGAAACCGGTCAGCCAAAAATAAATATTTTGCACTATTTTTTCAGTAAACTTCTACCGCGGTTTCACTGCATTTACAATAGATTATCAAGAAGACTTGAATTTCTTAACAACGAATCGTAACGTCATAATTAATGTTTCCGTTTCAAATAAATGACGTTTCCGGTGTACGAATATTCTGATGGCACCCATCCATTTAAATGGCTCTGATTAATTTAGGCTGTAATGAGTTTATAAAGAGGTTTTTTTCTTTTGACCGTCGTAATGTTACACTGTCTGTGTACATCTTATAGAAGGAGAAAATATTGTATTTCGGTTCTAATAAGTTAGCGCAGTTGACATTGTGCTCATTCAGTTTTAGCATTCTTGTGTTCGGGTCACGAATGTGTTGGTTATGTACTGTAAGATGTTACGCAGGAGTTTTCCTGTTTCACCGATGTATTCTTCCCCACAGCCCCTGCATTTCATTACATTACGAAAACATGCCCATTCAAATATATAGAAAATTTCACCTCTAAAAACTGAAAATTTTCAGATAAAAAGCTCTGATATTTTTCATATTTCTGCTTAAAACATAGATTGTGGGTACTCGTTAGAACCGCCTCGGAGAGGCGGTTCTAACGAGTACCCACATTCTATGTTTTTGAGCAGAAATAAGAAAAATAATGTATACCCCTGTAAAGCCCAGTTTTACTATATAAAAGTGGGGTTTAAGGGGGTCAATATTATATACGCATGTTTTCGTGATGACGTATATCACGTTTTTTTTACATCGCATGACATATCATCATGGATTTTGAATCCAGTTCCACAATTAAATGTGAAATAGTTTCCTTCCAATAAATAAATGCAGAGGCCGCAGTTTGGTCTAATACATTTTTTCACTGTGTGTTCATAATTTGAAGTGAATTTTGCTTTAGTGAGTAAACGCTTAAGGTTGAAGGGTTGTCATTTACTCTTTATAAACTTGTATTTTGAAATAATGCCTTTCATTTCTTCATCTTTCTACAAAATCGGTAAATTGTTGATAATAACCGGGAATATTTCAGGGTCTTTGGGATTAAATGTTGACACGAAAGGGATGATGGACTCATCTTGCTTAACCTTTACGGTTCTGAGTATGTTTTTGTCTAGCGCCATTGCTTTCTTTACCCCAAAATTAATTACATGATATTTCTGTTTAATGAGGGGAAGATTTCAATTCCTGCAAGCGAACCTGTAGTTTGTTCTTCTGATATTATCGTTCTTAGCCGGCGTGCTAGAGTGAATGGTACATTTATCTTGATATGCCAAGGGTGACAAGAATTAAAGAGTAAGTAGTGTTTGCTATCTGTTTCTTTATAAAAAAAATATCAGTTTCAATTTTCCTTCGTTATGTTTTACCAAAACATCTAGGAAAGACTGTTCCTTATTGTTATGCTGTAATGTGCATCTGATATCTTTATGTAATTTTGTTTTACAGTAGTGTGTAATGTTGCTAAATCTTCGCTAGATTTTGTCCAAGGAACGAAGCAGTCATCTAGAAATCGTTTCCAGTTTGTCATAAAATAGGTTCCAAAATCTTTCCCGAAAAGCCTGTTGATCTCTTGATATATATTTTCCTCGAGGTAGCCATGGTAAGAGTTGCATATACAGGTGCGAACTTCGTGCCCATTGCTGTACCTTTATTTTGTTTATAAACGTTATCATCAAATGAGAATGTGTTGTTCTCGAGGATGAATTGAATACCTTTTATAATGAAGTCATTCGAAAATCTTTGGCTTTTCCGTTCCACAGGATATAGTGCAGGGTGCATATATAAATATATAATAAATATAATATATATATATATATATATATATATATATATATATATATATATATATATATATATATATATATATATATATATATATATATATATATATATTTCTAACCAGTATTTTACTGCATCCAATTCCTAATTCGTGGGGAATGTTTGAGTATAGTGCAGGGTGCATATATATATATATATATATGTATATATATATATATATATATATATATATATAGAGAGAGAGAGAGAGAGAGAGAGAGAGAGAGAGAGAGAGTTAATCATAAACAATGCAAATAATTTTTGTTTACCTGAGGCCTTTCGGCTTTCACCTTCTTCAGAGATTTTCTGTTTAAAAAATGACATAAAAATGTAAATTTACGAAGATTATGCCCTTTTCGGGCCCATGTTATGTGGCCCGCTGCGACTTGTTAATTGCTCGTGTTTAAATATATGTAAAATGTAAACAATACATGTAAACACAACGTGCAAAAAGTATAAAGCTTATCTTCACTATCAACACAATGTGCAAAGCTTATACTATTTTTTTTTTTTTTTTTTTTTTATACATTTACTGAATTTTGCTAACAGGAACATTTCCCGACACCACGCCTCCACACATCCCGCACCAGCCACCACTGAAAGTATATCAAAGTTTCCAATGTAGATAAGGGAGACAAAAAGGTGACCAAAATTTTTATTCTCTTTTTCTCACCAACAAACTGTCAATATGATGCAAAAATGAAAACATATAGCTAAACTTATCTTACAATGCAAATCACGTTAAACAAAATATTTATAGAGAATGCATGCGTATGACAAGTATGTCTGATATTGATTTGACCACATCAACTTACCCTCTAGCATAGGCTGAACATTAGCTGTAGTACAATAATTTAGTACAATTACCATAAGTTCAGTTTGTTGTGCCTAATATATATTTTTTTGTGTATGATTTATTATAGAAGCATTATAAAAGTTGCCAAATTCTACGCAGATCGTATAAAATACATTATTAAACTGGTCCTGTTGACATGTCAATGGTGTTTTCAGTGTTGGCGTTAAACCTATATATGTACTTTCTGATAAAAAACAAAGGTCAAGATCACACAAGGTCAAGGTCACGAAAGTTCAAGGTCAGTGTCACTTTAATAGTGAAAAGCATAGAAAGTTCAGTTCTATTTGTGTTTCTAGGCATGCTTGTTGATTTGTCTAGAATTAAGATCAATGTCATTTGACTATTGATAATAAAATCCGTTTAGTTTGACTGATCCGGGTTCAGTTCCTGGCGCTGTGTGTTCTAAACCAGGGGCTTTTATAGTTTGTGCCATTACGGGATACCATGCAATATAGCACTTTCGAAGTGATACATATCGTCATCATTTTATACTTACCATTTTATATCTACATACATGTATCTTTCATTAAAATGTATATCAAACTAAAATAAAATCTCACATCTAACCTGAGGTTTAATGCAAGGTATTTTTAGCTCCAATCAGCAGTCCTAATATAATCAGTTCCCTGTGCCCTTGATTAACAACAAAAGTATTTGGTCATGGCTCTACGGAACGGCCTATGCCATCGTTCCCGCCGATTATTATTTCTATTATGCATTACGGTATAAAGATCTCGGATACTAGAGGGTTAATTAAACTTTTGCAAACAATTACGACTCAAAAATTAAGGTGTAACATGCAATACACATTAAAGCATAATTTTACCGTGTAAAATTATTACAAGAAAATTTAAAATGAAGTGACAGTTATAGTGAAATAGATTAACTGTTCAAACATGGCCTTTATCGCGCCATTACGAGAATCATAATGCTGTTATAACTTGATCTTAACGCATTGTAATGGAAAACAATATACCAGTACAAAAATATTAACAAGATACCAATACGTTTCTATTACCTATATAGCCGGATAACCAAGTCCGGATGAAATATTAACCGGAAATGTTTCAAAGTTATTCCAAACCATCTTATGATTCAGTACAAATTAATCTCATCAAGATTTATAGGCTACTTTAAACCATGCAACAAATAAATGTTAGATGTTATCTATGGCTGTCTGTCTAAATCAGTATCGTTTAGAAGAGCGAAGCATAATAGCTGTGCACAAAATAATCAGCGATAAATTTGGTTTTTAGTCCAATAATATAGTAGCCCATATTCCTAAATGGTTTTGAAGTGCCATCACAGGGAGGGATGCTAATTGCCTGTTACATAATTAATGACCCGAATCGTAATTGAGCTGTCTGTCCTCGTAGTCTAAAACCAGTGTTTAAGAAAACGGAAACACTTTCAAAACTCTGTCAAAATTATTCATCTGCCTTTTGAAAAGGGGTCTACTCTAAAATCAATGAAAAAAAAACATTGCCGTCCGGGACTATCAAGTTCCAGATTATCAAATTATAAAAGTGTCTGTCTCTAATCAGTCAGACAAGGTAGCCCAAGCACAATTTATATATCTATATATATTTGCTTGTGCATTATTTAACAATTCGGCCTTCGTAAGATAATATATCTCATGTATAAACCTCTCATAACACCAATTTGATCCACCAATATGATCAAAGCACCTTACACGTTGTTCAACATTCTTTAAATCTGTTTATATAAGAGCGTTTCATGACAAATTGACCTGTACTAAAAAAAGTGATCGCATAGATAATAATTTGTTCATAGGCCAGCATACGCATTTCTTCGCGCTTGACTTTCGCCACAGTAGCAGTAAATTCTGAATGACCAGTAAAAGCAATAGCGCAGAAACAGAACTGTAACTGTCTTGTATGTCCATGTTTAGGGCAGACTAGGTAGTTTTGGGCAGTAAGCCGTTATGAGTGACCCTCATATATTTTGTTTAAAAGATCACAGAATGAGCTTGATGGTCGCAAAGGACCAGAAAATACAGTTGACTCTCGTTATCTCGACCTCGCTTATCTCGAACAACCGCTTATCTCGAAGTGAAAATCTGGTCCCAGCCTATACATGAAAAAGCTAACAACAGGTAAAAAATATTGTGGAAAAGAGGAGAAATTGCTCCTAAGGAGCAATTTCTCCTCTTTTCCACAATATTTTCAATATATCTCTAACTTCAAGAGTCCAATTACTTACATATTTGTTAAATTTGGTTGTTCGAATTAATTTTTCCTCAATTCTGCAACTCGGATATGTCGAGGTACGGATATCTCGAAGTATTTCAGAGAGTCCCTTGGAATTCGAGATAACGAGAGTCGACTGTATGTTATACTATGGTGAAGTACGAAGATTATTTACGGTCGCCATACGGAATTAACACCAGCTGTACTGAAGAAGAAGAATTAAGTTTGATATAAACAATAAAACACATGTATTATCCATATTTTCTTGGCCAGACAACTTAGTTTCGACCATTTAGGCCTGTCAGTGACCCTCGTACACGTTTTAAAAACAATTCTCGGAATGAGCACAAAGGTCAAAGATGTCCTAATTATATATACACTATGGTGAAACGTTTTACGACCGTCATATGCCACTTACATAAGATGTATTGAAGGTAAAAAAAAAATCTAAATGGAATAATCCTTGAAAGCAATAAACCACATTCAGAACTGAAACGTCTTGAAGTGTCCGTGCTGTTTTGGCCAGTTAGGCCTATTCAGTGACCAGTCCTAATAATAGTTTTCAACTGTCTCAGAACGGATAAAAAGCATTCGGCCAATGTTGTTTTAGCGTACCAATCTTTGCTTGACATCGCGGTGTTAAGAAGCATACCAACGTAATGACGTTGCGGCGGCTAACAAACTGCTCAGAGGCGGTTTCGGACGATGTCTGTGCTTATCGTATTATTCTGGGTTCCCGGGATGGTCTGAACAGTTCCAATAACAGTGTCGTCACGAAAACATGCCTATATAATTTTGACCCCCTTAAACCCCACTTTTATATAGTAAAACTGGGGTTTACAGGGGTATACATTATTTTTCTTATTTCTGCCGAAAAACATAGATTGTGGGTACTCGTTAGAACCGCCTCGCCGAGGCGGTTCTAACGAGTACCCACAATCTATGTTTTGAGCAGAAATATGAAAAAAATCAGAAATTTTCATCTGAAAATTTTCATTTTTTGGTGGTAAAGTTTTCAATACATTTGAATAGGCGTGTTTTCGTAATGCGTAAGGCGACACAAGAGAGATTTAGTCGTTTGACTTGTTTGCAGGTAACTTGTGAGCTCCTTTGTGTCTGCATTACACGTCTGTTCGTTCAAGCGTATTGAAATAGTCACTAAAATCTTAATAACATTGAGAAAGGTTTTTAAGACAGAAAACAGCCACCTATTTACTTATTCAATTAATAATAATTAAATAAAAATGTCGTCGTTTTTTTTCTGCTTTTTCTGTTAAGTATATACTACCCAGACAGAGGAGGCACAGACAGACTCAGGGGACAAACGTTTAATTGTTACTACAAATCTTTGCTACTTGAATCACTTATTCTTGTATATCCAGTAAAACTGCATCTAGTAAATCCGAAAAGTGTCTGTTAGCCTCAACCCTGCCCTCCGCCTCACCCACCAAAGAAATGAAACGAGGCCTAACGCGAGAAAATGTACATTCTGAGTACCAATAGCTGCTTCAGATCAGCCTGCGCGTTTGCTTTTTGCATAGCCTAAGATGCCATTACGAAAACATGTCTTTTCAAATATACTGATAATTTTACCTCCAAAAAACGAACATTTTCAGATAAAAATAATGGTAATATAACGATATTTTTCATATTTCTGCTCAAACCATAGATTGAGGGTACTCGTTAGAACTGTCTTGACAATGCAGTTCTTTCGAGTACCCACAGTCTATGTTTTGCGGCAGAATGTATACCCCTATTAACCCAAGTTTTACTATAAAAGTGGGGTTTAAGGAGTTCAAAATTATACAGGCATGTTTTCGTGACGAAAAAATGCTGCATGCGGACTACGAAGACTAATCACACTGCTAACTTGAGTCGTCGTTAGGCGCACATTTTTTCTCAGGTGCGGCTAAAATAGTGATAGGAATTTGAGGAGTTTACTACTTCTACCACGTATTGTATGTTTCTATCATTTAACTGGAATGCATTTGAAGAAAATGACCTACCAACAAATAAATATATAAGGACACAAGTTTAACCTTAAAGTTTCCGTTATAGTAAAAAATAAAAAGATTGCCTTTGGATAGAAAGAACACACTACGAATTAGAAAATGGGAGTCTCGGTTTCATTTGGGCTCTTCATAAGCAGTAAGGAAGTTTGCAACATTTGTTACGCCCTCTAGCGTTTACATGAGCAGAACTCCATTTTCAAATAAACCACAATGAGCCCAATGATCCCAAAGGAAATGAAATATAATCTGCACTATGGTGATGTTCGGGAAGACGTTCTACCGCCGTCACACGGCACTAACACTAGCTGCAGTGTAGTAAAATAAAAATAAAAAAAAGATTGCCTTTGGAAACAAAGAACACATCCGGATTAGAAAATTGCAGTTTCGGTTTTATTGAGACTCTTCATAAGCCACAAGACAGGTCAAGATAGGGCTTTGATAATAATATATTGAAGGGAACAGATTGTAAAGGGCAGAACCCTTGACAACAATGAAACACTTACAAAATTTAGAACAGTTTAAGTATCAAAGGCCAGAACGTCGAAGTACAGCTTCCCTGAGGCACCGAGACCATTGCAAAACAAACCGGTACATATATGTTAACCGACGTACAAATAAAGGACTCCAACAGTCGAACCGCCAGGGAACACTCTGAGAGAGTTGCATGAGGCATAAACTACTCTCCTGAGAATCATGTGGCGAAATCCCACTCTGAAAGGGAAAGACACATTGATAAAACTCGTATCTGAGATCAACGATTGCAACAAACCATTTGTACTGATGCGAATTTTATCATAATCGGATGCATAATAAGAAAGTAATTGGGGTATATAATTTTGACCTCCTTAAACCCCACTTTTATATAGTAAAACGGGTTTTCAGGGGTATATACTATTCTGATTTCTGCTCAAAAATATAGGTTGTGGTACTCGTTAGAACCGCCTCGGCGAGGCGGTTCTAACGAGTACTACATGTACGATCAATGTTTTGAGCACAAATATGAAAAAAATATCAGAATTTTTATCTGAAAACTTTCAGTTTTTGGTGGTGAAATTTTCAATATATTTGAATAGGCGTGTTTTCGTAATGAAGATTTCAATATTGCTTTTATGAGCGCTGCCATTCTGAATACTTGATAAGAATTTATGACGCCATAAAGCCTTAATTAAATATGCATGACGTAAATTAAATAATTTATGCAACACTATGTTACCTCTTTATTTGTGTATACAGCTGCTTCAGTAGATGTTTATTAATTGTATAAAAAAACTACTCAGTTTTCTGTCTAATTAAAGATTTCATTTTAAAATCTCCTTAAATATTCAAAATGATGGCGCTCGTTAGAACTGTTCTTAAATCTTCAAACATCATCAACTCTGATTTTGATCATAATTATGTTCAGGATTTGCCTAGATATTTCGTCGGAGAAACACGTTTCACCAACGATGCCTTTCTGTGTAATTCTGTTTCAGCTCCTGTTTACAAATATGTTTTCGGTCCGCGTAGCCCTCGCACGCCTGATGTGATCTTTTTCATGTCTTTTCATCCCCTGACCTAAAGCAGCTCTGTATGGATTTAAATGAAATGGCAGAGTTGCTTCAAAGGAGTCGTCATTTGAAAATGGAATGACAACAGACTGAAGGAGATCATTTACTTTCATACCTGGTCTATGTATCAAAATCAGTAGATCTTTTTTTTCTTTCCCATCAGACACGATATTACAGAATTATAGTCACCACAATGCAGATTTTAGTTCATTTCCTTTGGGATCATTGGGTTCATTGTGGTATGTTTAAAACTGACGTGTGCTTATGTATACGCTAGAAGGCGGCACAAGCAGTGTTGCAAACTTCATTACTGCTTATGATGAGTTTCAAATGAACTAGACTCCCATTTTCGTATCTGTAGTGTGTTCTTTGTTTCCAAAGGCAATCCGTTTGACGTTTATTATGTCATTTCTTATAATCGACATTGTGATAACAACGGTGAGTCAAGCCTTGGACTAAATGACGGCTTCTTTCTTAGTCAGTGTCAGAATGTGAGAGCCGACTACTGAGGATCCCTTTTGCGGACCGATCACATATTTGTATTTTGGAGCTGCATTAGAATTAAGGGTTAGATGTCGCGAGAGTAAAACTGGTTTAAGCACCCCCCCCCAAAAAGCCCCCACCCCCACCCCCACATAGATTTCCAAGGCGGTTCCTATGTTGCAGTTCTTCTTTGTGATTAAACTGTGACGTTTGATGTGTCTATATTTGTTCCTGATCTCTTCTTCTGCTGGTGCCTCAGAAGGGCCATGCTTCGTGATCGTGGCATTTTCTGGGAATCTCACTTATAGTTTTGTACTATTGTTTTCTTTTGTTATAGCTTAAGGTTGGCATTGAGCCATCTACTTTTTCTGCATTGCATTTTTGTGTTGTTTTGTTTTACTATGATGTTCCACTAATGAGGTGGAGAACCCTACGCGGACCGAACACGTATATGTAAATTGAGCTTATCAGATGTAATAGCGAAGGTTCAATCGAGTGAACCCAAGCTACTTTCAGAATAGCAAGTTACTCGCGAGTGTTTAGCTCTGGATTCATGCTCCTGTTGGCGTTCTATACTAGGTACAGGGATCCAAGGCAAAACGTTCACTATCACTTTGCACCTGTACTCAGCCCGAGTTTGCGACCTCCAGGAATTATTTCCGTTTCCTGTACTGCAGCCCTTCTATGTATGTCGGATCAAACAACTATATCTGCATTTTCGATTTAAGACTCTTAGAGAAACCTATAGAACCCAGTGTAGTTCATTCCTCCACGAACGCAATGGATCACGCGAAGTGACGTGACGTCAAAACAGCTGACGTTTTCGGAGATTTGATCGGACGAAGCTACGGTTGTGATGACGTCGCCGCTCTTAAGCTATCCAAATATAACCCGCCTACCCTTAATGCAGCCTGCAATGTGAAGTTCTCTCTAAGGTACGCGAGAAAAATAATGTAAATATAATTAATGAACTTGATTTTTTCCGAAATTTATTGAGGTAATGAACTTCGAAAAAATACAATACATTTCTTAAATGTCGTCGTGCCTTGTCGTTGTTTCTCTCCCTTCTCTTCCTTCGGTGTATCGATAAGGCTTACCTTCGTGTCTGTGACCGTTCCTTTGTAACTGTATTCATAGTTGTGCTTAGTACTGTGTTTTCGAATACAGAAAACTATTACTTAGATTTTTTAATTACTCTACTTTGAATGAAAATTTGGTATAACGTCAATTATTTTCCTACTAAATGGAATAGACTCGGCCAACGACGAAAGCTGATACGGTCGTATGACGTTACAGGGATCAGTTTTCAAGTTTCGTAACCCTAGTCCTGCTGAACTCGGATATGTCCTACTTTTGCATGAAGTATAGAACGAGATCAATCGGCTTCTGAAAAGTCGACTGATCTGGATCTGCACTGTTTGTCATTAAGATTGTGAATTTGTATCAATAACCTGGATCAAGATATCTGATTGGCTGACAATAAGAAGTGGGCATTGCATCTCACTTTATTCAGCATGATAAGGGTTGGTTTACACAGGGCATCATTTTCATATATCAGGCGTTTCAATCTGTTATGACCAGACGAGTTCCAAAAGGTGTAATAAAGTACAAATATGCTTGTCTTGAGGCATTTACAAGTGGTTGTAACATTAATTGTATGGAAAAAAGCCTATAAACTGCGTCAAAGAAAAATACCCATTATAACTTATGCAAACAGCAAAGGTTCAGGCAAGCCTTGACTATGCGTGCAGTCTCGCCAGAACCTATGCTGTTTGCGGTACATTTTGTAGGCAAATGGGAAACTTCAGCCAAAGAATTACAATGTGGGCATGTGGTTTTGCATTGGAGTCTGGCATGCACAATGAAATATTGATTCGATGGAAAGGCCGAAGAACATTTTTTTCTCTCGACAAGGCTCATACTATAATCGATGTCGATTGTTGAGTCAAGAGACAAAATGGTTACTTGTCAACTCCCTTCAGATGTGTCCAATAGACAAATAGGGTTTTTTATGTCCAACCCTAGCTTACACTTAACTACGTGCAATATGAAACAGTGTCTCGTACAGTTCATTTCAATGTATATTGTATAGGACTAATTCTTTGTATATGAGCCGCAACGTGAGTTTGTTTGTCTTGAGGTTTAAATATTTTCTACGGACATTCTCTCCCTTCCGCTAGTTCAAGAAGGGTACTTGTCAGTTTCTGACGAAAGAAAGTGCATTATACCGATTAATCGCTCAGAGGTCTAAGTCTGGCCAGTAGAAGTGTGTGAGGCAAAATGACCGCGCTCGACATGACCCCATTGGCTTGACTGGGCCGTAAAACCTCAACACAAACAGTCCTCTAAGCAGTTTACCAGTATTGTGCACTTTCTTCCGCCAGAAACTGGCAGCTGCCTTTCTTGAATCAACCGAAGGGAGAGAAAATATTTCATGATCAATCTCCATGAAAGAATGTTGCCGACCCGGCGGGAGTCGAGCCCGCAACCTCCATTATCACCAATCGGACGCGCCTCCAATTAAGCCATTTGGGCTGGCAGCCGCATTGTGAGAAAAAGTACCTTCTGACGTGAGCGTCTAATAAAAACTCAACTCAGCCTGCATATCGGCGCACTCTGATCATAGAGTTCGTTCGCACAAGGAAACTTTGCATAGCTGGCTTTCAAAAATGCTGCGACCAGTGAAGATACTGATCAGACTGCTCGAGTGCTGGGCTCAGTTACAACGAACAGCAATATATTCGAATTTCACAAGGTCAGATCCTAAGCTGTATATGCGTAACCGTTCAATAGCTACACAAATCAATAGGTGAATCACTGTTTGCAATAAGCGCCCGCAGATCTTTTAGGTATTATATTGGAGTAATGAGAATTTAATCATCATCTTTACATGTGTTTATAGCATTACGAACACATGTTGGAAGCTGTGATAATCATAGCGAAACAGACCTCTTCGTTCTTATATCCTCTCAGGACTAGGAGTTTTTACGTAAATCTTACTATTTTTACTCTAAGTACCGGGACACCTTAAGTGCTTACTATACACGTTCTAACATTTGAAAGAGTCCTTTTTACTTCCTGTCGATGTGTCAAAACTATTGCTGGAAGAGTGCCAAACAGTGTACACCCTGATTTCGATCTTCACTGTTTGCTCAAGCCTGTCTGTTTCAGTGCTTAGGGTTATTACGATATGTATAGATCAATTCTGCAATACAATGAATATTCAGTTTTGGCGTTTTCAAACGAAACGAAAACATCTTCAAAAAGAAGATAAGCTACGACGAATAACTGATTTTTTTTTTTTTTTTTTTTTTTTTGCAATTGGTACAGACAACCCTCTTTATACAGACACTCGATACAACGACAAAATTCGTTATAATGGCAATTTGACTGTCACGAAACCCTCGCTTAAGATGTAACAATTAGTCACACATTATGTAAGAATAATTTATTTACTACTTTAAAGAAACACGTTTTGGATATTTGCTAGAATCCTCAGTGAGGCGATTCTATCAAAAATTAAAAAAAAAAAACAAAAAAAAACATATGTTCAATGAGGAAATAAGAACAAAACAAGACCATTCTTACATCTCAAGCTGCTCAGTAAGTATTCTATACAACAGCAAATTCGTTGTATAGAGGGTTCACTGTAAGTGTTGGCAATTGATCATGTAGGATAAGAACTCATGGTTGACTTAGATGAGGTAACACGAACTACCCAAATAATGATGCGCCTAAAAACCCTATGCACACAAACATACCCTTGACAACCTAAAAAGCCACCGATTATTCACGTTAAACAGACAGGAAATGTAATTTGATTTAGCCCTGTGAAACGTGATTACATGTCACTGCATTATTTAATCACGCGAGAAGATGACTGTCTAAGCTTTTTCTTGTTTCTGTTTAGAAAGCTGACCTTGTTTAGCTTTTCTTACGAAAATAGTATTTACAGAAACACAGTCTAGTACAATAAAATATATGAGAAAAAAAGTGATTTTTATCAAACAACTACATGTAGTTCATTCTTCTGTAGTTCCGTTTCATATTTAATACCATTTACAGCGATAAGTTAAACAGATTTCAAACATCCCGAAATAGTGTATTTAGTTAAGAAAGTCGACTTTAACAAAATGAAAAATAACGGTTTACGCAAAAAAAGGATATATCACGACATATACTGTTTTCCATACAGATATTTACATTCATGGGTCAGCGAATGATTTTAACCAGTTTCGTCGAATAAGACGTCGAGAACGATTCACTACGAGATTCATTTTAGCGCCGCAAAAACGCGGTTTAAAAACAACATGTAAGATAATTGTTCTGTAGAACTATTGGAATTGACACGAAACGAATCTAATTGCTGCCTTTCATAATGTCTATCACTGTAAGGAATTTCAGGACGCATTAATGATTTATTCCATGGCACAAAAAATATCGAAAGTATAACGAGCATGAAACAAAGTTCAGGATTATTTATATGATAATAACGGAAAATTATATATGATTTTTGTTTCAAGTGTAGTATATATAATCATATACTTGATAATTTGGTTTACATCTTGGTGTATCAGAAGAGTATTACTGTAACAGATATTGGCTTTCTAAAATTCTAAAAAAATATTTATTGGAATTACCGTATTTACACCATGCTTTAGGATAGACAGGCCTGTGCAAACAGTATAGACCTGATCAGATGCCACAGAACGCGGCGTCTGATCAGGGTCTACAAGCTTTGCCACTTATCTAGCATTTTTTAACTTATCAACAGATAACTTGTTCAAATTCAAAAAGGTCATTCAAGTGTCTATATATTTAGGGCAAATACGGGTAAGACAGGGATAAAATTGTACGACAAAATATGAGACAACTATGCACTCCTTAGAAAAATAAGTGTTTTCTTGGTATGTGTTACAAAGGAATAAATATGGAAACTGCAAATAACTCAACGTCTTCCTTTGAGGGGAATAATACTTCGGAAATTTTGTTTGAAAACCCTTTACATGTGGGCTACATTAGAAACCTGTTCATTGCAACATTTACAATCGTATGTGCGGTATGTGTAGTCGGTAAGTATTTTTTTCTTCAATATATTAAGTTGCATACTAACTGTTCAACTCATAACTGTTCAACTCATTTTCATATAGACGGTAAGTTAGTACTCTAATGAGAGTGGTACATGACTCCGTAGGAAGAGTCCGCATTTTTGCACACCGTATTTACCCAAGGTATTCGGACAGACTGACCTAAGCAAACTGTGAAAAACCCAGATTAAACGCCACAGAACACGGCGTCTGATAATGGTCTACACTGTAAGCCACTCACGTAACAATTTTTAAGCACACCAACAAGGAAAAGTATTGTAAAAATATCAGTGATAAAATTGTGGATAGTTATGGCAGGTAAAATTTATTTCGTCCGATTATTTAGGGTAAATACGGTATGCTCATTGATATACCAATAACTTGTAGGTTCCAGATATGGTTAATTTTTTTATACCTGCGACTCTCGTTATCTCAAACTCCAAAGAGCCAGAATTTGTTTGATTCAGATAATAATATTTTGACATAAAAAGGGTTGAAATATAAGGAACATACTGCAAGCTAACCTAGTATTCTCCTTCTTTTACTTTAACTTAAGCAGTCGTTCGAGAGATCAGTGTTTGAGAGAAAGAGATAGAACTGTATTTCGTCACCAATTTACTTGTAAGGTGAGTACATTTGTACCTCAATATGAAAACACGCCTATTCAAATATATATAGAAATTTCACCTCCAAAAAGTTTATCAGATAAAAACTCTGATATTTTTAATATTTCTGCTCAAAACATAGATTGTGGGTACTCTTTAGAACAGCCTCGGCGAGGCGGTTCTAACGAGTACCCACAATGTATTTTTGAGTAGAAATAATAAAAATAATCTATACCTCTGTAAACCCCAGTTTTACTATATAAAAGTGGTGTTTAATGGGGTCAATATTATATAGGCATGTTTTCGTGATGTAAACGCATCCGTGATCTGATTCACTTCAGTTTCACAGAATGTATGTTGATGTAAAAAGTAACGAGAGGAAAACGTCCTGCAGTATTTCCAATAATAAGGGCGGCGCCCTGCGAAAACATGCCATCGGGTATATGCGGACAGCGAATGCCCAGATCATACTGCGCATCCGCGCTCTCTGAACAGGCCTTCACTGTCCGCCAAAAGAATCAATGGGTACTTCAGAATGTACGAATGGAGAGCGAAGGCCCGGATGATATTTTGAGCATACACAGGTCGATGTGAATCCGCACATTATGCACGAAGGCACTTTTTGCTCGTTGCAGCCCATATACATGTAAATATACAAATATGTGAGCACCTTTAGAATCCGTTTGCACTTAATCTTACCCTAATATTGTCTGTAAAGATTTCAGTTATATGTATATAAATATGATCTCTCAGCTACCCTAACCATCCCTACCCTAACCATCCCTACCCTAACCATCCCTAACCATCTGTAAACAAGCTCTGACTTAGCCCTGACTCTTTATGCAGTCAGTGGATGTGCAGACTCACATGTTGATGTCAGTAACAGATACTAAAGTCTAACTCAAATATGTATTTTAGATCATTGTTCTTATCTATTTAACGGCCGCATCAGTCAATGCTTTTGTCGTCTGTCAAATAACACTGTGTAACAGCCTGGCCCAGTTGTTCAAAGCTACCGATGTCATTAGTTAACGATTCGTTAAAATTTACATCGAGTGATACGCAGATATGCTGAAATGTTTTGCTGAAAAAATGCGAGTAGCTTTTGCAAAAGCTACTCACATTTTTTCAGCAAAAATATCAGAATATTGTATATTGAATCTGCTAAAACGGGTAACGAAATGACCCTTAACGCGCTCGTTTAGCTAACGACGCTTTGAACAACTGGGCCCTGGATTACATGTATGTAAGGGCTTTGCCTTTATTGTCACGCAACTGAATAAACCATTAACGCGCCATCACAACTTCAGTTGACGACATTTGGAAACATTCTTTCAACTTTTTTAAGAAAATAAGTCTGGGTATTTCATGTGAATCGCCCGCTTGGCATGACATACCTAGAATTGAAGTCGGACCCTTCAAATATATAGTTTGGGGGTTTTATTCAGGCTAAAATTGGTTTATGCATTTGATATGAGGTGAAGTACAAATCCATATCAGCTCAGCGAAGTTTTGATAACACATCGATATACAGAAAAAAACAAAAACAAAAAAAAACTTCGATGACTCAAACACCGATGGCTCGTTTACTGCAGCTGATTCGAACTCGTTTTAGAGTCCATAGGAAATTCTTCCAATCGCACAAGAAAAATAATTTAGGGAAATTGATTTTTAAGGAAATTTTCCTGATCTAATCATGAAAATATATATGTCGTGTGTACTCATTAGAATCACCTCGTCGAGAAGATTTTAATGTTTACACATAACATACCATTTCTTCACAGAAGAGACATATCTAGTTTTTTACCCATCACGAAAACACGCCTAGATAATATTGACCCCCCTTAAACCCCACTTTTATATTAGTAAAACTGGGGTTTACAGGGGAATGAATTATTTTTCTTATTTCTGCTCAAAAACATAGATTATGGGTACTCGTTAGAACCGCCTCGCCGAGGTGGTTCTAACGAGTACCCACAATCTATGTTTTGAGCTGAAATGTGAAAAATATCAGATTTTTTTTATCTGAAAATTTTATGTTGTTGGAGGTAAAATTTTCAATATATTTGAATAGGCATGTTTTCGTAATGCCATTTGTCCCCTGAACTGGCGCTATGATTGACCCTCAGTGGCTCCAACGACCAATATCTAGAACAAATGTCTGTGGTCCAATGGTGTTCGAGCCATTGATGTTGGAATATATTTTGCAGTATCTGATTATTCTGAAAGCTGGCAACAGGGACCCAAATCAGACTACAAGAATTTTATACGAAGGGCCAAATCTGAGCCTGCAATCTGATCAGGGTCCGCGTATGCACGATTACTTGCCTTTCAGTAAGTTTATAAATATGTACAGGAAAGCAAACAGAAGTTATATAAATGTTTCCCCATGTAACAAATGGCGAAACATCCGCCAAATCTACCCACTAAACTCTATCAAGGGAGATAAAATATGTTGACAGTCCCTTACCCCTTGAAAGTGTATTCTTTCTACGCGATAAATCAGTGGTCACGCAGGGTTTGGTTATAATGAGGCAAACAAAAGCATTTATACTGACTATCAATGACACTTTCACCTCCCGCGAAGAATTTAAGAATTTAGAAGACAGCAATTTCCTTGTTAAGAATCTGACGTTTGTTTGTGTTGAGTTATACGGCCAAGTTAACCCAACGGGGTCATGTCGAGCGCGGTAAGTTTACCTAACCACAGGTTTACTGGGCAGGCTTAGTCCTCTAAGCGGTTAACCAGTATTGTGCACATTCTTTCGCCAGAAACTGGCAACTGTCCTTCTTGAATCAGCGGAAGGTAGGAACTGACCGTAGAAAATATTTCATTATCAATCTCTACAAAGAATGTTGCCGACCAGGCGGGGGTCGAACCCGAACATCATGAAAACATGCCTATATAATTTTGACCCCCTTAAACCCCACTTTTATATAGTAAAACTGGGGTTTACAGGGGTATATGCTATTTTTTCTTATTTCTGCTCAAAACATAGAATGTGGGTACTCGTTAGAACCGCCTCGCCGAGGCGGTTCAAACGGGTACCCACAATCTATGTTTTGAGCAGAAATGTGGAAATATCAGAGTTTTTTATCTGAAAAAAATTCAGTTTTTTGAGGTGAAATTTTCTATATATTTGAATAGGCGTGTTTTTCGTAATGACCACCTGATCCCCGGTTGGACGCGTATTAAACGGCCTATACTGAATCAGGACATTCATGTTGACACTGTGTCATCACAGCGCTATTGCAATTGACTTTTTTATGTTTTTTTTTTTTTTTTTTTTTTTTGTTTTTTTTTTTGTTTTTTTTCAAAGGCAACCTTTTAGATTTTTATATAACTTAATTTCTGTTGGTTTTAAGTGCCTTGCGGAGGCCGTAAAACGTCCTTCGTACTTGAACATAGTGCAGATTATATTTTTTATTTCTTTTGGGATGATTGGGCTCATTCTGGTTCCTCTAAAATTCAAATATCGATTACGCCGGTTCAAAGGGGGTATGCAGCCTCTCAAACCACATACATCGCGAAAACATGCCTATATAATTTTGACCCCATTAAACCCAATTTTTATATAGTAAAACTGGGGTTTACAGGGGTATACATTACTTTTCTTATTTCTGCTCAAAACATAGATTGTGGGTACTCGTTAGAACCGCCTCGTCTATGTTTTGAGCAGAAACAAGAAAAATATCAGAATTTTTTATCTGAAAATTTTCATTTTTTTGGTGATAAAATTTTCAGTACATTTGAATAGGCGTGTTTTCGTAATGGCTGTATATGAAGAGACTTAATAAAACCGAGTCTCCAAATTTTGTTCCTTTGTGTGTGTTTTTGTTTCCAAAGGCAACCTTTTAGGCTTTTTTTATACAAAACGTCTCACTATATTTCACTATAGTGTAGTATAGGTGTTTAGGTGTTTTTTGTGTTTTTTTTTTTTTTTTTTTTTTTTTTTTTTTTGTGATCATGGAGCCCTTCCCGGGAATTTTGAAAATGTATATGAGGGTCACTGTTGTGGCCCAATTTAATGAAACTACCTAATCTTGCCCAGAAAGCTTGACAATTCTTTTTTTTTTTTTCAGTTTGTGTGTGCTTTCATTGCTAGTGGCGACTTTTGTCGTCTGCTGATAACCTCTGCAAAACGTCTGGCCTGATCTGGATTCAAAATGTTTGACACACTGATGGTATTCGTGAAAGATATTTTTGAAAAAGTTAATTTAAGAAAAAAAAATCCACAGACGATAAAAAAAAGCATTCAAAATTACCCAGCATGCAAAGAGTTAACTTAAAGGTTAATTCCTTTTAAGATCTATTTGGATCTACTTTGATGCTACGTTGTTTGTTTACTGGGAGAATATACAGCGCTTTGTCGCATCTGTGGAATTCCCATCCGTAGCCAACATTACATTATGCGATGTAACAAACGACCTCATTAGATTAAGCACATAACGCATGACCTTTATCAACTCATGAGCCACAATGTGGGAAAACATATCTTTTGACATGTGCGCCCAGTGAAGACTCAAATCAGTATGTGCATTACAAAAACACGCCTATTCAATATACGGAAAATTTTACCACCAAAAAAATGAAAATTTTCAGATAAAAATTCTGATATTTTTCACATTTCTGCTCAAAACATAGATTGTTGGTACTCGTTAGAACCGCCTCGGTGAGGCGGTTCTAACGAGTGCCTCGGTGAGGCGGTTCTAACGAGTACCCACAATCTATGTTTTTGAGCAGAAATAAGAAAAATAATGTATACCCCTGTAAACCCCAGTTTTCCTATATAAAAGTGGAGTTTAAGGGGGTCAATTTTATATATGCATGTTTTCGTGATGGCATCCACTCATACCAGCGTCTTCGTTGTCCGCTTGAAGAAACTTTTGCATCATACGGGCTATCCAAAATGCGCCTAGTGAAGCCTTCAGTCAGAATGCGATGAATCTTCGCTGGGTGCGCACGTGCGAAAGTACGTTTTCTCAAGGATGCGACACATATATGTATTCTTTCTCCGAACAATGTATGCTCAACTAGAAACAGGCAAAATATGAGCCAGCGCACGACAAAATCTACAATAAGACCTATCTGACCAGCAAAGACTCAGATGAGCCTTTGCATCCGCCCAGTATGGAAAGGATTCTCGTTTATCCCTTTTTTGATAGTTCGGAGGCTATAGAAGGCACATACGACTGGCGAAGACTGATCAGCCTGCGCGGATGCGGCTAATCTGTGTTATCGCTGATCGCACAAAAGTCTAATTGTAGGTTTTGTCGTGCGCTGGTTCAATTATGAGGGTCTCGGATTAAGCCTTACTAGCTACCCTGGCATAGTTATTTTTCATTTCTGTATATTTATGCATTGCTCTCAAGGTTCATTCATTTTATTCTAGACATCTGCAGTCAAACTTCAATAGCTCGAACATCTTTGGGACCATCGAAATTTGTTCTAGACATGGGTAGTTCGTGCCAGTGAAGGTAAACCGTGCCGCCAGGTCAGGAAATACATTACCAAAACAAGTTGGAGATAACTTAGATGTGTCTTTCCGAACTTCTACAAAATAATGATATGTTGAGCGTGCTCATTAAAATTACTTTAAGGCAATTCTAATGAATACACACACATACATTTTCATGATAAAAAAAGAAATTGTCACTCAAAGACGCCAAAATATTTGTTTTCTTGAGCTATCTGAAGAATTTTCTAGAGACTCAAAAACGAATTCGATTCAGACACGATAAACGAGGCATCGGTGTTCGAGTAATTAAGTTTTACCGTATTTAAAAGACATTGTGGGCTTACTGAGTCATAGCCATAGGAGCCGAAATATTGTACACCGTGTTAATTCCCAGCGAACACAACATTTTCTCGTCTTTATTTCAGGGTACAGTCCAAAATATTGGAATTTGCTTTATTACCTATTGCAATATGGTTTCTCTCTTATTTCGCAAGTCTCTTAAAAGAGATGTAAAGCGTATTCCATCGAGTTTGTCTATTTAGATGTTAGACAACTCTCGACGGTGAACTCGATGTTGAATTTATTTCATATAATCAACTGGAAGAGCTTTAGCTTTCATACGATATATTATTTGAATAACCGTCCGATTTGAAGATGAATGCTACGAGTACTATAAGTGATTGTTAACATTATATACAAAGTGTAGTTTGCATTAAATTAACTTACCAGTGCCGAATTTATTCTTGAAAAAAAAAAATCCATATTACAATAGACTAAAATGTCCCTCGTAAAATGGGGTTTTCGTTTTTCAGTAAAAAGAACCTTAAAGTACAGTTGAACTTCAATAACTCGAACACAGATGGCTCGTTAATCGTGGCTAATTCGAACTCTTTTTTGAGTCCCTTGAAAATTCTTCCAATAGCTCCAGAAAACAAATATTTAGGTTATTCTAGGGAAATATTTTAACACATTACGAGAACTTGCCTATTCAAATATACAGAAAAAAATTAACTAAAAAAAATTGAAAATTTTCAGATAAAAAAACTTATATTTTTCTTTTTTCTGCTCAAAACATAGATTGTGGGTACTCGTTAGAACCGCCTCGACGAGGCGGTTCTAACGAGTACCCACAATCTATGTTTTTGAGCAGAAATAAGAAAATGTATATCCCTGTAAGCCCCAGTTTTACTATATAAAAGTGGGGTTTAAGGGGGTAAAAATTATATAGGTATGTTTTTGTGATGATGAAAACATATAACGTGTACACTTATCAGAATCTATTATCGAGCTAATTCTAATGTGTACACTCAACATAACACTATCTTTTAGCAGATTGAAAAGACATTCCTAAATTAGTTTCATCTGTCTCCCGACTTGGCGCTTTGAGAAACGCTAGGAATAACCCTCAGTGGTTCGAACTACCTATATATAGAACAATTTCCATGGTCTCAATATGTTCGAGGCATTGAAGTTAGACTGTCCAAAGAAATATAACCATAACGCAATGATTATACATACACATGCGCCTGCTTTTACGGAATAGATAAATAAATAAAGATATACTAATAAAGGCCATGATCGCGAAGCAAAAATTCCACCAACAGCGAAAGAAGAAGAGAATAGGAGCAAACAATGACAAGATACAACGGCATGGTGGCAACAACTGACATACATACAAAGAAGAACTGCAATAGAGGAACCACTCTGGAACGGTACACTACGGTTTAAACTTGTTTTAGTTTGTTGCACCCTCTCCTTTGAATCCGATCCAAATTAAATACATTACGAAAACATGCCAATTCGAATATATTGAAAACTGAAAAAAAAACAAAAACTGAAAACCACCAAAAACTGAAAATTTTCAGATAAAAATTCTGACATTTTTCATATTTCTGCTTAAAACATAGACTGTGGGAACTCGTTAGAACCGCCTCGGTGAAGTGTTCTAACGAGTACCCACAATGTATGTTTTCGAGCACAAATAAGAAAAAAGTGTATATTTCTAAAAATCCAGTTTTACTTTATAAAAATGGGACTTAAGGGGGTCAGCATTATAAAGGTTTTCGAGATGCGTATTCGGACCGCGTTGATTCTACTTCCTTATCCGTGAGACATCACTGTTACACACAAATAAATCACAAAACGGTCATGAATAAAGTAGAGGTCTCCAATGTGATCTAAATTCAGAGCAAAAGGTAATCACAAGCTGGACTACGATGGTCTGTGTCACAGAGAGCAATAGTTTTGTGCCAAACTTCTGAAACAGATTGAAGAGGAGGCCCTCATTCTTTCTGACCCGACTCAGCGTCGTAGAAGTAAAGAAGAATACAAAGTTAATATCGATCATAACTTGGTTAACACCCATGAAAATCTGGGCCCAGTTGTTCAAAGCGTCGTTAGCTTAACGAGCTCGTTAAGGGTCATTTCGTTAACTGTTTTAGCGGATTCAATACACAATATTCTGATATTTTTTGCTGAAAAAATGTGAGTAGCTTTTGCACAGCAAAAGCTACTCACATTTTTTCAGCAACAAAATTCAGCGTATTTGCGTATCACTTGATGTAAATTTTAACGAATCGTTAACTAACGACATCGTTAGCTTTGAACAACTGGGCCCAGTTTGTTGTATATCATTCTGGCTATGTTTTAACCTATCGCTTTGTAACGATTGGCAAATGTTTTGAATTGTTCCGATAACTCTTACTACCAACATTCCCTCAGAATTTATAGACTTAGTCGCCAATAAATGCAATAGAGGATTCATTCAGAATGACGCCGATATAACCAGGAAAATATTTTACGCAGTCTATGATGCCTATGTTTCTGTTTTATAAGTCTTGTTAAACAGTTTTCCGATTATTAAAGTCACCGACTTGAATAAATGCTCTATCAAAATTAATAAGTTGAGACAAATATACATCATATGATGTAGTACGAGGGTCGTCGCCATCCAAACGTTCAAAATAAACAATCTAAAATGTACAGTCACCCGCCTGTCATAAACTTTAATGAAGGTTTTATCATTAAATATTGATGTTTAAATCATGAAACAGGCCTTCTGTGTCGGAGAAATGCGCTTTGTTTAACTTAATTTCCTTTCGATACGTTTTTTTTTTTTTTTTTTCCTTTTAAGATAATAACTATCACAATTTAAAAAGTTACCTGCATACCGAGAAGTTGAATTGACTGCTTTAATAACATCGGCTTATCTACTTGTTTTTTTTTTTTTTTTTTTTTTTTTTTTTTGCCATTTAGACACCGGAAGTCGCTAAACCGTGTCATTACCCTTGAAGTAATGCGCTATTGTAGTATATCAAAATTAAAGAGCAAATAACACTTTCGAATGAATTGAGAGTACAGCGAACGCAGTTGTTTCTTTCCCATTAAAAGACTGGACACCATTAAACGAGTAACTGGCAAACAATATAGACTCAGAGAACGCGGCGTCTGAACAGGGTCTCCACTGTTTGAAAATAGTTCAACAATTTTTTTTTAGGAATATTTACATCATATAGCCTGATCGAAAATCGAAAATGGACTCTTCCCATATATAGTGTAGGAGTGTTTATTGAATCTTTAATTGGTTATGATCCTATGCCAAGCAGGATTTTTTTTCTATTTACTGTTCCAAGGTGGATCTTCTGCTGCAGTTTGTTTATGTTTGTGTGTCGATGGTTTCATATGCGCGTTTTTTGTTTGTTTGTCTGTTCGTCATCTCTCCTTCTTTTGGTGTCTCGAGAAGGTTGTGCTTCGTAGTTGTCGCCTTTCCTTGTAGCTTCACATATATTTCTTCATTGTTTTTTACTGGCACAGTTGCCAGGTTTATGAATGTTTTGGATGTTTCTAAAGGCCGTTGTGTTTGACCACCAGCTGGTGAATACGCCAGCTGTTAGGTAATACATCGCGAAAACATGCCCTATTTAATATTGACCCCCTTAAACCCCACTTTTATATAGTAAAACTGGGGTTTACAGGGGTATACATTATTTTTCTTATTTCTACTCAAAACATAGATTGTGGGTACTCGTTAGAACCGCCTCGTCAAGGCGGTTCTAACGAGTACCCACAATCTATGTTTTGAGCAGAAATAAGAAAAACAACGGAGTTTTTTTATCTGAAAATTTTCAGTTTTTGGAGGTGAAATTTTCATTGTATTTGAATAGGCATGTTTTCGTGTAATGTCTACGTGTAAACGAAGATCGCTTATCAGAGTAGGAGACCGTATCATTTCAGTAGGTCATTCTTGGAACACAATGCTTTCATTAGCACTCCTCATTTTGTTTCAGCGTTTATTGATTTTCCCAGTTAACAGTTATGTTTTCGTTAAAATTAACTATCTGGTCAGATCGTTGTGCTTCATTTTGGGAAGTGGTATCTTGCTTAGCATCACAAAAACATGCCTATATAATTTTGACCCCCTTAAATCCCACTTTTATATAGTAAAACTGGGGTTTACAGGGGTATACATTATTTTTCTTATTTCTTCTAAAAACATAGATTGTGGGCACTCGTTAGAACCGCCTCGTCGAGGCGGTTCTAACGAGTACCACAATCTATGTTTTGAGCAGAAATATGAAAAAAATATCAGAATTTTTCATCTGAAAAATTTCATTTTTTGGTGGTTAAATTTTCAGTATATTTGAATAGGCGTGTTTTCGTAATGGTGTACCAATATGAATATGGAAATAGGGTAGTGTCGAGTCTAGACTTGCTGCTGAAATTTAAACTAAAAGCTTATTTATAACAAGAAGTATATGTAAAAACTTAGCAGCGGCGTATAAGCTGACCACAGTCCTGTCTATGATACCCATTATTGTATATCCCTTGTCAATTATGGTCAGATTAGACATTCGTGTATATTTATCCAGGCTCTTAGTATACAAGGTACCCATCACGAAAACAAGCCTATATAATTTTGACCCCTTTAAACCCCACTTTTATATAGTAAAACTGGGGTTTACAGGGGTATACTTTATTTTTCTTATTTCTTCTAAAAAACATAGATTGAGGGTACTAGTTAGAACCGCCTCGCCGAGGCGGTTCTAACGAGTACCCACAATCTATGTTTTGAGCAGAAATAAGAAAAATATTAGAGATTTTTTATCTGAAAATTTTCAGTTTTTGGAGGTGAAATTTTGTACATACTTGAAGAGGCATGTTTTCGTAATGCAGTAATCTGCCCCATCTAGATACGAAACGTTTTGTAATCGTAGGATGAATAGCAGTTACCTTGCTCTGACGTTTTTTAGCGTTAAATCAAATCCACATGTGTTTCTTCGTCAAGACGTGTCCCAATCCCCGCTCATGTGTTTTAAGTCAGCTAATTTACAGAAGCAATCGCTTTGTTCGTCCATGCATCCTAAAAAAACAGTGAAAATATTAGAAACGTTTTCGAAGCTTGCATCGATCTAAATGAATTCAAGGCCTGTGTGATTTCTTTACACGTGCAACAAAGTCGGAGGGTCGTAACGGAAGCCGAAACATCCCGTAACGGATGACGGATAATTGGTTAACTTCATACAAATAATTTTCTCAGATAATATTTTCATGTTTGCAATACCCTATCTGCAGTTTGATTCTAAATTGATTAGCATGGTTATAACATGGTTAAAACAAATACACAATGTTTCTTTGAAGAAATGAAGACCGACATAGAGTAAAAAAAAAAAGCATATTGAACATCACAGGTGAATCAGAACCAGAATTAAGGACAAACTCAGTCATATGGTGACGTTCATGTTTGAATGGTAGTTCTCTGTGGTCACCAATCCCATTTTGCTATATACCCAAATACAACTAATGAGCTGACGTATACGATACGTATACGATACGTTTATTTAATTGTTATAGTTTACAACATATCGGCATACGAGGTATTTGTATTAAAAATACACGATTAATATAATAGCTTTCGCAATCTTTTGGATTCAGTTTTTATCACGTGACTTAACAGAATCCTTTTATATGGTCAGTAAATGACTAGTATCGAATATATCTACCTGGAATACTGTATAACCTTTTATTTCCTGTTCAGACGTTATGCAATATTTTTTTTTCTGAATAGAAATTAATTTTGCCTACACATTACAAAAACACGCCTATTCAAATACACTGAAAATTTTATCTCCAAAAACTGAAAATTTTCAGATAAAAAACTCAGATATTTTTCACATTTCGGCACAAAACATAGACTGTGGGTACTCGTTAGAACCGCCTCGCCGAGGCGGTTCTAGCGAGTACCCACAATCCATGTTTTGAGCAGAAATAAGAAAAATAATGTATACCCCTGTAAACCCCAGTTTTACTATATAAAAGTGGGGTTTAAGGGGGTCAAAATTATATAGCCATGTTTTCGTGATGATTTCCTCGCTGTGGTTTACGATGCAGTGGTCATTAAACTCTGCAAAATCGGATGATATTATATCACAGTTATAACAAAAGATGTCGTCAATTACCTTTGAAACAACTAAACAATAACACAAGACACCAGAATCACGAATTGGCATACAGTATTCCAAATTCATAAGTCGTGAATGGAGCGGTTATTATGCAAAAGAATTACAATAACCAATTTCACTGTCGTTGCGATTTTTGTCAGTTTTGTACATAACACAGTTAGCATGCAAAAGTCAATGCAAGAAGTAAAGCGATAAAATACTGCATAACTATTAACAATGTATTCTCGAAAGACGAAGTGTTTCACAAGAATTACTAGCACAAAATACTGCGTTGAATTAAGAAAGCAACTGCTGATTTCAAACCTGTAAACGTTATAAGCAGACCTTTTGCAATTAAGTTATGTTTGAAACGCAAACCCTGGATTTCACTGCATATTATGGGCGAACATGAGGTAATATTACAGACTGCTCAAGGGGAACTAATACGCTTTCAGGGGAGGTAACTCTGTTATGATAGGTTTTGCTTCCCTTTTGAAGCGAAACCTACTCCAAAGGCCAAAAATGTTTCCTTGGACGAAATTCTTCCCTTTCCATCACGAAAACATGCCCATTAGTATTGCCCCCCTTAAACCCATTTTTTATATAGTAAAACTGTGGTTTACAGGGTATACATTATTTTTTTTATTTCAGCTCAAAAACATAGATTGTGGGTACTAGTTAGAACCGCCTTGCCGAGGCGGTTTTAACGTGTACACATAATATATTTTTTGAGCAGAGGTAAGAAAAATATCAGAAGTTTTATCTGAAAATTTTCTTTTTTTTTTGGTTGTAAAATTTTGTACTTCCTATTTGCTTTCTTGTTCGCTAATTCCTGTACACTTATTTCTGCTGAAAAAAAAAAAAAAACATCTACTCTACATTACAACAACAAGCCTATTCGAATATAATTAAAATTTTACCACCAAAAAAAAAGAAAACTTTCGGATAAAAATTATGATATTTTTCATACCGTTGCTCAAAACATAGATTATGTGTACTCGTTAAAACCTCGGCGAGGCGGTTTTAACGAGTTCCCACAATCTATCTTTTGAGCAGAAATAAGGAAAAAATAATGTATACCCCTGGAAACTCAGTTTTACTATATAAAAGTGGGTTTTAAGGGGGTCAAAATTGTATAGGTATGTTTTCGTGGTGAGCCTTTTCTCAAATCAGCTTGCGCATCCGCGCAGTCTGACCGGAGTCATCACTCTCTGCCTGAATAACACAGATAATAAGTTAATCAAAAGCCACCTTACGGAGACACCAGCCAGACTGTGCCGGCTAATCGTAGTCCTCGATAGACGCACATTTTTGAAGGTAGATATTATCCCCCATAGTGTCTCCTGTTTTGAAGCTGTAAAACTAGGTCCAAACGGCATTCCAAATTTTACTGCGGCTGTTGCCATGAGCTGAATCGTGTCTCTTGCTGTTTATATTCTATTTAAATATCACAATATGAACTGATAACGGTGATATGTCAGATGCCATTCTTTATAATAGTTGCAATTTGCCAGTGTCAATTTATGTAAATTCTTCAGCAGAAAGATGCAAGCGTTTGTTTCCGACAGACTGGCCGGCGCGCCTTTAAATAATTAACCCATTTATGCCTGGCGTCCCATAAAACGGACATTGGCAAACAGTGTAGACCCGGATCAGACGCCGCATAACGCGGCGTCTGCCAGGGTCTACACTGTTTGCATTAAGTACAGGAATTTCTGAAAAAAAAAAATGTAATAATAAAAACTAACAAAACATTTAGGTAGAAGAATCCGCTCGGCCTAAATGGGTTAAGGTCGAGGTTTTGCGAGAGTACGTAAAACAGTTCAAACCCACAATGGTATTTATTTTCTACCGATCGTTCATAGGCGGTTCCCCTGCTGTAGCTCTATATCTATATCCATGCGTTGGTCATTCAATACATAGGGTTTGTTTTCTCAATCTTTGTTACCTATCTCGTCATGTTTAGTGCTTAGGGAAGGCTGAGCTACACGATTGTGACGTTTTCCTAGGTACTGCCCAGTAAGCATTCTTTATAAATCTAAAGCGGGCCGATATCGGCCCGTCAGGGTAGCTGACGGGCCGATAACGGCCCGCTGTAGATTTATAAAGAATGCTAGCTGGGTGTTATAAAATTTTAAAGAAAACAGTTACGTAACGAGTCATCACATCTGGATATACTCTCTTCGCAAGTACCTTGTTTGGTATGCATGCGGAACATGTTAACAAGACATAGCACTGTACAAATTGTACAACAAACTGAAACAAATGCCAAGTAGTTCGAGGCTAGTGGATACTCCTGGTACGTTTCCACCATTTTATGTATTGGACGGGCATCTCTCGTGCCTGTTTGCTTTCCTGGCCACCAAGCCCTTTCTATAAAGGGCCTGCTCTTAAAGGAAGGAATTTGCTGACAACGGGAGGCCGCTTTTCAGAACAGAAGCAAAACAATTTTACCAAAGTTACCTCTCCTTTATTTGTATCCATTCACGTTAAGATAGCATAACTATGACAAACTATTCCCTCTTTCACCTATTTCACATAATAGGAATGCAGTTTTTAAGAAATCCAATCATTTTATGCAATGTCCAACTAGGGTACGTCATTTATAATTTTGGGCTTCAACATACACATAACCGTGCGCACACAAACACGCAGATACAAAAACACATGAATGCGCGCATAATGTATACTAATGTCTACCCCAGGTTTTCTCAGATCTTGTAACAGAACAGGTGAGTATTCAGACAAATTTAACGTGCCTATTATGCGTTTTACACAAAAATCGATGTTTATTTTATCATTTTTTTTGGTAAGAGTTTTGGACCTTTTTTGCTGATTTGTTTCCGTAAAGATATTTCAACTGTCATTCTGTCAGCCAAACGCACGTACAATAATGTATGGCTTGTTTCCGTGACACATAATGGCTGCACTGTTATACATTATCATAGCGGAAACGCCGAAACACGGAGACTATTGTGACCTAGCATCCCTGACCTTATACCAATATGGCCGCATTTTCCAGTTTCAAGAGGTGTTTTAGGACCTGTTCTAATGAGTACTCATTAAATATTTTTTTTTATTGAGTTCTAGAAAACATTGTCCCAGAGTTATAATTTACTCCTCTCCATAACAGCACCTCTGCATTTAAAAGCATTTTACTGAATTATGTATAATCAGGAATACCAAAAAGGGACTATATGAATGGTGACGTTGGGTTTGTCGTTCTGTGGCACTTCCAACAAGACGTGTGTATCGGACTGCTCGGTGTATGCTTGCATGAACTTGTACCGCTTTGCATACAGGAACCATCAGTCACATACAGAGGCATTGTCTTCATCTATCGTCCTGTCTGTCTATCTTATACTTGATCTAGCGCCGGGGCTTTTGTATTAATGGCTTGAAACTTTCCTAGTTAGAGCAATGACACGAACCTGCAACCCCGAATTTCCAGACAATAATACAATCAGCTGCATGAGCATCGAGTACCTGGCAACACTAATATTCTGCAGACAGCTGCCAAGGAATATTTCATTCCTTTTATTTATTGATTCTATTAGCCTTTATATCTGGAATTAATATAGAATTTCTGAACAGAACATAATCTTCTTCCTTATGCATATGGCTTTGCTGGCAGTTGTCTCTCGAATTAAAGTGTCACTTTTTAATAAAAGGAAATGCCACATATGCATACTATTGCGATCGGACCGCCATCAGATACGAAAGTCATTGACCAAGCTTTGCGAATAATGGTTAAAAAATGTCGCCTTTCCGTTCTGTATGAGGGGATAAAACAATGAAAAGCAGTTCCGACATCCATAGATCAAACATCCATCACGAAAACATGCCTATATAATTTTGACCCCTTTAAACCCCACTTTTATATAGTAAAACTGGGGTTTACAGGGGTATACATTATTTTTCTTATTTCTGCTCAAAACATAGATTGTGGTACTCGTTAGAACCGCCTCGCCGAGGCGGTTCTAACGAGTACCCACAATCTATGTTTTGAGCAGAAGTATGAAAAATATCGGAATTTTTTGTCCGAAAATTTTCATTTTTTGGTGGTAAAGTTTTCAGTATATATTCAGTATATAGTCAGTATATAGTCATTACTAGTCTACGTGATGTAAAACTCGTTTTGCAACACCATATGGTGAAAACACAGGCATGCTAGTGTTCTATATAGTTTTTTTTCTATCGGCATCCTGGGCCTATAATAATCGGATTCCAGGCACAGCATTTTCTACAATATTGCATGCGCGCCAAGCTAACACTCAAAAATTACTGCACGTCTGCATCGAAGTCTTCACAGGGCACCCTGTAGATAGCCAAGAAACATAAAGGTCTTCATGCGGATGGCAAAGACACTGGTAAGACAGCGCGAATGCACAGGTATAGCTGCGTGTTCGCTGCACGCACATGCAACCTTGTAGGAAATGCTGTGCCCCGGCTCATTAGTCTCAGCGGATTTGTTAAATAAGTCGATCTCAGGGAAGTTCTATGGAATTTTGTTATTTAACGATGCATTTAATGCTAAAATCGCATAATTTTCCTAGGAGTCCGAGTATTTTACCGATATTACTGCAGAATGTATTCAACTAGTGAAATCGGAGGTACTTATTCTTATTTTATTGTCTACAGTCATCAAGCTTCGACTTCGTTTTGGCATCTCATTTGGCCTTGTCTTATGATTTACTAATCATTACGAAAACATGCCTATTCAAATATATACTGAAAACTTTACCACCAAAAACTGAAAATTTTCGGACAAAAAATTCCGATATTTTTCATACTTCTGCTCAAAACATAGATTGTGGGTACTCGTTAGAACCGCCTCGGCGAGGCGGTTCTAACGAGTACCACAATCTATGTTTTGAGCAGAAATAAGAAAAATAATGTATACCCCTGTAAACCCCAGTTTTACTATATAAAAGTGGGGTTTAAAGGGGTCAAAATTATATAGGCATGTTTTCGTGATGGATGTTTGATCTATGGATGTCGGAACTGCTTTTCATTGTTTTATCCCCTCATACAGAACGGAAAGGCGACATTTTTGAACCATAATTCGCAAAGCTTGGTCAATGACTTTCGTATCTGATGGCGGTCCGATCGCAATAGTACGAGTCGCACTATGGAAACAAAATATCAGATGCGAACTCGGAATATGATAGACCAGTCAATGAGCCTGCGAAACCTCGTTTTTCAGTGCAGCAAAATCTTAAATAGTTCCATGGCATAAAATTACAACCAGCACAGTTCTTTTGCGCCAGTCATGTTACACACCACTACCCAAGCCCATGTTCAAATATTGTGGTAGGGTGATGGATGATGGGAGTCATGGACGGGATATTTCCATTTGCAGCTTCTCCGCAGTACTAACTGGCCGTTTTACCGAATACAGTGCCGGCCTCGGTGGCTCAATTGGATGCGCGTCCGACTGAAGATCAGGAGGGTGCAGATTCGACCCCCACCGGGTCGGCAACGTTCTTTCGTGGAGATTTATCATGGAATATTTTCTATGGTCATTCTCTCCCTTCCGCTGATTCAACAAGGGCAGTTGTTAGTTTCTGGCGAAAGAATGTGCACAATACTTGTTAATCGCTTACAGGACTAAGCCTGCCCAGTAAAAGTCTGGTTAGACAAATTGACCGCGCTCGACATGACCCCATTGGGTTAACTGGGCCGTAAAATCTCAACACAAACAAAACGAAATACAGCGAGGAGTACAATCCTTTTTCGTGGACTGAAAGACCGCGTTTATTCCGTCCTTTTCATATGGCACGACCGAATACGCCGATAATTAGTTAGATTACAAACAGTTTCGCATCGACAGAGCCGTAAACCAGACAGCATTTGATCACTTCATTTATGCATATGCACAATTGAATTCATTTAATTAATCAACCATCTTTTCAGACGGAATTTCTCAATTTACACAACAGTGCACAAAATCTGCCTACCAACTGGCTTTGATTTACCCTTTTGATAATTTTTCAATAATGCGAAGCCTCAGATCTAATTGTGCATTTATGCCATCAGGCCAGTGCTGTTCCATCTATGTTACTGAAAAAAAAACGAGACTCTGTCTGTCTGCAATAATGCACAAGCGGATCGGGACCATCGCTTTTCTTGCTTCAAATTGTATTGGATCATTATCCCCGCGCTTTTCGAAGAGAAAGCGGGTATATTGTGATACCCGCGTCCGTGCGTCCGTCCGTCACACCATTGCTCCTAGACCATGTAGGTTAGAATCTTGATACTTTCACAGCGATAACCCTATGGATGAAAACTGGAGGAACACATTCAAAGTTTTGATGTAACCCCTGAGGGCAGGACCAGGGGTAGTGGTCCCCGATGGATCCAAAATCTATTTTCTACAAACATAGTCATGTTGCATATCAAATCAAAGGTAATAAAGAGTAAAATACAGTGGTGCAAAGATTTTGCCCTGGGGCATGTCTGGGGTCACCAGAGGTAAAAAAGTAGGACTTTGGGTCTTTTTTGTTATTATCACACACCTCTTCCTCGGCGTTTTGAGCTAGAACCTTGAAAATGTCTCAGGTAATAGCTCTATGGATGAGGACTGGAGGAATGCATTTGATATTTCGATGTGCGCGGAGATATGCATGGCAACTTTCATTTAGTACTACATAAAATGATGGGCAAAAGAAATAAATCTCAGCATCTTGTTTTTCTCTTACACAATATACTTCACCGCCATCGGGGTGCATAAAAATGTGACATATCTGGCTCTAAAAGCAGGTGAGAAATCTGTGATGGATTTTTATGACAAAGAAAGAAAAGTGGACAAATAGAATGATTAATAAACAAGAGGGCACTGATTCTGTGTTACCTATTACAACAAGTCAAACCAGATGTTTGTATTAAAACTTTCAAAATCCTAGGTCTTATAGTTCCTAACAATTTTTGACACTAATTTCTCCCGTCTTAACTTGGAGTGACAGCTGGAAAAAGGCAAAATATGGAAAAAAGAGGGCAACATAAATCATACACAATAGAGTTTAATTCCCTGTAAGGGTATACAAAATTTGAAGACTAGCTCTCATAGGACCTGAAAAATCTGTGACTATTGTTCTACTTGAGAGAAAGAAAATAAAATAAATTAAAGGAATGATAAACATGAGGTTGCTGATTCTGACTTACACAATATAACAAGTGATACTCAATGTTTGTACTAAATTTCAAAGTCCTAGGTGCAGTATCCTGACTATCTTTGACACAAATTTCCATATACATTACATTCGAGCGAAAGATGGAAAAAAGGAAAAAGGAGGCAAAATAATTTTCAGCATCATGTTTTCTTTTACACAGTGTAGTTAACCTCCCTGCAGGTGTATACAAACTTTGAATGTTCTGGCTCTCATAGGAGGTGCGAAATGTGTGATGAAAAATTGTATTTGAGAGAAATAAAATGTAGAAAATTATGAGGATGCTGATTCTCTCTAATACAATACAACAAAGGTAAGAGAAAAGTTTAGGGAGTGCCACAAGCCGCAGCCCTTACCAGACACCGAGAGAAAGAGGAAACAGACATAGCCAAACAAGCGCAAATCAAAGAAACGTAAGATTGGCTCTCTCTTCCCCAACGAGGTAATCGCAATATTAAAAGGACTGAAAGACACAAGAACAAAATAACACAAGGCAAGACTTACCAATGTTTTGTTTAATTTCAAAATCCAAGGTGCAGTAGTTCCTGAGAAATCTTTGACAAATTTGACATGCATTACATTGGAGTGAAAGATGAAAAAAATAAAAAAGTAAAGAAAAAAGAAAAGTAACCTTCAGCATCATTATTTTCGTTTACACTATATACTTCAACCCTCTGCAGGTGTAAACAAGATTTTAAGACTCAGCCTCTCATTGGAGCTGAGAAATGTGTGATGAAAAAAAATATTTGAGAAAAATAAATTATGGACAAATAAAGGGAATGATAAGCATGAGGATCTGATTCTCTCTTACAAAACCAATATTTCTACCAAATTCCAAAATCCTCAATGCAGTAGTTTCTGGGAAGTCCTTGACACAAATTTCCCTATGCATTGCACTGGAGTGCAGGATGGAAAAAAATAAATAAACGAGACAAAATAGATTTCAGCATTGTGGTTTTCTTTTATACATTATACTTCAAACCCTCTGTAGGTGTATACAAAATTCGAAGACACTGGCTCTCATAGGAACCGAAAAGCCTGTGACGAAAAATTCTATTTGAGAGAAAGAAAAAAAACTGGACAAATAAATGGAATGATAAGTATGAGGATACTTATTCTCTCTTACACAATACAATAAGTCATACCCAATGCAGTAGTTTCTTCGAATTTTTGACAGGAAATAAGCTTAACACACAGACACACAGACAGACATACAACCATTGTTACGGAAAGGACGAAAACTATATACCCGCTAAATATTTCGAATGCAGGGGGGTTTAAAATGGACAAATGAAGGAAATGATAATCACGAGGATGCTGATTCTCTCTTACACAATACAACTAGTCGTAGCCAATGTTTGTACCAAACTGCAAAATCCTAGGCGTTGTAATTCCTGCGAAATCTTTGACACAAATTTCTTTATGCATTACATTGGAGTGAGAGAAGGAAAACAGGAAACAGAAGGCAAACTAGATTTGTGCATTGTAGTTTTATTTAACATGATATACGCCAGCCCTCTGTAAGTGGTATACAAAATTTGAAGACTGTAGCTCTCATAGGAGCTGAGAAATATGTGGCGAATTTTTATTATTGGCCGGAAAGAACAAAAAAAAAAAAAAAAAAAAAAAAAAAAAAAAAGAAAAATATAAAGGGAATAATAAGCATAAGGATGCCGATTTTCTCTTACACAACACAACTAGTCATACTCAAAATAATTTTTTAGGATCATGGTTTTCTTTTACACAATACTCTTCAACCCTTTGTAGGTGTATACAAAATTGAAGACACTGGCTCTCATATGAATGAGAAATCTGTCATGAAAATTTCTGTTGGAGAGAAAAAATGATCAATAAAAGGGATGATAAGCATGAGGATGCTAATTCTCTCTTACACAAAATAACAAGTCATGCTCAATGTTTGTACCATATTTCAAAGTCCTAGTTCTTGGAAAATCCTTTACACATATATCCCTATGCATTAAATTGGATTTTGAGATGGATAAAAAACAAGGTAAAATTAAATTTTAGATTATGGTTTTCTTTTTCACAATACACTTAAAAAAGTAAGAGAAAATTCCAGGGAGTGCCACAATCACAAACCGCAGCCCATCCCAGACACCAAGAGGAAGAGGAAACAGACAAAACCAAACAAGCACAAATCGAACAAACGTATGAAAAGCACCAAGATTAGCTCTCTCTTCCCCAAGCGAGATAATCGCAATGCTAAAAAGGACTGAAAAACACAATAACAAAATAACACAAGGTAAGACATAAAACAAATCGCCTCGTAGAATAAACCACAAAGCAACATAGAGTAAGACTAACACCCTCTGTAGGTGTATACATAATCTGAAGACTCCAGCTATCATAGGAGTTGAGAAATCTCAGACGATAATATTTATTGGAGCGAAAGGACAACTATAAACAAATAACGAGAACGATAAGCATGAGGAAGCTTATTCTATCTTATATAATTCAAGAAGTCATACTCAATGTGTGTGACAAATTTTAAAATTCTAGAGTCGTTTCTGAGAATTCTTTGACAGAAAAAATGTTTACACACAGACAGATAAGACAGACATAAATTGTTACGAAAAAGACGAAAACTATATACCCTCCTTATACTTCGTATGCCGAGGGTATGATAAGCGACATACAAAGAATAACTGCAATACAGAAGCCGCCTTGAAACGACCTGCAGAACAAAACCAACTGTTTTGCCATTTGTTTGTTCCTCAACTCTGCATATTACGGTGCCTCGGGAGACATGAGCTTCGTGATTGCGGCACTTCCTGGGTAACTTCTTTGATAATCTTAAAATGCCAACTTTTAATTTCGACGAAACACATTTGAAACTGTTTTTGTGCCTTTGGGAAATATATCGCAGTGCATGTCTCTACATATATATGATGAAGTAATCTGCAATTCCATTTCTGTCTTTGTGTGATGGAAATGAGAAATGTGAAATAAAATTTGTGTTAAAGAGCATATTTAGTCAATAAAACTATGCGTTTTATATCATGATGCCGAAAATGTATTTTCTCGGCGACTGGATCCACAAGCCGGCAAACAGTTTCCCTGTTTGCAATTGATGATACATTTAATATATATTAAATGAAATAAATTACAGCCACAAGTGTGCAATTCTATTTATACACATATGTCCAGAACGATACTATAACTTAAAATAGTACTCTTTATATACAGAAGTATGGTTCCTCTGGAATTTAAAAGATATCCATAAGATGTAATAACGGACTCGCTTTAAAAACAAAACAAAACCTGCGACTACGGTTTCTTTATTTTATGATTGTGTTCTTTGTTGCCAAGGACAAGCATTATAATTATTACATATTTCCATCACTAATCGTTTGGAGATGGTGGTGTAAGTATTATTCATTCTTTGTGGGGCCTTGTAGCTGCTTGTTGCGGGGCTACTCTACTACTTTTTATTGTAATTTGTCCTGTAGGGGCGGGACTGGTTTTTGTGCTTTTCGTTGGTTTGTGGCGTGTGTTCTGTGTGTTCGTGTTGTTTTTTTGTTGTTGTTGTTGTTGTTGTTTTTTTTTTTTTTTTTGTTTTTTTTTTGTTTTGTTTCTTCCTCTTAGTGTTGTGTCTTAAGTTCTGTATCTACATGTATGGCTCCTTCTGGGCATACTCGTTACTATTTAATTCAATCCAGTCTGTTCAAACGGAATAATGAAAACATGCAACATACCGTATATCGTATGTACAACACAAAAATATGTGAAACATTCCAGATCCCTTACCGTTATATTAAAAGGATTTCTTGCAACTGGTCATCATTTGTTCACATTTTACGAAGCGTTGTTTAGTTTTGTCCGTTGTCTTTGAATGGTTGTGTTTTCTTGCCTGAAAAGTTAATTGCACCTCATTAATATTCATGAAGATGTTATGGCGTCATAAGTGGAATTAAATGTGTCGAATATTTTTGTATCTATAAATATAAACACAATTCATAAAAAGCCATTGAAAGTACTCCTTGATGCAGAATGTCCCTAAAAAGGATGTAAATATGTCGTAAAAGCTTATGCTGAAACCATATATCAAATTTGTAATCATTTAAGCCAGATTCGATTGTTTCTAAGTACTACTTTATTAGACAGCTTACAGATAGTCAACAGACGACAAGAAAGAAAAAAATATATGAAAAGAAAATGATTATTTTTATTGACTTAGATAAGTTTCGAAATGTAATAAAAAAGTAAGAGAAAACTCCAGGGAGTGCCACAATCACAAACCGCAGCCCTTCCCAGACATCAAGAGGAAGAGGAAACAGACAAAACCAAACAAGCGCAAATCGAACAAACGTACGAAAATCACTAAGATTAGCTCTCTCTCTTCCCCAAGCGAGGTAATCGCAATGCTAAAAGGACTGGAAAACACAAGAACAAAATAACACAATGTAAGACATAAAACAAATCGCCTCGTAGAATAAACCACAAGGCAACAAAGAGTAAGACTAACACCGCCCTAGAACGGTCAGCAGAGAATTTTGGTGTAAATTTTAAAATATTTTACTCATGTTTCATTCATGTGACCCATAAAAAGCATATGCTACTGCTGCACTGAGTTTATTTAAACAAAGACGCGCACAAATAAATTGCATAGCGTATTTAAAAGCCAAATGACATATCAACAAGAGTATCGTAGGATTGAAGTATATTTATAACAGCATTCGGTTTTTACGTTTGACAAAATCCTTTTATACAATAAAAATTTTGCTTTTTTGATGCGTTTAGTTTTCGATATTTTATTCAGAAGACAGTTTGTTTTTCATACTATAACCATTAATGCATTCATTTATGCAAATAGAACTAATGACAAATTGATTTAAGTCAGAGGATATCAAAATTTAATGCAGTTGTCACTTCCATGATGAAACTGTATCCTTACTACTAATCAGAAACCGACGAAAGTCTGTGAATATAAGCTAATGTGAAAAACGTGGACAAAGTGGCAAGTCCACAGCTATACTGGTTTCAAACAAACTGGTCAAAAAAAGTATGAAAACTCCAGGGAGTGCAACAATCACAACAAACCGCAGCCCCTCCCAGACACCAAGAGGAAGAGGAAACCGACAAAAACAAACAAGCACAAATCGAACAATTGCACGAAAAGCACCAAGATTAGCGCATTCTTCCCCAAGCGAGGTGATCGCAATGCTAAAAGGACTGAAACCCCAAAGAACAAAATAACACAAGGTAAGACATAAAACAAATTGCCTCGTAGCATAAACCACAAGGCAACAAAGGGTAAGACTAACAACGGGACCATCGCCTTAGAACGGTCAGTACAGTAAAAATTAAGGTAAGAGAAAAGTCCAGGGAGTGCCACAATCACAAACCGCAGCCCTCACCAGACATCAAGAGGAAGAGGAATCGACAAACACAAACAAGCACAAATCGAACAAACGTAAGAAAAGCACTAAGATTAGCTGTCTCTTCCCCAAGCGAGGTAACCGCAATGCTAAAAGGACTGAAAACACAAGAACAAAATGACACAAGGTAAGATATAAAACAAATCGCCTCGTAGAATAAATCACAAAGCAACAAAGAGTAAGACTAACACCTGGACCACCGCCTTAGAACGGTGAGTAGAGTAAACCACAGGGGAGTTTAAAGCACTTTTACAACTAGCCAAATTCACCCTGGGTCCCGATGCTACTCTTAATACAGAAATACATAAAAATTCGGTTCGCATAAAGGCAACTCAGTCAATGCGTCAAAGCGAATAACCAAAGACGAGTACTCATGGCTAATTCTACTGTATGCCAGAGTAAATGAAAACCAATAGTTGAACCACGGCGGGCAAAGCCAAATACATATCGTCACGTCCCAACCCACTGGTTAAAGTTTTATCACCGTGGGGTGGGGGTGTTTAAAGCAGTTTTACAGCTAGCTAACTTCAACCAGGACCCCGATGCCACTCTTAATCACAACTAGTAAAACAGACAGCAAAATGGGCAGCTGTTGAAAGTGATCAAAATGCAGGCAACACAACTAGTAAAACAGAAAGCAAAGTGGGCAGCTATTGAAGACGGTGGCCACAATGCTAGCATCACAAGCATATAGAAGAAACAGTACAAAGAGTAAGAGCAATACCAGGACCACCGCCTTAGAACGGTCAGTAGATTACATTACCGGGGGGTTTAAAGCACTTTTACAGCTAGCTAACTACCCTGGGTCCCGATGCTACTCTTAATACAGAAATACATAAAAAATCGGTTCGTATAAAGGCTCCCAACTTAGTCAATACATCAAAGCGAAAACATAAAAATCAAATAAATTATAATAATAAACAAAGACGAGTACTCATGGCTACTTCTACTATATGCCAGAGTAAATGAAAACCAATATTTGAACTACGGCGGGCCAAGCCAAACACATTGTCAAAAAAGGTAAAAGAAAAGTCCAGGGAGTGCCACAATCATGTCAAGCCCCAACCCACTGGTTTAAGTTTTACGAAGAGGCCGTCATTAAATCTGAGGCCCAAACCGCCGTCGTGCAATTAAAGAGTGAAGCATAGCCATCAACAATGACTGGGTTGATAACTAGGCATTCAGTATGTCGAATCATATCCAGGCTATAGCCAATTCATTTATAACGGTTAATAAGTTATATGAATTGCTTCGAAATGTGATATTTTTCTACAATTTTTCTAACTCTGTATACTAAGTCACCGTAGAATTCTGATATACAAATATGTTAAAATATCAGTAAGACATAGAAAATACATCACAAAATACATACAAATATGTTAAAATATCAGTAAAACATAAAAAAGTACGTCAAGACCGTATATTGTTGTCGTGCCTACCACTTAACTGTGGGAAAAATATCATGCTCGAAACTCGAATTTTAGCTCACCTGATCCAAATACTCTGTATGAGCTATTGTGATCACTTGTCGTCCGTCGTCCGTCCACACTTTTGAACGACTTCTCCTCTTAAACTCCTGGGCCAATTTTGCTAAAATTGCATGTAGACTTCTTGTAAAACAGGATTGAATATTGATACAAATGGACACGGTCCGTTAATCAAGATGGCCGCCACATGTCCTAACACTTAAAATCTTCTCCAGCTTTAAGGCTGAATCTTTGTATATAGCATTGGAGAATCAAGATCTACCACGTTTGATAAATGATGAACATATGTTTGACTTTAATCTTTTACGGCAAGGTAAAATTTGTGTGAGGAAAAATGTTAAAAAATCATTTTCTCAATTGATTTGAACACTTATGGAAGATACTTACGATGTATGATTGCAGTTGTTTATATTTTTAGTTACAGTCAAAATTTTATTCCCCGGGGTTATCTGCCCTTGCCCCTGGGCTATAGACATGTACAAAATTGTGTAATCGTCAAATGTCTACTCCTCTGAAACTGCTTGAGCCAGGACCTCTGACGATAACATAGGCAATCTGCCTATTTTTACTAGGGTTTCCCTACTTCCATGATTTCTCCATACCATTATATTTGGTATTTTTAGGAAGATAAATGTTCTATAAAAACAGAAGTTACCATATTGTAAATATTTGTCTTACAGAAGCTGTGTTTAATTTATATAGGAAGAAGGTATAACATATTTAGAACAAAAAAAAAAAAAAAAAAAAAAAAAAAAAAAAAAAGATTTGTTTTCATGCAAGTGAATTTTTAAGCATATGTTAAAAAATACACACCTATATTTGGGTACATAGCCACTTAATTGATCAAAATTTATAATATAATTTTACGTTTTTCACATTAAAAAAATGCGCAAAACTTTTAACATGCCCTACAGCAGTGCTAGCACTTATTGTTCAGTGATCCCATTTGTAACCACATGCTCCAGGTAGGTTTGTTATTATAGAGATAAATATCAGTAAGTGTTTGCCAATTTTACACAGTTTATAAGTTTTGGAACCGCATTACATCTACAAGACACTATGAATAATTTAGAACCAGGTTATGTTTGTCTTAACCCCATCCCCATCCGGGGTTTATTCTACTGACCGTTCTAAGGCGGTGGTCCTGGTGTTAGTCTTACTCTTTGTTGCTTTGCGGTTTATTCTTCGGGGCGATTTGTTTTAAGTATTGCCTTGTGTTAGTTTGTTCTTGGGTTTTCCAGTCCATTTAGCATTGCGATTACCTTCGGCAAGAGAGAGCTAATCATCTTTGTGCTTTTCGTACGTTTGTTCGATTTGCGCTTGTCAGGTTTTGTCTGTTTTTTTTTTTTTTTTTTTTTTTTCTTGTTTTTTTTTTCCTCTTGGTGTCTGGAAAGGCCTGTGGCTTGTGATTGTGGCACTCCCTGGACTTTTCTCTTACCTTTTTGTGTCGCCTGCATAGCATGGTAGACACATAGGGATCATGTTATTTGTCCGCGTCGTCGTCGGCAGCGTCGTTGTCGTCGTCGACGGGGTCGTCGTTACACTTTTCGTTCCGTTCAATAACTTTCGAATGAAATGTATTGATTTCATCCGAATTTTGCAGAACTTTATATCACTATAAAATACAGGACAAATTCGATATTGGTAATTATCTGCCAAATTTCGGCTGGGTTACCTCCCTTTGCCGACTAGTTTTGTTGTTTGTTTTCGCTTAATAACGTTTGAAGGGATGCATTGATTTCATTCAAACTTTGCAGAACTTTACATCAGTGTAAAATACTGGTCAAGTTGGATATTGGTATTCATCCACCAAATTTTGGCTGAGTGTATATATATATATATATTACACACTTCAAGAAATATATATTTTTGGCACTTGTTAGTCGCCTTAGAAAAATATCCAAAACATATGTTCTTGTTTGTTTGCTTTTGTTGAGGTTTTACGGCCCAGCCAACCCAATGGGGTCATGTCGAGCACGGTCAGTTTACCTAACCACACGTTTACTGGGCAGGCTTAGTCCTCTAAGCGGTTAACCAGTATTGTTCACATTCTTTTGCCAGAAACTGACAACTGCCCTTCTTGAATCGCCGGAAAGGAGAGAATGACCGTAGAAAATATTTCATGATCAATCTCCACGAAAAAATGTTGTCGACCTCGGCGGGGGTTGAACCCGCGACCTCCTGGTCTCCAGTTGGACGGTGCATCCAACTGAGCCATTGAGGCCGGAAAAAAAAAACATATGTTCCATGGGGAAATCAGAGTAAAACACAGCATTTCGTATATATTATTCTGCTCATGTAGGATTCTTTACAACAAATCGTTATAATGATAATTTGACTGATCGAAACCTTCCCCCAAGAGGTGACAGTTAATCAAAAATTATGCATAAACATTATATTTAATATCCCTAGAAAGAAATGTTTTCAATATTTGTTAGAATCGTCTCACTAACTTGATTCTAAAATATGTCCAACACATATGTTCTATAAGGAATATGAATTAAACACGGCCTTTCCTACATATCATTCTGCTCATTAAGGATACTTTACAACAGCAAATTCATTTTAATGGCAATATCTTTATAAAAAATATTATTGTTTTAACAAATGTTCACTGTATTTACGTGTATCAATGTTTGCTTCAGATCATTAACGCAGTTATGCCTAGCGTACCATGAAGGGACATTTGCAAACAGAGTAGACTCAGATCAGACGCCATAGAACTCGGCATCTGATCAGGTTCTACACAGTTTGTCTTTTCATATTATAAGAGCACAAGGCCCCCATACTTTGGTGAGGTACTCTTCCAGTAAGCGGCTAGTTACAATGCAACATATGTCACATCTACATGTATAGGTATCTTAATTGCATCAATATTTTGAAATTACAAACTTTGCATTTGTAAAATCGATCGTTGAAAACACACATATGGTAGCTGATTATTTCTATAGAGGTCATTCCCCTGCGTTAAAACAACGTCATGTCAATGTCAATGCAGCGCCATGACGTTTCATTGACGTTGATACAACGTTTGAATATTGTGTGCTCACTAGGTTCAATTAATAGTGACAAGGAGTTAATACCTTTATTTAAGAAGAGTTGGTATATATGTAAACCAGTAGATTAGTTTTGACAGTTTTGGTTGCTTTTCGAGCAATACAAGACTAACATGAATACATCAGGAATGTCGTGTAAAGTCATATATGCGACGAACATTATTTATTTGTGATGTGTTAGTATTTGCACGTTTCCAATTAAGCAAAAAAAAAAAAAAAAAAAAAAAAAAAAAAAAAAGAAAATCAAAGAATTAAAATGAAAGCTTTTAGAAATATCACACTTACAAAGAAAATACAAAATATAACAGCTATTCGATAATAAAGCTGCTTTTATATCCGTGCGCTTTAAAAAAAAAAAGCATGCGAACCTCGATTTAGACGAGATATGCATGCATATATCCTGTCCAAGTTGTGATTTATGACAGTATTGTTAAACTACATTAATGCTATTCGTATTGCTGAGTCTCTCACATAGAGATGCACCGCGACTGGACAACTAGAGGTAGTGCACGGATATTCAGACCATGTAAGCTCTCTTATGAAATGCAAGTAATCTTCTCAAATAGTAAATGTATACTCTTTTTACAGACAGTCATAAATTATACAGTTTAAGCTTGTCTGGGGGAGAAAAAAGATAGACACTTCAGTAACTTTATTATCCCCACGCTTTTTTTGAAAAAAGCGATGGGAGATATTGTTCACGCCTCCATCCGTCCGTCCGTCCGCCCGCCTGCCCGTCGGTCCGCAGGACGAATGCATACTTGTGTGTTTTAAAAAAAATATTGATACTTCTGTCTGACCGTCACGCTATCTCCTCCTAAACCATATAGGCGGAATTCTACCAAACTTGCTACATGACTTCCTCTCATGGTAAAGGTATGCAAGAGCAGCATTTTTTTCTGTGTGTCCGTCCGTCCGTGCGCCAGTCATCCGTCCATTTGACTGTCACACTCTCCTCCTAAACCATTGGGCGGAATTCAAACTTGCTACATCACTTCCCCTCATGGTAAGGGTGTGTGAGAGCAAAATTTTTTCCGTGCGTATGTCGTCCCTCCCTCTGTCCGTCACGCTATCTCCTCCTAAACCACTGGGCAGAATTCAACCAAACTTCCCCTCTTGATAAGGGTGTACGAGAGCCACATTTTTTATGCGTCCGTCGACCCTCCATCTGTCCGCCACGCTATCTCCTCCTAAACCACTGCGGAATTCAACCAACCTTGCTACATCACTTCCCCTCATGGTTGGGGTGTGCGAGAGCAACATTATTTGTCCGTGCGTCAGTTGTCCGTCCATCTGTCCGTCACGCTATCTCCTCCTAAACCACTGGGCGGAATTCAATTAAACTTGCTACATCACTGCCCCTCATGGTAAGGGTGTGCGAGAGCAACATTATTTTTCCGTGCGTCCGTCTGGCGTCTGTCCATCCGTCCATCACGCTATCTCCTAAACCACTAGGCGAAATTTAACCAAGCTTGCTGTATGATTCGCATCATTCAGTTAAACTTGTTACATCACGTCCCCTCATGTAAGAGTGTGCGAGAGCAACATTTTTTCCGTGCGTCCGTTGTCCATCCATCTGTCCGTCACGCTATCTCCTCCTAAACCACTAGGCGGAATTCAATTAAATTTGCTGCATCACTGCCCCTTATGGTAAGGGTGTGCGAGAGCAACATTATTTTTCCGTGCGTCCGTCTGGCGTCTGTCCATCTGTCCATCATGCTATCTCCTCCTAAACCACTGGGCGGAATTTAACTAAACTTGCTATATGATTCCCCTCATAGTAAGGGTTTGTGAGAGCAAGTCCACCCGTCCGTCATGCAATTAGCAACATAAACAACGAGCGTGGGGATTTGCGATGGCGCACCATCAACTGCGCATTCTGGTCTTTTGTGTGTGTGTGTTTGGGCTTTTGCTTTTCGAATCTATCAGCAAGTTGAATTTCATTTAAAGGTGAAACAAGCACGGCATGCAGTGAAGCTTGTGGGAATTATTTTGTTGCCCTAGAGCGTACACATTTCAAGTTTAAATTCTTATGCAAACCTCTTTTGAGCTTGCTAAAACTGCCTAAAATTCTAATTATGTGACCTTGACCTTGAGGTAACAAGTGTCCGCTATCCTATGTATTACACTTTGACCTCTTAATGACATGGAGGTGATGGCCCGAATCACAAACCTTGTATGTCAAACACGACAATAGTAACAAAATGTTTAGACTATATAGAAAAAATGAGCATTAATCATTATGGTTATTTTTCTTTATATTCATTTTTTTTAATATTTGGAATCATGTTATATCCAAACCCATGCTATGTGGAACCCTGTTATAAAGAAGTTATGTTGTATTAGCGTATGAATACACTACGAAAACACGCCTATTCAAATATACTGAAAATTTCACCACCAAAAACTGAAAGTGTTCAGATAAAAATTCTGAAATTTTTGAACGGGTATCCACAATCTATGTTTTGAGCGATATAAGAAAAATAATGTATACCCCTGTAAACCCCAGTTTTACTATCTAAAAATTGGATTTAAGGGGGGGGGGGGGGGGGGGAGGGGGATCAAAATTATATAGGCATGTTTTCGTGATGGGAACGCCATTTCGTATTGCCACATCCTCCTGCCATTTGTTCCAAGTACCTGGAGACCAAGAGTCTCCGAGCTGAGTAGCAAGGTGCCGCCATTTTGATTTATCTAGGTACATGTTTTGGTTTTTACGGTTCATTAACATATTTTGATAAGAAAATCTCAAAACTATGCATCAAAACTCTTCAACAATCGCTTTCTGTTGCAGAAAACATGAAATCAACGGAGAACTGTGTTGCGCCTGCTTGGGCAAAGGTCACTGGGCCTGCACAAAGTATCATTAGCTTAAATGGTTCTTGACAAATAGGCTTAAAGTAGTAAAATGTGTCCAAAGGACATGAATGCCCACACTAAATGCCTTTCATGGAATTCAGTCATGGGCAGAAAATAATACACAAAAGAACTAGCAATAGTTATCTTTCTTGTTCGCAACATTTTGCCTGAATGTGATGCATCCACCTGTGAAATATATTTCAAGGTATGGCCTAGACAGTTTTCAGTGTTACACTATATGGAATTAACATTGTTTGCGGCACAGCGTTTTCATATGATGCACCCACATGTGCAGTTTCATGAATATATTCTATATGGTTTAGGAGTTATGGCCAAACAGGGTTATTCTCATGGAATTAAGTCAAGTGGTAATTATTTAAAAAAAAATGAGCAAGAGATGTCTTTCTTTTTCGAGTCACATGGCATATGATGCAGCAACGATGAAGATTTATGAATATATAGGATTTAGGATTTACGGGCTGTAGACAGGTATATATACATAGGTACATACGCACAGACAGAGGTAAAACTTAAAGCCCTTCCACTATTCCTTAAACAGGTGGAGGCATGAAAATTAGAATTGATGCAAAAACTACAATGTCGATGAACCATGAAATATAGGCCAAGATCAAATATTGATACCGATATAATATGTATGTGGTCATCTTTAGATGCAAGGCTGTACTAAGTATCATTATTCTAGCACTCGTAGCTCTTGATAAATGGCCTGAATAATCAGGATTGACACAAAAGTTACATAGTCAGTTAACCATGAAATATAGGTCAAGTTCAAATATGGATATCCACTTGCAGGTGGTCATCCCCAGATACAAGTCGGTACCAAGTATCATTACCTTAGCTTTCGTAATTCCTGAGAAATTACCTTGAATACTAGGGTCAAAGCCAGGGTTTATGCAAACTTCAAAGTCAGCAAACTGGAAAATATTGGTCAATGTTAAATACGGATAGCCATGTCTGAGTTGGCATCCTCAATTGCTAGCCTATCTCAGGGATCAATGCTTTACCCCTTGTAGTGCTTGACAAATTAAATGTCCTGAAACAGTGTTGAAGAAAGGGTCAACACGAATGTTGACATATTAACTGACAAACTAATGGACTTAAAATAGGATTTCTATGTCGCGCCATGCTCAAAATAGATGTAACAAAATCATTTATCGAAGTGATTCATTTGATTTGTAGGAGAAAATTCAGATTACCGAATTATTTTAGCTGAAAGTTGGTAGGGAAAAAATGCTGTGTTTTCGGAAACATCAAAACTTTATTTAGGTAGGCTATTTGTTTGTACTGAAGTTTAACGTCCCCATCAACAATATTTTCGTCATTATGTTGCCGTTGCTTCCGATTTTGTTTGATTTTTACCCGATTTGAGATTAATGACACCCAAGCCCTGCAGTTAACTGTTTTACAATCCCAGCAAACAGCTATTTAAGGTTTATATGTAGGGACAGTCAAATCACTTTGTCTAGGCAGGTTTTGACTTTCTAAGGTCAACTAGTACTCAAGTGTTCGGTCGGGTAGCAGCTCTGCCGCGAACGCACCAGGCAGTATATCTGTTTGAACCTGTTCAAATTATCAGGACTTCATGAAGCGTGGGAAAGTGCTCACTCAAAAGTTGTTGAGCCAGGGGTATCAAAAAACCAAACTGGTAGCAACACTTAAGAAGTTCTATGGGAGACATCATGATCTGGTCAATTCCTATAATGTGGCGGTTTTCAGTATTGTTTCTGTTGTTTTTGCCAGCGACGCGCCATAAGTAGACTTCCAAAATCCCGGACATACGCTTCTACCGATATTTCCTTCGTTCAGGCCTATGGACATGGTGGGCGAAGCTTGCTTACCAAGTAATGCTTACTATCCGCGGACGTCTGATTACACCCTTTATTCTGGGGTCCATGTCTGTGGTCTGAACATTCTGATTCGTCATTCGTTTATGGATTTATGAGTTTGGATTACGGCTTAGGTACCATGACTGCAACTACTTTGATTGAGCTCCGATGGGCGGGGACACAGGTTAACCTCTTTTAAGAAAACTTTTTTTATAAACCTTTTGCGGCGCTTGATTAGGTAGGAAAACTGTTATATATATATATATATATATATATATATATATATATATATATATATATATATATATATATATATATAGTTCTGAATCATGTAGAAATAGTAAAAAATGACTATTTGTTTAGATGGAAAATAGCACTATCATAATGTACATTTTATCACAAGTAGCTCAGTACTTCTGACCTGTGCTGCAAATGCCAGCAACCATTTACAGGGTAATACTGATTTTGGTAGCTTTTTAGAGTAAAATACGAACTGGCTGTTATAAGTCTGGAGTAAATGGTCAATTGCTGCTTACAAAATAGGAAACAAATGCAGAATATATGCTTACAGAAAATTTAAAAGACATCTTGAGCCTTTTGACGAAAAGATGCACTTCTTCCGTTATCGAATTAATTGTTTCAGCATGCAACATATAATATCACCGCTTCTTTCCGATACGAGGACAATTGGATTGAATGCGACTAGAAGTTGCCTGTTGTTTTCTAAAGTGTACTTAATTCAATCAGTAGTTGTTAAATGTCCATACAGCAAGCAGCCAGCCGGCTAACGCTATTAAAAACTGGTACCAAGCAGCGCGGAGATTCGCCAAATATTACCAGTCATGAAGGGCATAGAATTAACTTTTGAGTGAGGGTTAAAATGGATGAGTCGGCAAGATTTCCGGAAACAAATTATTTTCTTCGTCTCAGCTACCAACGAAAACAAATGCGGCTAGTACCTCTAATATATGGCACGAGATGGAGATGCAGATTGTTGTTTATGAATTCTTCTGACTGAATTCCTGCAACAACAAACTGCAGTGTATATGGTCCCATTCCTGGAGACAATTCCTACCACACATTTAGTTTCTTCTTTCTTTTTCTTTAAGTAGCTTCCTGGCTAACAAATGCACTCTCATTTATACTGGAACCCATTGTCTCCAAAAAATTAAAACTAGTCAGCCTGAATATTGTAGACACACTGAGGATTACATCTAGGCAGTTGATAGGGATGTGGTGCTCAGTTCAATAATTTACAGGCTCACATGCTCTTCCTTTACTATGTAAGTTTGTATTTACACAGTGCAATTTAAAACTATACACTACGTGCCTTATTAAAACCACAGAACAAAAATACAGTAAAAACAAAAAATCGCGAAAACTAATGATATGCTTTTACTACTTATAAGATCTTTGCAGCTGGTGCGTGGCAATTCTCTTATGCTATATGACTGAAGAAGTGCCCGAAGTGGTTGGTTATTGTACTAAAAATACGACTATATGTCTTTGCAATCACCACATTATCAGTTCTTGACTCTTGTTTTGAGATCATCCGCCATCTCTTTTCTTTTTCTCCGCAATCTCGTGAAATCTCCGAACTCGCGAGATGTAAAAATCCCGATCCTTGCCGGATCAAAACACCGCACTATGACGCGGTAAATCTTGGTATACAACACCCCGCTATTTTTCCAGCTCCAGCTGTTTTTTTTTTTTTTTTTTTTTTTTTTTGTGGGTGGGGGGGGGGGGGGGGCGGAATCAAAAGCCGGCGTATCCACGGCACTGTCGGTGCACCTCTTAAGTAAAAGCTCGGTACTTAAGCCCCGCTATGCCCCCGCTATCCCCGGCCGCATAGGGACCGGAGTTGCAAAGGACTAGTGCATTACTTCATTAAAATCAAACTTAGTAATTAAGAATACGAAGTGTTTGTCAAGCGGTCCCAGGAATGCTATTAATTGCACTAAGCAGTGCCAATGCAGTCACCAACTAAAACGAAGTTGTCAAAACTAAAACATATAACTTTCTAGAGTATCTACATAAGTGTGGTGTGTTAAAATAATGCATGTGATAGGAGAACAACTTCTGTATATGTAGCTTCCCCAGTAAATATTATTTTATTTTATTGTATTCTATTCAGTGCTAAAGCTAGAACCGGATTTTAGTTGTAGACAACAAGTATAGGTCAATGATACATTGTGGATCAACAATTGATTCTCTTCCGTGTCTCGCCTTATCTCTTTGAAGGCGTAGATAATAAAACTAGTAACTCGGCACACCGAAATGATTTATTCTACTGAAATAAGGTCCCCAGAAGTAAAGAGCGCCGTTTTACTATTTATTTCCAGTTTATAGATATCCATGATTATTTATTAATACCCATAATTCGAATTTGTGATATCCATAATTCAAATTAATGATACACATAATTATTTACGGATATCCATAATAATTAACGGATATCCATGATTCGATTTAGAGATATCCATTATTCGAATTATGAATATCACTAATTCGAATTATATATATCCAATAATCCAAATTATTTATGGATACCACCAATTCACATTATTGATGCAACTCATTCGATTTATGGATATCACTAACTCGAATTATGGATCTCAGTAATTTAGCCTATTCATTGATATCACTAGTTAGAAATATGGATATCAATATTTTGAATTAGTGATATCCATAACCAGGATTAGTGACTTCCACAAATCATTTTGGTTATTTTTTGATATCTATAATTCAGATTAGTGATATCAATAATTCAAATAAGTGATATCAATAATTCTGCCCATTGATTGATATCACTTATTCGAATTATAAATATCAACAAATCGTCTTTGTAAATACTTAGCTTCAATACTATAGTTTCTCCGGTGAATTATGGATAACAGTAATTCGAATTATAGATATCAATAATTAAGACGATTTATAAATACCACTAATTCGAATTATGGAAATCCATAATTGGAACTAGAGATATCAAAAAATTACCTCATTTATTGGTATCCATAATTCAAATACTGATTTCAATTATTCGAATAAGTGATATCCATAAATCGGACTGATTTACTGATATCCATAATTCGAATAAGTGATATCCGTAACTCGAATTATGGATATTCATTATTCAAATTAGTGGTATCAATCCATGGGCTGATATACGTATATCACTTATTCGAAGTACGTATGAATGTCCATAATTCGAATTTTGGATATATATATATATATATATATATATATATATATATATATATATATTATATATATATATATATATATATATATATATATATATATGGATTACAAGACATGTCACTTGGCCTTTTGGTTAGAGAGAAGACGTTCAAGTTTTTTTTTTAAGATGGGTGAAATTGGCTAGCTGTAAAAGTACTTTAATCCCGCCCCCACACCCCCCTCCCCCCACCCCCGGGTGGTTTATTCGACTGACCGTTCTAAGGCGGTGGTCCCGGTATTAGTCTTACTCCTTAGTGCTTTGTGGTTCATTCTTCGAGCCGATTTGTTTTATGTCTTACCTTGTGTTATTTTGGTCTTGGGTTTTTCAGTCCTTTTAGCATTGAGATTACCTTGCTTGGGAAAGAGCGAGCTAATCTTAGTGTTTTTTCGTACGTTTGTTCGATTTGCGCATGTTTGGTTTTGTCTGTTTCCTCTTCCTCTTGGTGTCTGGGAAGGGCTGCGGTTTGTGATTGTGGCTCTCGCTGGACTTTTCTCTTACCTTTTTTTCAATATATATTTTCAAGATGGAGTTTCTAGTCAATTGCCCTTTTGGTTCAGGAAAAAAGTTCAAAATAGATTTTCAACAGGGTTGCTAGGGCGACCATCTTTGATTTCCGATCAGAGCGGTTTTAGCTCTTGTTGATCTACAAGTCATCCCGATCCTTTATGTCGAGTTTCGAGTCAATGGATCTTTCTGTTTAGGTAAAGAAGTTCAAAATAGTTTTCTAAGATGACAATTGTGGCTGCCATCTTTTATTTCCAATCGGAACGATTTTAGCTATTTTTGATCTACAAGTCACCTTGATGCTTTCCATAAAGTTTCCAGGCAAATGGGTTTTCGGTTCAGGAGAAGAAGTGCAAAATAGATTTCCAAGATAGAGGCCGTGGAGGCAATCTTGAATTTTAGATCGGAATGATTTTAGCTATTTTTATGTACAAGTCACCCCGATGCACCCTATCAAGTTTCAAGTCAATTTGCCTTTCGGTTAAGGAGAATAAGCGAAAAATAGATTTTCAAGATGACAATCATGGCGGCCATCTTGGATTTCCGATCGAAACGATTTTGACTTATTTTGTGGTTCAACTATTGGTTTTAATTTACTCTGGCATACAGTAGAATTAGCCATAAGTACTCGTCTTTGTATTTTATAGTGATGAATTTGATTTTTTTTTTTTTTTTTATTTTGCTTCGATGCATTGACTGAGTTGGGAACCTTTATGCGAACAGAATTTTCATGTATTTCTGTATTGCATCGGGACCCAGGGTGAAGTTGGCTGGCGGTAAAAGTGCTTTAAATCCCCGGTGGTTTATTCTTCTGACCGTTCTAACGCGGTGGTCCCGGTGTTGGTCTTACTTATCGTTGCTTCGTGGTTTATTCTATGAGGCGATTTGTTTTAAGTTTTGCCTGGTGTTTTTGTTTTTTTTTTTTTGTTTTTTTTTTCTTGTGTTTTTCGGTCTTTTGAGCATTGCGATTACCTCGCCTAGGGAAGAGAGAGCTAATCTTAGTTTTTATCGTACGTTTGTTTGATTTGCGCTTGTTTGGTTTTGTCTGTTTCCTCTTCCTCTTGGTGTCTAGGAAGGGCTGCGGTTTGTGATTGTGGCACTCCCTGGACTTTTCTCCTACCTTTTTTTGAATATATATTTTCAAGATGGCGGTCATCTTGATTTTCCAATCAGAACGATTCTTTTGATCTACAAGTCACCTCGAAACTTTAAATGAAGTTTCGAGTCAATTGCCCTTTTGGTTCAGGAAAAAAGTTCAAAATAGATTTTCATCAGGGTTACTAGGGCGACCATCTTTGATTTCCGACCAAAGTGATTTTAGCTCTTGTTTTCTACAAGTCATCCCGATCCTTTATGTCGAGTTTCGAGTCAATAGATCTTTCTGTTGAGGTAAAGAAATTCAAAATAGTTTTCTAAGATGACAATTGTGGCCGCCATCTTGTATTTCCAATCGGAAAGATTTTAGCTATTTTTGATCTACAAGTCACCTTGATGCTTTCCATATAGTTTCCAGTCAAATGGTTTTTCGGTTCAGATTGCTTTTCTTGCTTTTGTTTGGTTTGCGCTTGTTTCGTTTTGTCTTTTTCCGCTTCCTCTTGGTTTATGGGAGGGCTGCGGTTTATGATTGTAGCACTCCCTGGACTGTTCTCTTAGTTTTTTTCCTAATCAGTTATTGTCAACATTACTCAATCTTTATTTTAAGAAATCGCGAAACCAAATACGTTTTTTGTCTTCTTTAAAAGGATGCCGAAATGCATCAAAATGTTTCTTAAAAAGGTTTTGAAGGATAACATATTCATCAAAGAATATATCCTATGAACTTGATGTTAAGATGGTCTTAATTACTTAACTTATTCTGTGTCGTATCCCTGCTTGTATAAGGGAATTATACGTACGTGACACAAACCCGTTTAAAAGTTGACGATTTCATGAACATTCTGCAACGATTTCGGCCCAGGATCATTACTGGACACAGTTTCTTCAGAAACAGGTGTATAGGGAGAAATATGAAATACCAATAGGCAGCGCCTAGCTTTTCAGCCCTTCAGAGTCTGGAGACATAACTACAGCACCACTACACTACGCTTATATATATATATATATATATATATATATATATATATATATATATATATATATATATATATATATATATATATATATATATATATATCCGCTTTCTTTTTCCGCCAGAATTCGCTTTAATGTAGAATTTCGCAAACATACGTGTCTTACCCAACAACTATCGGCATATATTCCTTAAGTAATAAAGTAAACATAGGAATACGTATTACTTCGTTTACATAAAAAACAAAAACAACTGCGTCCATGGTTATCCAGTTTAGTCAGTCCAGTGACGATTCTAGTCAGACTGTGCGGATACACTTGCTGATCTGACTCTTCATCGGGTACACATGCCTAAAGTACGTTTTCTAACGTTTCGACGCGTGTGTTTTTTTATGGATACAGGTTACATATCCGTATGTCGATTGCTTTTAACTCTATTTAAAACACACCAGCCGACTAAATCCGATTTTCTTTTATCGGTGCATTTAATGGTTAATTCATCATTTGCACACTTATATGTCTGCAGCTGCAATTTATAGAGAAAATCATGACATTTTATTCGTTTCTCTCTGGGCAATAAACAAATATTAAATTTGTCTGATGCATGTTCGAACACGTCTCATATAAAATAAGACAATACATTTACTTGTAATTTAATTTTATATTTCAGTTCACATTGATAAAATATCCTACATACTTATACTCTCATGCTTAAACATGTAACCCATATTCAATTTGAAATAAAAAAGAAAGCTTGTGGACACAATTTTGTATTCCCGACGGTATGAAAACCAATATCTTATTATCATCTGATAAGGCAAACAAAGTCTAATAATGACACTCTTTTTTCCAGAATGTGACAGAAATCACCCTATATTTCAATTGTTGTAGTCGAAATTTAATTAGTCTGTAATGTTGAACAGTTTGATATAGGGTGGTTAGGGACCACTGCCACATGTATGCTTAGTTATTTGTCTCTCGAGGCGTATTGAACACACCTTTAATTCCTAATATTAACACAAGTTAAGAAATAAACACATATGAATCGCAACGTGAGAAATAGTACTTCCTGAAATGTGTGCGTAACAAAGACTCAGATCAGCCTACGGATTCGTGCATTTTGATCAGTCTTTTTATCTATGAACAAACAAAACAAACAATAAACGCCTTGTAAAGATTCTTATTAAACAGCGCGACAGCTTATTATGAAAACAAGCCTATTCAAATAAATTGAAAATGTTACCACCAAAATTCTGATATTTGTCATATTTCTGCTCAAAACATAGATTGTGGATACTTTAGAACCGCTTTTAGCAGAATTAAGAAAAATAATATATACCCCTGTAAATCCCAGTTTTACTATGTAATAGTTGGTTTAAGGGGGTTAACATTATATAGGCATGTTTTGGTGCTATCAAATTGATCTAAGTATTCGCTAGGCGCACCTGCCCGAAGGCGCGTTTTCTAATGTTTCGACTCGTATAATTTGTTTTAGATGAGTGTTATGTCTTCTCAACGGTATTAGATTCTGTGATATGTGTGCTCGTCATAGGATTATTTGTGTTAACGATTACTCTTAGTCTCCTGTTCACAGATTAATAGAAGTTTAAAACCATCACGAAAACATGCTTGTATAATTTTGATACCCTTAAACCCTACTTTTATATAATAAAACTGGGATTTACAGGGGTATACATTATTTTTTCACAATCTATATTTTGAGCAGAAATATTAAAAAAAAATCAGTTTTTTTTTTGTTTTTTTTTTCCATCTGAATTTTTTCAGGTTTTGGCGGTGAAATTTTCTCTATATATGAATAGGCGTGTTTTCGTAATGGTACGGGATAACAAAGCCTCACTCCCTTACTTCCGACAGGACAAACATGACATTATAGGCCCTGTTGATTATCTATACAACGAAATCTTAATTGTCATTGGCAGTCTGTGATAATGGCTCTTCCTGCATATCTTACTAAGAGCGTATTTCTCGGACTGCGACAAGATTCACATGTACATGATAGGATAAACGATGGCAAGTCTCGTCCTGTTGCTTCCACACTATTAAGTTTTTAGTGTCATTAAATTTATTTTCACCCTGCATTAACAATTTTATCACAGTGTATAGACACACAGATATGCTCAATCAGATATAATATGGACCAGTGATAGGTCACAACATCGAATATCTTTATATGGATGCAGCCATCACTTGAGGGAAAATTGCTGAGTAAAAAATATCCTCCTCGATGATATTGGCTTCAGTATGTGAACACTACCTACCAGTTCGTTCTTCTCTTTGACAATCTTGTAGCTCATTTGTTAGCCCTGGCTCCTCTGACTCTGACGTTTTTGTTGTTGTCGATTTGCTTGTAAAATTTTGAACGTGCGACACACTGGCCACGATGTTGTCGGCATCAGTATCGGACGCCTATTATTAATAATACATTTAGGAGTTTTGTTCACACAGCTGACGGTCTTTGTTTTCGGTGATGCATCGGTCCTAGCTCTGATTAGTCTAGTGTCCATCTATCTAGATCTTCTTCAAGAACCGACACTACATCTTAGTTGGTGCTGAGAGAGAATATCCCGGGGCCTCGTCTGTATTGAAAATTGAATGTTGTAGAATATTGATGTAAGCCGTCCTATTGGTTGTTCCACTTTCTTCTTTATTTCTTTCTAATGAAGAGATGAATACATAGATACGGTGAAAATACTCGTGACATTTCATGTCTCAATGCATATTAAGAACCATGACCAAGCTCTGAAGCTTGCTGTTGAAGATTTTATAAATGAAGCATCGATTAATTACTGTGCCAAATATCTGAATCCTGCACTATTTTGAATCTTATTTCAATATATTGATAATGTCTGCAAATTGTTTTATACTATCGTAATCTGCTTATTGGCAATAGTATTACCATTTTCTGTATTGTAATTAGCCGCGCCATACAAAAATCGGTGTCTTCGTCAGTCTGAAAACACTTCTGAAACAAGGTAAAGCAGAACCAGAATTTTACGGTGTCTTAGTGTACAGATTTAGAAAAATTGTAGGAAAATCAAACTTCTCGGAGCAATTTAAAAAACTTATTAACCGTTATAAAAGAATTGGCTATAGCCTAGATATTATGCGGCAGACTGCATTCCTAGTTGTCAACCCAATCATTGTTGATGGCTATGCTTCACTCTTTAATTGCACGACGACGGTTCGGGCCTCAGACTCAATGATGGCCTCTTCGTAAAGCTATAACCAGTGGGTTAGGGGCTTCACGATATGTCTTTGGCTTGGCCCGCCGTGGTTCAACTATTGATTTTCATTTACTCTGTCACACAGAAGAATTTGCCATTCGTACTCGTCTTTGTAGATTATAGTGATTAATTTGATTTTTATGTTTTTGCTTTGATGCATTGACTGAGATTGGAGCCTTTATGCGAACCGAATTTTTATGTATTTTTGTATTAAGAGTAGCATCGGGACCGAGGGTGAAGTTGGCTAGCTGTTAAAGTGCTTTAAACCCCCCTCCCCCCCCCCCCCCCCCACGGTGGTTTACTCCTCTACTGAGCGTTCTAAGGCGGTGGTCCCGCTGTTTGTCTTATTCTTTGTTGCTTTGTGGTTTATTCTACGAGGCGCTTCGTTTTATGTTTTACCTTGTGTCATTTTGTTCTTGTTTTTTGTCGGTCCTTTTAGCATTGCGATTACCTCGCTTTGGGAAGGGAGAGCTAATCTTAGTTTTTTCGTACGTTTGTTCGATTTGTGTTTGTTTGGATTTGTCGGTTTTCTCTTCTTCTTGGTGTCTGGGAAGGGCTGCGGTTTGTGATTGTGGCACTCCCTGGACTTTTCTCTTGCCTTTTTTTCCGGAGCATGTGAAGACATTCGTGCAATCTGATTAGGCTCTTGGCTGTCTGCTTACGGAATCGTTAGAATATAATGACGAATAGTAAAGTTTCTATTCAGGCTGTATGACTTCAACGGCTGATCTAGATTTTTACTTTCCGCAGATGTCACGAAAACACATTTCCTCATGACGAGGCTCATTGCAGACGCCACATATTGTATAGATATAGGAAAGAGAGGTAGTCAGATAATGCTTTTCTTATTCCTCCACAAAAGCATTTATTGTGAATATGATTTTGAAGCGCATAGAGGAATATAATTCATTGAGAAAGAAGAAAGCAATCGTCATTCTTTTTTTTTTTGGAGAACAAACGCAATTAGGATGAATAATGTCGAACACGCTACCATTTTTTTTTATAGATTAACAACTGCTTTGAAAATTGATGTTACAGATTACAAAATAAAAAGTACCTTGTAATGATCCCGTAGGTGTTCATAATATTATCAAGTCTTTGTAATGTGTACCCCTTGTCTCTCTATATACTATAAAATAATGATATTTTACTTCACTGCACCTGGTGTTAGTGCCGTGTGGCGGCCATAGAATCTCCCTGTGCTTCACTATAGTGCAGATTATATTTCATTTCCTTTGGGATCATTGAGTCTATTGTGGTTTCTTTGCAAATGGAGTTCTGCTCCTGTATACGCTAGAGGGCGTAAGCAGTGTTGCAAACTTCATTACTGCTTATATAGAGTCTCAACAAAACTGAGACTTCCATTTTCTGTAATGTGTTCCTTGTTCAAAGGTAAGCTTTTAGACTTTTAATTTTTACATACATTTTTAGAGGTTTTCCGAATTGAACATTTTTAAGCTCGTTTGAATTTGTTTATTTTGTCCACCTGGGCCCAGTTGTTCAAAGCTAACGACATCGTTAGTTAACGATTCGTTAAAATTTACATCGAATGATACGCAAATATGCTGAAATTTTTTGCTGAAAAAATGTGAGTAGCTTTTGCAGTGCAAAAACTACTCACATTTTTTCAGCAAAAAATTTCAGAAAATTGTATATTGAATCTGATAAAATAGTTAACGAAATGGCCCTTAACGAGCTCGTTAAGCTAACGACGCTTTGAACAACCGGGCCCAGCTGTTTTTACTGTATCATATTTCCGTAGTCTGCCTTATGCCGAAATCTGCCTCATCGTTCCTTTAAAAATCGATGCCACGGATTACATAGTTTGTAGCTCTGGGCCCAGTTGTTCAAAGCTAACGATGTCGTTAGTTAACGATTCGTTAAAATTTTAATCGAGTGATACGCAAATATGCTGAAATTTTTTGCTGAAAAAATGTGAGTAGCTTTTGCAGTGCAAAAGCTACTCACATTTTTTCAGCAAAAAATATCAAAATATTGTATATTGAATCCGCTAAAACAGTTAACGAAATGACCCTTAACGAGCTCGTTAAGCTAACGACGCTTTGAACAACTGGGCCCTGGTTAAAAAATGGCTGCACCCCAGGGGTCACTTGTTTTACATAGTCACATTAAAAAACTTTTAAAACGTTCTTTTCTGTAACTAGAAAGCCCAGTCCTTTGACATTTGGTATGTGGCTTTAGCTAGAGGGCCTTTACCAAGACTGTTCATATTATGGTCCTGGGATTAAAATGGTTTTGTCTTACACAGACTCATATGGGAAAGAACTAAAAATCCTCTTGTGTGAAACTGGAAGGCCCTAGCCTTTGACATTTGGTACTTAGTTTTATTTTCAAAATCTTGAGCAAATTTGTTCATATTATAGCCCTGAGGTCAAACTTGACCCTGCCCCAGGGGCACTTGTTCACATAGACTCATATGAAGAAAACTTTAAAAAATCTTCTTGTGTAAAACCAGAGGGCACAAGCCTATGGTTTGATTATTGCTATGCAGCTTTGTTAAAGCCATATTTTATATGAAGCTTCTATTTTACCAAATTGAATAACGCTCGATTCTATACCAAGTCACAGTAGAATATGCAGACCCAAAGGTTTTTCAAACTGTACTGGCTATCATACCCATATGCTTCATTCTTTAGAAAATGCTACCGTAACTTGCTCAGAATAAATGTCTCAGGTGAGCTACAGGACTATTGGTCCCCTGGTTATAACCAGAGGACCAATAGTCCTGTTGCTCACCTGATCAAATTTCTTAAGAACATATGAGCCATTACGTGAGAAAAAGTACATTCTAACATGTGATCAGAGTCTTTCTTGTCTACATGATGCAGCTGCATTCTTGCCTATCCAGAATGTGCCAACTGAAAATCAGACAGCGCGCGCCTGCAGGCATTAATAATGTGGAGCTTTGCTGGTTCAACATGTCCAAAAGTACGTTTCCTGACGGTGCGGCTTATATGTCGTGCATATTTGGAAAAGCGTCTGGCGGAGACGCTTCAACTTCTAACTGTGTATATTTTCGTTGAAAAATAAAAACAAAAATATAAAACATGGGGTAAAAACAGGCACCTAGGGTGAAAAAGCCAACTAACATTATAGTTATATTTCATATAGGCGTGTTCATGTATGTCGAGGTTAGTATTGATTCTTGCCCTGATCAATTTTTTCCAGAAAGGATGTGTATAATAGTGGCTGAAATTATTTTAAGTAGCTGCTCGATTTTACCATCTACTGCAGTTTATGGAAATCAACTTTCTATAATTAAATCGGAAGCAAGAATTGTTTGGCCTCACTTCTGAAAATGGGTCTTCTTTAAAAGAAAAGAATGTTTTCTCCTCTTGGGAAAATACTTTTGTTGCCAGAGTAGATCCTTTTTCAGAAGGGGCTAAGTGTGTGAGAAGGCAAGCAGGAAGTCACAAATGTTTTCTATCTTGTAAAGGCGGCTGAACAACTACCTAGTGTATTCAAACCTGCTTAAACGATAATAAACGATATGCTTTCCATGTACTTGCAGATAATATTCTGGTACTCTTCGCCATTGGAATTTTTCTATCTTGTAAAAGCGGCTAAACAACTACCTAGTGTATTCAAACCTGCTTAAACGATAATAAACGATATGCTTTCCATGTACTTGCAGATAATATTCTGGTACTCTTCGCCATTGGAATTTTTCTATCTTGTAAAAGCGGCTAAACAACTACCTAGTGTATTCAAACCTGCTTAAACGATAATAAACGATATGCTTTCCATGTACTTGCAGATAATATTCTGGTACTCTTCGCCATTGGAATTTTTCTATCTTGTAAAAGCGGCTAAACAACTACCTAGTGTATTCAAACCTGCTTAAACGATAATAAACGATATGCCTTCCATGTACTTGCAGATAATATTCTGGTACTCTTCGCCATTGGAATTTTTCTATCTTGTAAAAGCGGCTAAACAACTACCTAGTGTATTCAAACCTGCTTAAACGATAATAAATGATATGCTTTCCATGTACTTGCTTTCCATGTACTTGCAGATAATATTCTGGTACTCTTCGCCGTTGGAATTTTTCTATCTTGTAAAAGCGGCTAAACAACTACCTAGTGTATTCAAACCTGCTTAAACGATAATAAACGATATGCTTTTCATGTACTTGCAGGTAATATTCTGGTACTCTTCGCCATTGGAATTTTTCTATCTTGTAAAAGCGGCTAAACAACTACCTAGTGTATTCAAACCTGCTTAAACGATAATAAACGATATGCTTTTCATGTACTTGCAGGTAATATTCTGGTACTCTTCGCTATTGGAAGAAGTCAGCGGTTAAGAAGTATGACCAATTTTTTTCTTGCCAACCTGGCCGTTGCCGACTTGTGTGTTGGTGTATTTTGTGTCCTGCCGAATCTTTCAACATTCCTTTCACCAACCTGGATCCTTGGAAGGGTAATCTTTATGCTTTAAATAGAAATGAACTGAAAATTACCTAGGAGCACTCTTCAGTGACAAAGTCACAGCCCTCCCAATTCAATCGGTATCTTATAATTACAGGAAATGACAAAAAAAAAAAAAAAAAAAAAAAAAAAAAAACTTTCGAAACAATAACAAGCGGGAACAAAACAGTGACCGTATAGGAACTGAATTAGCCTTAGACTGGCCAACGGTAAAGTCGTTGGCGAGAGGAAGAGGCAAAGAGGGGTTCTAAAACCTACATTTAAGGACGATCAATCTCGCAATAAATTTGTAGCATCATTTTATCTCCATAGATGTTCGCACAGTCTCTTCTCTAGACATACATAGATTTTGTTCCAAAATCGCAATCAGGCGTCAATGTAAGTAACCACACTTCTCCCACAAATCAGTATTATTCGGTTGAAGCTTTGCTGACTTCAGGTTATTTCTATTAAATTCCTTTACCTTTATTTTCAAAACACCTCACATGCCACGAAAAGACAGTTTAGAATATTATTTTTCTGCGGCTTGCCTATTAAAATAATACAAAAAAAAATAAATAAAATATATTACTTAAACAGAATTTACCGATTATTCGACTGTAAACGTTCTTTCATACCATCAGTCACAAAAAGGCAAAACTGATTTATGATCGATTATAAGAGATCATTTGGACAACACTAATATATTTTAAAATTCTGAAAGAAAACAAAAAGCGTTGAGAGCATTAGTCATGCAAAACCGCGAAAAATGTTTATATGTCGAGTTTTCTGGACCACACTAGCTACTGTTGGCAAATCAATGACCCTCATATAAATTCTAACCAGTAAGCATTCTTTATAAATCTATAGCGGGCCGTTATCGGCCCGTCAGGGTAGCTGACGGGCCGATAACGGCCCGCTATAGATTTATAAAGAATGCTAGCTGGGTAAATAATCCCTGAATTTGCTCAGTGATCACGAAAGGCAAGCAAATATCAACTACACTATTACAAAGTACAGGGAGACGTTTTATGGCCGCCATACACACTAGCATCTGCTGTTGTTGTAGTAAAGATAAATAGATACTAAAATGAATGACCCTTACGAGAAATGAACACATTCATATGACTGAAAACAGATGATCTGTTGAGTTTTCTGGGCCAGACTTGCTGTATTTGGCCAATAATTCCTCATCGGTAACTATAACTTTACTTTCAAGGTGGCCGGCCTCGGTGGCTCAGTTGGATGCGCCGCCCGACTGGAGACCAGGAGGCCGCGGGTTTAACCCCCGCCGAGGTCGGCAACATTCTTTCGTGGAGATTGATCATGAAATATTTTCTACGGTCATTCTCTCCCTTCCGCTGATTCAAGAAGGGCAGTTGTCAGTTTCTGGCGAAAGAATGTGCACAATACTGGTTAACCGCTTAGAGGACTAAGTCTGCCCAGTAAACGTGTGGTTAGGTAAACTGACCGCGCTCGACATGATCCTATTGGGTTGACTGGGCCGTAAAACCTCAACACAAACAAACTTTCAAGGTGAATGGTCACAATGGACCAGAAAATATGAACTATATTACAGTGAAGTACGAGGAGTCATTTTACGGTACGGCCGCCACACAACACTAAAACTATCTGCAGTGAAGATAAATAATAAAACAAATTTTAACTTCTTGATGAGTTGCAACAATGACGCTGCAAATCAGGGTCTGTCTGCCCGGATACTTGAGATAAATACAGTATCCGCCCTAACATTTCGACATAAATCATTTGTATAGTTCATATATAACATTTTAAAAAGAAATTATTTCCTTTCATTTCATACTAGGCTGATTTGTTTGCTTGCATTTAAATGAATCGTAGACTGTTGACCTACTTGTTTAGTTGATACAGCAAAATAATTACTAAATAAGGAGAGTCGTCGATATGAAATACCACTGGGCTGAGTGAGGCTCGAACCCACACCGGCTACGACGGCAGCGTCTAGCCCTTCAGTGTCAGGAGACATAACCACTGCATCACTACGCTTGTTAAAAAACAAGTTTCATGGAACAGTATTATGTTTGATTTCCCTGAATGACCCGTCGGATAGGGTACATTTTTGGTGCGCTAGCGTATTTTCTGGATCCACAAGATACTGAAGCCTGGAAATATTATTTTAATTTAAGATTTAAACAAACTTCAAGAACGAATTCCGGCCCAGGATCATAACTGATGCAAGTACTTCAGAAAATATACCACTGGGCTGAGTGAGGCTCGAACCCACGCCGGCTACAGAGTCAGGAGACATAACCACTGCACCACTGTTAAACAACAAATTTCATCCATATCATATATATATCGCCTAAAGAAAAAGCAGTTTAGACAACTTGTGTTTATTTGTTCAAAAATAACACCAGCCCTCAGCCAGCCAATTAAGTACCGCTTTAGCGACGTAATTATGGATGTGAACGATTTCTCAATAGCTGATCTAGAGTCATGGTGATCATGTTAGAAAATGGATGCGCTTTTAGAAAGACAAAAAACAATTAATTATTCTTGGCCCAGTTGTTCAAAGCTAACGATGTCGTTAGTTAACGATTCGTTCAAATTTACATCGAGTGATACACAAACATGCTGTAATTTTTGGCTGAAAAAATGTGAGTAGCTTTTGCAGTGCAAAAGCTACTCACATTTTTTCAGAAAAAAATATCAGAATATTGTATATTAAATCCGCTAAAACAGTTAACGAAATGATCCTTAACGAGCTTGTTAAGCTAACGACGCTTTGAACAACTGGGCCCTGAATGCTAGGCCTAGGTTAACCGTGCACACCGAGACAAGACACCACAAAACCGGGTCTACATTGATTGCTACTCATCCAGCATTTTTACACACATTAAACAGTTGTAAAATGGAGCTGCATCGGAAATAAGGGCGCGGTTTCCGGACGTGTAAAACCATTTTAGCCTCATCTTCTAACAGTAATCTATTGTTCTTTCTAAGCCGTTCCTGTGTTGCATCTCCTCTCTGTTCATGCGTCGATGGTCTCATATGTGGTCATTGTTTTGTCATATTTTATTCCTCATCTCTCATTGTTTCGGTATGGGAGCGTCCTAGTGCCAGGTTAAAAAAATATTTAAGTCCTACGTAGGAGATAGTAACTCCTACGTAGGAGTTAGAACTCCTACGTAGGAGATAGTAACTCATATGTAGGAGATAATAAGTCCTACTCCTACGTACGAGATAATAATTCCAACTCCTGCGTACGAGAAAGTAACTCCTACGTACGAGATAGTAACTCCTGCATAGGAGATAATAAGTCCTACGTAGAAGATAGTAACACCTACGTAGGAGATAATACGTCCTACGTAAATAATAAGTCCTACTAGGAGTTACTAACACCTACGTAGGAGATAGTCCTACGTAGGAGATAGTAACTCCTACGTAGGAGATAATAAGTCCTACGTAGGAGATAATAAAATCTACATAGAGTTAGTTACTCCTACGTAAGAGATAATAAGTCCTACGTATGTTACTAACACCTACGTAGGAGTTAGTAACTCCTACGTAGGAGATAATAAGTCCAACGTAGGAAATAATAACTCCTAGGTAGGAGATAATAAGTCCTACGTATAAGATAATAAGTCCTACGTAGGAGTTACTAACACCTACATAGGAGATAATAAGTCTTACGCAGGACTTACTTTCTCCTACAAAGGTGTTAGTAACCGCATTACAATGCGGAGAAAAACAATCTGATGTTGGTCATATTTCATTCCATAAAATATATGTATTCAAGTGATTGTTATTTATTTATTTAAATGATTAGTAATAGCAACAGTGATTTAACAGTACATTTGAATTCCGAAGAATAAATATTATGTTGGTCATGTTCAAAACGTTTTGGTTTTAAAAGAGTTACGTGGGGCTTTATCAGTTTTTGCTGCATGTGTACATAGGGGTATAATATTGCTAATTATTAAACACCATAAATCTCTATCATACTGAAATTCGTTTAAGCCCGTGTTACTACCTGTTGACATGGCTTATACGTGTTTTTTTTTTTTTTTTTTTTTTCTTTGAGTGACAAACAGTGTGCAGACCTTAATGCTCTCTAATGTAATGTCTAATCAGGGACCGCGACTGCTGGTTGTTAAAGCGTGTCTGTCAGAATACTTAGGTTAAATACTGTAAACCACTTTCTTCTCTAACCATCATCTGTCAGATTCAATAAATTGTTCACACCTTTTCAAACATTGGCCTAAAGCTAAGGTACTTGTTTCAGAAACAAACGATCCTTTACCACACTTGCCCTATATTTTTACAAGGCCACTATTGTACCCACTGATTTGTCTAAACATTGCTGGCTAAATGTAGAATACTGTAGACCCTGATTACATAATGTGTTATGTGACATCTGATCTTGGTCTACACTGTAAGCACGGGCCTCTCTGTCTAGGCTAGTAACAGTAATAATCCAAGGAAACGACATTTTATCCATATTTACTAACTTTCCAACACAGAAGTAACAAGAGTCTCTCCAAATAATAAAAACATGATTTAATAATATGTGCAACAATTGTAGTTCCAGATCAGCATGTACATACATTTTTTTCGCTGATAGAATGTGCAAGCTATATTCGCGTGCAGTGTAGACTCTGATCATAAAGCGGACGCACAGACTAATCTGGGTCTACAGTGGTCGCATAATTCATAAAGTCCATTTTTATTTGAAAAGAATCAACCATCATTGTTTCTTATTTTACTTGTAGACACCTCAAAGTCCTACAAAATATCAAACAAGACATTCTATTTTTATTTTTATTAGTACATTGTTTTATATTAAAAAGATTGTTCAAACATATGTAAACACAAGTTTAATAACATCATTGTGTATACCAGTATCTGTATCTAGATGTTTAACGCTGTCAGGCAACTGAGTCACATAGAGGCAGTATTTCCATGAAGAATGAACCCGTTAAATACAACCTTCTCCAAGGACCTGTACCTCCTGGTTTCATTTATCTACTAGACATCATACAGCTGAGAACCAGAAGCCTCAGGCCACTGGACAAGGTTATAGTTTGATCTGTAACCCATTCAATAAAAACAAAGTATGAACATCAACATTTGAAAGGGACCATTACGGCAATGATCTAAGAGTCCGAGCAGACAAATCGGCATCTTTCATTATGTACCTAAAGGAACACTGGTTTCTGTAGAATACATTGATAAATAGTGAAAATCCTGATCAGAATGTGCATATGTGCTGTCTGATCTGGGTATTTCGTGTTTGTATAATACACAATCTCCCTTTTTCATAATCTGACACAAGCGTCCTTTATTTGAGACAGATCACTGCAATTCTTTAATCTGTTTCTTAAGTTTGATTGGTTAACTGAAAAATGATCGTAAGGCAACATTTATGCATCAAGGACAAACTGATGATATTCGTCATTTTCCCAGAAAGCAGCCTTTCACATATCATGCAAATTGTCTCCAATAGAGACAGTTTGCATGAACTATCAAACTAATATTTGGGGTAAAATAGTTTAACCCTTAACCTTTACCACTCTCTGGGCTAATTCAGCAGACAATAAATTGGTGATATTTGTCTTATTTCACTAAGAAAATAGGATTTGACATTTCATGCAATTGTTTCCAACAGAGACACTTTGCATGAAATGTCAAACCCTTTCATGTGTGTGTGTGTGTGTGTGTGTCTGTGTGTGTGTGTGTGTGTGTGTGTGTGTGTGTGTGTGTAGTTCCTGAATTATCGTTCCCGAAATATATGACATTTTTAATTAATCAATAGGTTTTGTTTCCTTAGGTTAAATTATTGATCTTCATTTCAAAATCGTATTGAATTATTTATAACTACTAACTCCTACGTAGGACTTATTATCTCCTATGTAGGAGTTATTATCTCCTATGTAGGTGTTAATATCTCCTATGTAGGACAGTATATCCTACGTAGGAGTTGGACTTATTATCTTCTTCGTAGGACATTATCTCCTACGTAGGAGTTACTAACACCAACGTAGGAGTTACTAACTCCTACGTAGGACTTATCTCCTACGTAGGACTTATTATCTCCTATGTAGGAGTTACTATCTCCTACGTAGGACTATCTCCTACGTAGGACTTATTATCCCCTATGTACGAGTTACTAAGTCCTACCTAGGACTTATTATCTCTTACAGAGGACTAATTATCTCCTTCGTACATGTAGGAGTTACTATCTCCTACATAGTACTGATTATCTCCTACGTAGGACTTATTATCGCCTACGTAGGACTTTTTTTTTCACCTGGCACTAGGACGCTTCCATATTTCGGGGCCTCGCGAAGACTGTGAGTCGTGATTGTATCATCTTCTGGTAACTTCACTCATGGCTTTTGACATATAATCCATCAAATGAGAAAAAGGTACTTATCACATAGCGACCAGTAAAGGCTTAGGCGCTTAGGGGCCGTCTCGCCAGAGCCATTGCAGTTTGAAGACATGTAGTAAGGACCTTGAGAAAGCTGCAGGCAAAAAAAACGCATGTCTGTAGCCCTAATAGGGAACTGCGCATAAAACTAGAACCGCAAACAGCAACAAAAATGAGCTGGCACACGAAAAGTGGAACCTTATGGTTTTCCAGTCAGTGGTTCTTCAAACACGCATGCGCAGTTCCCTATTTTGGCTACATACATGCGCGGTTTGCCTGAAGCTTTCTCAAGGTCGCTACTACATGTACTTGCAAACAGCAATGGCTCTGTTTTATTACGTAAACACGCCTATTCAAATATATTGAAATTTTTTCAGCCAAAAATATTCTGATATTTTACATACTGCTGCTCAAAACATAGGTTGTGGGTTCTAACAAGTACCCACAATATATGTTTTTAGCAAACTAAGAAAAAATAATGTATACCTCTGTAAACCCCAGTTTTACTGTATAAAAGTGGGGTTTAAGGGGGTCAAAATTATATGGGCACATTTTCGTGATGTTATGATCTATTTTTTTTTTTTCTTTTTTACTTTGATAAAGGTGCTGATAGGACCGCATATATGTGCAGGCTGAGCTGCGCCTTTGTTGTTCGTACAAAGGTTAAAGCAAGTTTTTTCTTTAAATTCTCATTTGATATCAATTGTGTGTGTGTCCATTTGCTGTTCAAGTCTTGGAGACAATTGAATGTTTCGATTTTAAAACCAAATCTCTCAATTAAGCTTTTTTGTTGAACAGAAGCGAAATTATTGACCGTCGGTTAAATTGATGCATAATTCATGCAGCGCATAAATGGATTTAAGTTATTGTTTTTTTTATTTAAATGTAATTGATAAATGTTGCGGAGCACGACTCGTTTGATATTTGAGCAGGGGTAAGAATATTTAAGATAGGTGTTGTTAGCTCTCTCTCTCTCTCTCTCTGTCTCTCTCTGTCTCTCTCTCTCTCTCTCTCTCTGTGTGTGTGTGTGTGTGTGTGTGTGTGTGTGTGTTTCTGAATAACACCATAAAAATGTTTTACTATGTGGTGAGTCATTCAAGGCAGTTCCTCCGTTGCAGTTCTTCTTCGTTCGTGCGACGACGGTTACGTATGTGATCTTGTTTTGCCATTGTGTTGTTACTTAACTTTCTTCTTTTTGGTGCCTCGGGAAGGCTTCGCGTTGCAACTGGGGCATTTCCTGGGTATTTTCACATATAAATGTTTTGAGGGGCGCATGTTTTACGGAATGTGTGAGCGACAATTTCGTATTTCAAAACGTAAGCTAAAACAAAATCCTTCTGTCGAACCGGTAGCGATTCACAAACAACGGTCTTTTTTTTAACTGCTTTACATTACTACATTGACTGCTTAACTTCTCCAACAGGGGTATCGGTATCATAAACTTAGGAAAGTTTTTTCTAAGTTTTTTTCTCGTCGGCACTACGAATTGATCTCTAAATACGATACCGGACTAAAACACTTCTGCTACATGACCTATCGGATCCTGGATTTCACGGTGACTTAGTGTATAAGTTAAGAAAAAAATGTAAAAATATCTGAATTTCTGGTCATTTTAGTAAATTTGTCACATGGAATTAAACGAAAGGGTTATAACAATAATGTCATATAACAGTCTGCTTGCTGAGCGTTTAATCCAATCACGATTGACCACTTTGCTCATCTCTTTAATTGCACGCCGATGAGTCGGGGTTCAGACTCTATGATGGCCCCGACTTAAAACTTATTCATTATAGGTTCTGGGCCGGAACTTTTTATGTCTGTTTCTAGGCTCATCTGGGTTCAACTGCTTGTTTTTATTTGCTTCAGTGTTTCTTTGGCGTTGTTTGACAACCCAGGGATTTCCAAAGTCTCAACCCTTTATTTCTGTTGAGTCCCCATCTTTGCTTCATTACAGACCTTATCTGATGCCCGTAATGATTCGTGGATGAGTTAGAAGATCTCCATACAGACCGACCAAATACATTTTTTTATCAAATGGAAGCTGAGGGTGAAGAATGGGATCCCGTAAAGCTAGCTTCAGCTTCCCCATCTTCCAACCCCACCACCACCACCGAGTACACTGACCCCATTCCAAGGCTACTGACCGTTGTAAGGCGGTGGTCCCGGTGTTAGTCTTACTCTTTGTTGCTTTGTGGTTTATTCTACAAGGCGATTTGTTGTATGTCTTTCCGCGTGTAATTTTGTTCTTGTGTTTTTCAGTCCTTTTAGTATTGCGATTACCTCGCTTGTGGAAGAGAGAGCTAATCTTAGTGCTTTTCGTACGTTTGTTCGATTTGTGCTTGTTTGGATTTGTCGGTTTCCTCTTCCTCTTGGGGTCTGGGAAGGGCTGCGGTTTGTGATTGTGGCACTCCCTGGACTTTTCTCTTACCTTTGTTTTTCATTGTAGTACTTTTTGGACTTTTTTTTTGTTATTTGTTGTTTTGGGGGTTTTTGTTTTAAAGTCCTTTAAAACAGCGAAGTCCGGGCAGGCAGGTGGGTGGGTACCGTCCCAGGTTAACCTTTTGGTTAACCTTTTTTATACAAAGTTATATGCTATCATTATTCTCCAGTGGAATGCTTTCATTATTTGGTAGGGATGAAGAGGGGTGCCAGTAGTTTTTTCACATGCAAGAGAGACAACTCTCACTTTCTTCGTTATTTAAAAAACATCGTCCATAATGCCGTTAGGCGTTTTTCTTGTCGTTAATTGTTATGTAGTGTTTCACTTTCTAATGTATTCTTTTAATAATTATGTTCTTGATTATATATTCAGTTGTTTGGGTAACTATGTTCCCTCCTTTTTGAGAAATATTTGCCAGCTCTGCTTGCCGTCTGTTCATTTGTGGCTACTTTACTGCATTTGTCTGTCTATCCCTTTGATGTGGGTCTTGATGTGGATATGATTGTATCAGTTCCTGAGTTCTCTTATTTACTTTGCATAATGAAATGAAATGGCGTGCTTCTGGAGAAATGAACACACTGCTAGACAATGTTTTAGTGCGCCAAAACCCATTACTCCAGGGTACGTGATTAAGTTAGCAGTGCCAACCGTGAAAGGCGAGGAGTTTCTGAGGCTGATACTACATACAGAGATCCCTCTGCGGGATTTGTTCACATCGAGAACAGTGATAATACTTGGTCTATCTGTACCTACTCACTCACACGTGGTGTATGTCATGCCCTGCGTGTGTATATCTGCCTAGTTAATATTTGCAATGAATATGCACGTCAACGTATTCAGCCCATTTAAAGTATGGCATTTGTAACAAAATATTCTGAACATTAATTATACTGATATTTCTTTTTAAGTATTAATAACCTTTTCTGGTTAAGTCTATCATTTTTTGTCAAATCTCTCAATACAGAAATTTCTTGTATTCTCATACTTGCAGTAGCATAATTTCATTTGAGGGCGAAATAAGCTGCTTTTTAAACAAAAATGGTAATTTTCTGTTATAAATCTGTTTATGGGCTTTTGCACGCTTTCCAGTTCTTCCTTACTACACCTTTGGGTCCCAAACCTAATGCTTTAATCCAATCCTTTTTATGTATTGACGAATTTTCGTACTTGCTGAAACATAATTTCACATGAAGGCGAAATCGAAATAGAAGCAGACAACCTTGTCATTTGTACCCGAAAGACGCCATAATTGAATATTAAAACATTTTGTTCTGTTGTGTTGATTATTAGATATACTGCTACTATGTCAACAGTCTTTGTAATTGCTTCCGTTTCAGCTGGGTTTGATATAATTACCGTATTTAATGCGTGATTAGCATAACTCTTGTGTATGCGGCTCGCCAGGGCGACCCGCAATAAATAGAATTCTATCAAAAACGAAGTCATATACAGGACAACCAGGTCAGGATAAATTTTTTGCCTGTAATTTGTCAGATAAATTTAATATCAGTCGACTAAAGACAATTACGGGTCCAATTAGATCAGGACATACTCTCTGACCTCAAAGAAAAGAATTTACTCCCCACATTTAAGAGCCGATCTTTTTTTAGAAGGTAATGATATATAGGAAAGCAAATAGGAAGTTACAAAAATTGCCACCCTTTTCAAAGATAGTGGAATATCTACCAAGTATATGTATTCATCTAAAGCGCAAAGAAACAAACAAAAGATACATGCATCACGAAAACACGCCTCTATAATTTTGACCCCATTAAACCCCACTTTTATATAGTAAAACTGGGGTTAAGAGGAGTAAAAGTTATTGTTCTTATTTTGTTAGAAACATAGACCGTGTGTATTCGTTAGAACCGCCTCGCCGAGGCGGTTCTAACGAGAACCCACAATCTATGTTTTGAGCAGAAATATGAAAATTATCAGATTTTTTTATCAATTTTTTTTTTCTTATTGGTTGTTAACTTTTAAATATATTTGAATAGGCGTGTTTTGGACAATTGCGGACGGTAACAAACGCAAGCAAATCACAAAATATAAAACACTGTCATCCTGGAACGCTATAAAACAGTCAGTTACCATATTATTCGGCTAACATAACTCTAACAGTGTTTTGGGAAATTATATAAAAGAACACACTAAAAAACACAAAATCAGAGACTCGGTTTTATTAAGTGCGTTCATATGAAACAATGCAATTGGCGAGGCTGCATATGCCTGCTCGCACCTGTTAGAGAGGTATTCGATTTTAAAAGTAAATAGAATGGGCTCAATAATCGCAAAGGACATAAAAGATATAATATCTATTGGATTGGAAGTGTTCATGGTTGAATATACATTATATGTTCCACATGGGCCTAAGGAAAACTGGAAGCCCTACGTGTTTCTAAAGTTGCTCGTATAAGCCTATTTAAACATGTGTTAGTTAGTTAAAAACAAACTTCACGCTTTAGCTCTTTTCATCTTTGTGAGTGTGCTTATTGCAATCAATGTCATTCCTCACAGAATCTTTTGACTTCAATCATACGGCCCGTCAATCATAATGGTAAGTTATCACCATTAGGAGATACGCAGATCTGTAGCAGCGTAAACGGTCGGTCCGCCCGGTATCAAACAGTGCAGGTCCATATCAAACTATAGAAACTTGCTTAGTTCGGCTGGACTTGGACTTAGATAAAAATACAATCGATTCTAAACGGAATGGCAATTTATAGCAGTGAATACACACACAAAACAAAAATAGTTGAAGTATCAGGAAGGATTTTGTTAGACAAGACTAGCAAATTAGGCCTCATATGTGCCCCTTTCGTAAATTTAAAAATCCCCCGATGATAGATGCGCTCGATGGTAGAAGTATAAGTTATTTTCCGTGTTGAACTTGTTTACATGACTTCATAAAAGCATTCCTATATATTTTTGGCCCCCTTAAACCCCACTTTTATATAGTAAAACTGGGGTTTACAGGATATATATTATTTTTCTTATTTTGCTAAAAAACATAAATTGTGTGTACTCGTTAGAACCGCCTCGCTGAGGCGGATCTAACGATTACCACAATCTATGTTTTGAGCAGAAATATAAAAAAAATATCAGAATTTTTATCTGAAGACTTTCAGTTTTTGATGGTGAAATTTTCAATATATTTGAATAGGCGTGTTTTTGTAATAAATGCCTCTGTTTTATTTTTCAGGCGATGTGCAAGATCTACTACTATATATGGAACGTTAGTTATACTGCCTCCATCCTGATTCTTACAATAATAGCAGTAGAGAGATATGTAGCTATTGTACACCCATTGAAAGCCAGGCACTTCATGACACGCAGAAGGCTAGTCGCCTTACAATTGTTTATCTGGGTTATCGCTACAGCTTACAGCGTTCCGTACTTGATATTATATGACACAATCGAATTCCCAAGCTTTAATATTGAATTTTGTTATTTCGACGCGGTTAATTTGTCTGGACTCAAAGGATTAAGTGTTGCAAACCTCATAGTCTGGTATGTAATTCCTCTCGGGTTGATAGGAATAATATACTACCGAATTGGTAAAGTTCTTTGGAACACAACAGTTGTGTCCGCTTTAAGGCTTCAAAGTTACAACGGCAGCAAGAAAAGCTCAGTCCGTAGTTGTTCAACACGATCACATCGCGCATCTCCGATACATTCCGGTACAAACAAAAGTTCCAGTGAAGCTCCTGTCGATGGGAATGAATGTCATAACGAGCAGCGAGGCAATAGTAGCTCGGAGAATAATGGACTCTATAAACATGACAATACTATTACTGTTCTTAACAAAAATGGTACTCTAGCTCTTATCTGCGGCTTTCAGCCGACTCAGTCACCGCAGGAAATAACATTCTTTATTCCAAGGTCACCAAAACACAATAGTACAGACGAGGATAGTCAACCAAGTCCTTTAGAAAATAACGTCTTCGACGATCAACTGAGTTATATGTCACCGAAAAGGCCGTTAGTGCGTTATAGGCAAGCGCATCTTGAGAGTTCACGAAAGGTAGCGCGGGCACGGAAGAAGGTCGTTCGTCTTTTAACGGCAATTGTGATTTCATTCTCTGTTTGCGTACTTCCGCACCATTTAAAAGTTTTAAATCATTATTGGAATATGTTCTCTTTGCCACATGCTATAGATGTATATATGTCACCGTGTTCTTTCATTGTTCTTTACATAAACTCGGCGCTCAATCCAATTTTATATGCCTTGTTCTCGCAGAATTTTAGAAAAAGTTTTAAAGAAACGTTGCCGTGTATACGGAACGGATTTAAGAAACACTGTTCTCCTAATGTGATGAAATCAAATTGACCTTTTAAGCAATAATTGAGACAATACAATTTTGTTGAACGCTGCTTCCTACACAAACGTAAGATTGTCCAAGTCGAATACTGTGTATACTGTAAATATTCCGACAGACATGCCTAAGCAAATGATGTTGACCCAGAATAAACTTTTCAAAAAGAGAAGTTGAATCTGGATCTACATTGTTTATTATTCCACGCGAACTTTCTAGTGACACCACCAGGTAGGCGCAATAATTTTATTGGAGGACTAAAAGAGAAAAAAGTATCCACACGCCAAGAGTAACTCCTGTAAATTTCAAAAGGCTGAATAAATAATTTTGGTAGATTCTCCACTTTGGTGACAAAACATACACTTTTTTCCGAACTACTGTGTGCTGTTTTGAACAGGATATCCTTTTGAACAGAGTGTCTGTTCTAAAAAGAAATGATGCAAATGAGAGCAGCTTATTTCCATTTAGAGTAGACCCCTTTTCAGAAGAACGGGAAAAAGTAAAACGTTTTAACAGTTCCTCACCGAAGGTGTATCCAAATCCTGCAAAATTAAAAAATTAAAAAATTAAAAAAAGCTAATCCACAATGTCTACACACTGTTGCCTTGCTTTTTGCTATGTATTCTACATATACATTTTTATAACGATGTTTAAGATAACATTAAAAATCAGGGCCCGGTTGTTCAAAGCGTCGTTAGCTTAACGAGCTCGTTAAGGGTCATTTCGTTAACTGTTTTAGCGGATTCAATATACAATATTCAAATTTTTTTTTGCTGAAAAAATGTGAGTAGCTTTTGCACTGCAAAAGCTACTCACATTTTTTCAGCAAAAAATTTCAGAATATTTGCGTATCACTCGATATAAACTTTAACGAATCGTTAACTAACGACGTCGTTAGCTTTGAACAACTGGGCCCAGTCGTACTACAGATAATTATTCAGATAATTAGACGGTGTTTTAGGTCCAAGGTCTTAAAAACTTTCAGTGATATTTCAGTTATATCGAGCTGAAAATGTACGCCGTATGCTAAGAAACTAGACAAGATTACTTTTCTGTGTTTTGTTTAATCCTTAGATTGAATTGAATGATAATTGGTACTTAACTGAATTTCTGCTTTCGGCGGCTGAATAATTTGTTTAGAGTTAACAGAAGGAAAGCCTCATAAGATTCAGTATTGTAGTGTCGTTTGATTTAAGCTGTAGAACGCTAAAGCTTACAGTAGAGAATAGAACCGAGTTGTACTTTAGTTAGCAGTCAGTAAGAGAAAATGCAATTAGTACTTGACAAAGTATTTTTTTGCATGTAGCACATTTATACACCTAAACCAAAACACATTGACTCAGTGGATGGTATTTTGTAAATTATATAGTCCCAATCTACAATTATCAAATTGTCATCACAACCAGTTTTTGAATGGTGCAATTTATTGTTATAAACAAAGGTAACATCGAAGCCACGTGTGCGCATAAAAAAGGCTCTACGTAGTACGGTGGATGCTGTATGATGTCAGTTTAAGGATTTAAGTATTTTAGAATCGATTCCAGTGTTTTTTACGTGAGAGATTTAAATGAACAACACATCGCCTCTCAAACGGGAGTACCTCAGTGAAATGCTGGACAATTCAAAACTAACTACAGCACTCACAATGAAATAGGAAATCAGTTATGCGTATACTCTTGCAGCCCGGCAGACCAAAACAGATACCTGTGCAATATGTGTAGATCCAGATGAGACGGCTCAAAAGGATACTGTTTGCTATTCTGTTTCGGGTATTTAGACTTAACCTCCATTTGCATGAATTGTCATGTCTAAACGCAAGGATGGAAGAGTCCACTTAAAAAAAACGCAGGGGCGAAATGAAAAAATATTATGCTGCTATCAGCAGCAATTTATGAATATAGTTTGTTAAATCTGAATATACTGCGTCCACAAACAAAAATTTGTTACTGTATGGTTTTACTTATGTCAAGATTTCTCCCGACCATCGGGACTTGCTGATTATATTGGTAGCCATTATTGCATATAAATTGGAAATATTAAGAAATCGTTTTCCATATTAATTATTGCAAGTGTAAGGGTCTTATTTTACAATACATTAACAAATATAAGTGAAGACAAGAAGCATCTTCAAACAGAAGATAAGCGAAAAAGAATAGTAGATTAATTTTGCAATTTGGTGCGTACCGGGGGCTGATCACGCGGGATAAGAACTCATGGATGCTTTAGATGAGGTAACACAAACTGCCCATGTTCTGTTGCGTCTAATCACCCGATGCACACAAACATACCCTTGGAAACAAAAAACAGGTATGAGAAAAGTCCAGGGAGTGCCACAATCACAAACCGCTGCCCTTCCCAGGCACCAAAAGGAAACAGACAAAACCAAACAAGCGCAAATCTAACAAACGTACAAATAGCACTAAGATTAGCTCTCTCTTCCCCAAGTGAGGTAATCGCAATGCTAAAAGGACTGAAAACACAAGAACAAAATAACACAAGGTAAGACATAAAAGAAATCGCCTCGTAGAATAAACCAAAAAGCAACAAAGAGTAAGACTAACACCGGGACCACCGCCTTAGAACGGTCAGTAGAATAAGTAGAATAAACCACCAGGGGGAGGGGGGATGGGGTTGGGGTTAAAGCACTTTTACAGTTACCTTACAAAAACCACCGATTCCGTTCCGATTATTCCCGTTAAACAGAGATAAATAGCAAGAAATGTACCTTGGTTTTGCTGTTTGAAACATCATTACATTCCACTGCATTATTTATGCATGCAAAACAGACGACCTTCTGGGATCTTTGGCGGCAACTAAAGTGCGGGGTAGGTCCTCGTATTCTCCGGTGAGAAAGGACATACAAGAGCTGGAAGGCAGCATATTTGGCATGCATAGACAGTGCTCGAGCTACCGCGTAACAAAAACGACTGTTACAGCTACGACAGTATCTTTCGGGGAAAGCTCCCAAGACGATCAAAACTCTATCAATATTCAGGCTCTGCATATGAGGCCGCAAAAGAAAGATTGGAGCGGAAGCGTGGAGGTATGCGACGCCAAATATATATTTGGATGACTTGGATAAGTTCAGACAATATCGGCCTGGAAACGCTAAAGGCTACAATTTGCCTGGCATAGCAGTTATTAACCTAAAACATCTCAGTACTACAAGCCCGGAGACGGTTTGTTATACACCAAATTACAACGAAAATTACCCCAGTTTATGCTACGAACTACCATCGTTGGCTATTCGAAAACACTGTGTCTAAATCCGGGAGTACTTTTAGCAAATGGGTAAGGCAGAAACCTGAATTTCAAACGATCGCTTGTGAGACAGTCTGTGGTGTGACTGGCAGGCAGACAATTACCCGCGCAACCGAAATACGGCAAACACAAAGGAAATTAAGAGCTTTCTTCGGAGACAAATGAGACAATCGTGACATAAAGGAATTGTGGTGCCAGATATGTGCAGCACGTCATCCTATTTGGAAATGCCGGAGTTCATTCAAAAAGGTATTTCTAAAAATGGGACATTGCAAAGCATTTCAAACTTTGTATCTGGTTTTGGACCGAGGGCCATCCTGGCATAACATGACCAAGAAGTCGATCATGCGACCAAAATGGATGCAAAGCACTACATTACAAATTGTTGCATCGACCGTCACATGAACAAAGATAAAAATTTGTTGTTATGAACACAGGAGACATCACCGAGTCAAAATATTAGAACAGGTCTTCAGCAAACAGACTTATCCAGGTACTGAGTGGAGTGAGCAACTGAGAAAACGGACGGCAAATTGTGTTACTACGGCAGATGTAGCACTTCGTGCGGTGTTAGTCATACTGAAGAATAGAACCAGTCACTGAAAGTTATTGCTTTGCTGGACGATGCAAGCACGTAGACGCACATTTGCACTGATATCGCCGCAGAGCTTCGACCCCGGTCAAGCAGAGAAAGTAACAAAATGGTCTAAACAAACAGACTAAAACAGTCGAAAAGAGGCCTGTTGACATCGACATGGGAAGTGTAGCTGGTGGTGTTAAACAGAAAGTTACGGCATATACGCAAACAATGGAACAGGAATTATATCTGCCTTCGACTGGAGCAAATGCATTCATAGATGGTCACAACTAAAGAATATAAACTTCTCGCGAATTGCACAGAGGCCAGTCGTTGACATTCTAACAGGTCTAGACTGCGCAGATCTCCCCTGCACAATCCAGGGAGTCAGGGAAAACCGGCTAAACCGATCGCTTGATTAACGCCATTGGATTGGACTTGCATCCGTAGCCAAGGATCAGATGGTAGAACAAAAGCGCAGACACACTTTGCAAGTACATATTTTGTACAGCATCGAGATGAAATCAAAGCTGAATTCAAATTTAAAGGTATTCTGGGAAATTGAAGATATATCTGTAGTAGGAGCCAGCACTATGGGGGACAAACCTATTGTGTGAATCGAGGAACAGACAGCAATGAAGAAAATTAAACAATCAATTCAGTTTAAATACAACATGTACTGGGTTGGTGTTCCATGCTGAAACAATAAACGGACGATGCCAAGTAGTTGCAGTCATCGTACCCAAGCCATAAATCAATCACACAAATCCGTAAACGAATGGCGAATCAGAATGTTCAGACCAACAGACATGGACCCCAGAATTAAAGGTGTAATCAGGCGTCCGCAGATAGTAAACATTACTTGGTAAGCAAGCTTCACCCCCCATGCCCACAGGCCTGAACGAAGGAAATGTAGGTATGTCCGGGATTTTGGAAGTCTACTTATGGCTCGTCATTGGCAAAAACATCAGAACAATTCTGGAAACTGCCACATTGTAGGGATTGACCAGATCATGATGTCTCCCTTAGAACTTCTTAAGTGCTGATACCAGTTTCGATACCCCTGGCTCAACAACTATGTAGTGAGCACTTTCCCACGCTCCCTGAAGTCCAAATAATTTGAACAGGCTCTAGCTTAACGGATTAACTGTGATACGTAAACGCCGTATGCTGGTGCAGAAGGGATATGGAAAGTTAACAATGGGAAAATTTAAGTCATCCCGTTTGTCGTAAAGCCTAGTAGTAAGCTTTCCACTGTCAATGAACAGATAACAATCCAAGTATGAGGAGGAGGCTAGTCTCCGTTGTTTCCTTTATTTCAAGTTCACGTGGATAGATGAATTCTAAATACTCTGCAAATTTTGTGTTTTTCAGAGATATACATCATCTATATATCTGTAGGAGAAATTGAATTGTTGTGCAAGGTGTTTCTTGCCTGCTTTGAGGAGACTTTGTACAATCTCCGCCTTATGCGAGTATAAAAACAAGTCGGCAAGCATGGTGCAAAAATAATTATGAGAGTCTGTTAGGAGACTAGAAAATACAGAGAAAAATCTTGCAAGGTCACCAGCAATCGCCATCACACACAGCGTAATTATCAATCAATATGTTGAAAAGGGGTATATAAAGAATAGTTTTGGAGCACGAAAGAGACAATTCTCAATTGCTCCTACCGCACTTTCCAGTGATCAGGCCAGACAAGGAGACAACCAAGACAAGAATCGTTTTTATGCGCCGGCAAAGTGTTACTGCGTATCTTTGTTACGTCATCTACCAGGGAATGAAATTACAACGCGACTTGCTCTATGTATTGCTACGATTCAGGCGATTTTCATCTGCAGTGGTTTGCGATGTAGTAGAAATGTACCTTCGGATACGGATATATTCGGAAGATAAACCATATCACCGATTTCTATGCAGGAGAATCAACTAGATGTATACGAGTTCGACCGTGTCGTGATTGTCTCTTTTGTCTCCAAAGACAGTTCTTGATTTTATTCGAGGCTCAGTTTGTTCATTTTGCTTTCTGTTTTACTAGTTGTGATTAAGAGTTGCATCGGGCCCAAGGGTGAAGTTGGCTGGCCGTAAAAGTGCTTTAAACCCCCCGGTGGTTTACTCTACCGACAGTTCTAAGGTGGTGGTCCTGGTGTTAGTCTTACTCTATGTTGCTTTGTGGATTATTCTACGAGGCGATTCGTTTTATGTCTTACCTTGTGTCATTTTGTTCTTGTGTTTTTTTAGTCCTTTTAGCATTGCGATTACCTCGCTTGGGGAAGAGAGAGGTAATCTTAGGGCATTTCGTACGTTTGTTCGATGTCTGTTTGTTTGGATATGTCGGTTTCCTCTTCCTCTTGGTGTCTGGAAAGGGCTGCGGTTTGTGAGTGTGGCACTTCCTGGACTTTTTTCTTACCTTTTTTTCAACATCAGTATGCCAAGAAACATCAAAGGATTTTTTATAGGGCTACAGAAACTATTCTGAAATCAACATACAATGACGATTCAATGGATTCTGTGCCGAATGAAAAATACAGGGTATTGAGCGTAGTCGACTTGTATAGACCAGCTATCGTGTCTCTTCACAAAAGCTGGTATGCATGCGCGCAACTGGCTTTTCAACTCACCGTACATGCTATTACATCCCACAAGACCTGAAATCAGATTGGACGTCGACCGAGATCAGCTGCCGTGAACTAAAACACCAGGGATATGTTCGCTAGCAGAAGACACATTCGCTTGAAAGAGCACGTTCCAGACAATAACACGTCATATGCAAAAAGCAACTTCCTGGAGAAAATTGCAACTTCGTTCGGGATAGTTCGGCATTTTAACCCACCTTTGGCTCCACATTTCGTCGGAGTCCATGCATCGAACATAAGATCTGCGATGAGGGTCATGAATGCCATTCTAGGGAATGCAGACACCACGGATGAGTAGCTAATGGTGACAATAATCGGGGCTGAGGGACTATTAAACTCTTGACCTCTTACATACCAATCCGCAGATCTCGATGACACGGCCCTGATTCCAATCTATTTTCTGCATGGACAGATAGGTGGTCATGTTGCACAAACGACATCATACGTCATGAAATTCACAGAAGAGATGGCGCCGGGTATAGGAGTTAGTCCGCCATTTCTCGCAGCAATGGCTACGATAATGACTACCCAGTCTCGGTGAACGAAGAAATCGCATCGGGAGCCTCGAGATATACAGGTCGTTGAGATGGTACTGATCGTTTCTCCAGACACGGCAAAAGGAAACTGGCCTCTCGGGAGCGTAGTCGAGGTCTGCACCGGTGTAGACGGACGAGTGCGCGTCGCAAACCTCCAGGTGGGTCATGGCACGATGTTGAGACCGCGACGATGCTACGCCCTTTTAAATGTGACAGGTAGAATAGTATTGTGGCACGTAGTAAATAAGAGAACTCAAGATCTGATACAATCAGATCTACAAGACCCCAAAACCAAAGAGAAAGACAGACAAAGTCACAAAATGAAGCGACGGCAAGCAAGTTTGCAACTCTTTCCCCAAAAGGTGGAACCTCTGTTACCTCAACTTAATTATTAAAAGTATAATCAACCTATATAATTGTTAAAAAAACATTAGAAATTGAAACACTACATAACAATTAACAAAAATATCCCCTATCATATTGAAGAGTACATGTGCGACATACCGACGAATTCATACTAGAGAGAAACATTCGTAATTTTAATTTTCGCGTTTTTGCCGTTTAGTAGCTACTTTGTACATTTGTAAATCAGGTTTAATGAGAACCATTTCGAGGAGGGGACAACGGAAAGGAGGACAATTCCATTATTATAGACCTTAAACTGGGACGTTGCGTCCGTGTTGGCGTAACGTCATAGTTAACATTGGTAACGTACGCGATTTTTTTAAAGTTGTTGGTAAGGAGTTGGGATTGTGAGGTCGACACCACTGCTGGGCGCAGAGTCGAAGAATAAAACTAAAATACTTATAATCGATGTTCATTCCTTTAGTTGTATCTCCTTGATCGGGGGAATCGTCAAAACACACAAGTACAATCGAAATTATGGAAAAATGTGAGTTTTACCAAACAGTTCTTTCTTCTGTAGTTCTGTTTTATATTCCAATACCATTTATAGCGGTAAGTTAAAAACCGGATATCAAATATCCCAAAACATTTAACCTAGTTAAGAAAAGTATGTAAGTGAACTCAGAAATTTACACAATCAGACCCACATCCACCCCCGAACACCAAATGCAATGACAGGCAAATACAACTGCTTTAAAAGTATAAAAATAATGTTTGCACTAAATATGAATATCTCACAATGGGTGTTACTAAACTGACGAGATTAACAAACGCCTCGTTCGAACTGATTGTACAATATTTTGTTAACCGTAATTAACTAGAGGCCCAAGTGGACCAGCTATCGCTCACCTGGATTAGGATGATCATGACATGTTATAATGTGCCATTGTGGCCATCTTGGCTATCAGATCAGATTGCCTTTAGCAATTCTGAATCTGACATTGTTTGAAATGTTTCAAGATAACAGAACGGGACCATTTTAGCATTTCTCAATCTCCATGCTGTCCCAATGCCTTCTACCAAGTCTCCGCTCCATCGGACTTAAGGTACGGAAGCAGATAACAATTGAAGACTTTCTAGATGGCCGCAATGGCAATCAGCATTCTGATGAAATGTCGAAAATGTGAAAAGTTGCTGACTGACATACAGATAAGGGACAGACCATTGTCAACAGACCACGGCATATGCTGGCAATTGAAGATCTTCAAGATAGCTGCTGTGGCGGCCATAGTGGATATCGTATCAAAATGGTTTAGCAATTCTGAATCTCCATGTCGCCCCAACGCCTCCCATCATGGCGGCCATTTTGGGTGTTGGAATAAAACAAATTTAGCAGTTCTGAACGTCTCACCAATGCTTCCCACTAAGTTTCAGCTCAATCCGACTTACCATTTGGGAGCAGATATCGTTTCAAGCCAAGATGGCCACCATGGTGGCCATCTTGGATAGTTGAACGAAACAAATTTAGCAATTCTAAATCTCCAAGTCACCCCAATGTCTCCCATTAAGTTCAGGCTCAATCCGACTTACCGTTCGGGAGCAGACTTGGTCTCTATATCGTTTCGATGCCTTCCATCTAGTTTCAGCTCCATCTGACATGGTTTGGGAGATGTCGTTTGAAGAATTTCAAGATGAATCCCTTTGTCGCTCAAATGCCTCCCGCCATGTTTCGACTCAGTCCGACTTACGGTGTAAGAGGAAATGTCGTTTGAAGATTTTAGCAATTCTGAATCTCTACATCGTTTCGATGCCTTCCATCAAGTTTCGGCCCAATCTGACTTATGGTTTGGGAGATGTCGTTTGAAGAATTTCAAGATGACCACCAAGGCGGCCATCTTGGATATCGAAGCAGAATGATTTTAGCAATCTGAATCTCTATGTCGCTCAAATGCCTCCGGCCAAGTTTCGACTCAATCCGACTTACGGTTTAAGAGATGTCGTTTGAAGATTTTCAAAATGGCCACCATGACAGCCATTTTGGTTATCGGAACGAAATGATTTTAGCAATTCTGAATCTCTATGTCGTTCCGATGCCTCCCATCAAGTTTCAGCTCAATCTGACATGGTTTTGGAGATGTCGTTTGAAGAATTTCAAGATGACCGCAAAGGCGGCCATCTTGATTATCGAAACAGAACGATTTTAGCAATCTGAATCTCTATGTCCCTCAAATGCCTCCCGTCAAGTTTCGGTTCAATCGGACCTACTGTTTAAGAGGAAATGTCGTTTGAAGATTTCCAAGCTGACCACCACGACAGCCATCTTGAATATCGGAGCGGAATGATTTTAGCAATTCTGAATATCTATGTCGTTTCAATGCCTTCCATCAAGTTTCGGCGCAATCTGACTTATGGTTTGGGAGATGTCATTTGAAGAATTTCAAGATGACCGCCATGGCGACCATCTTGGATATCGGAACAGAACGATATTAGCAATCTGAATCTCTATGTCGCTCAAATGCCTCCCGCAAAGTCTCGACTCAATCCGACTTACGATTTAAGCTGAGATGTCGTTTGAAGATTTTCAAGATGGCCACCATGACAGCCATCTTGTATATCGGAACGAAATGATTTTAGCAAATCTGAATCTCTATGTCGTTCCAATGCCTCCCATCAAGTTTCGGCTCAATCTGAATGATTTGGGAGATGTCATTTGAAGAATTTCAAAATGGCTGTCATGGTGGCAATCTTGGATATCGGAATGAAAAGATGTTAGCAATTTAGAATCTCTACGTCACTGTGTTGCCTCCCACCAAGTTTCGGCTCAATCCGATTTACGATTTTGGAGATGTCGATTGAAGAATTTCAGGATGACCGCCATGGCGGCCAGCTTCGATATCAGAATGGAATGACTTTAGCAATTCTGAATTTCTATGTCGCTCTGATGCCTCCAATCAAAATTCAGCTCGATCCGAATTACGGTTTTAGAGTAGCAGTCGTTTGAAGAATTTCAAGATGGTTGCCATGGCGGCCATCTTGAGTAGCCGAATGGAACGATTTTAGCAATTCTGAAACTCTATTTCACTCCTATGCCTCCCAGCTGGTTAGGCTCAATATGACTTATGGTTTGGGAGATGTTGTTTGAAGAATTTCAAGATTGCCGCTATGGCGGCCATCTTGAATATCGGAACGGAACGACTTTAGCAATTCTGAATCTCTTAATCGCCCCGATGCCTCCCATCAAGTTTCGGGTCAATCCGACATACGGTTTAGGAGGAGATGTCGTTTGAAGAATTTCAAGTTGACCGCCATGGCGGCCATCTTGGATATTGGAACGAAACGATTTTAGCAATTCTGAATATGTTGCTCTAATTCCTCCCATCAAGTTTCGGCTCAATATGACTTATGGTTTGGGAGGAGATGTCGTTTGAAGAAAGGAACAATTTTAGCAATTCTGAATCTCTATGTCACTGTGATGCTTTTCATCAAGTTTAGGCTTAATTCAACTTACGGTTTGGGAGAAGATGTCGATTGAAGAATTTCAAGATGGCCGCCATCTTGGATATCAGACTGAAACAATTTTAGCAATTCTGAATCTCCATATTGCCACAATGCCTCCCACTAAGTTTCAGCTCAATCCAACTGATGGTTCTGAAGGAGATGTCGAAAATGTGAAAAACTAACAACGGACGGACGACTGACAACAGACCATGGCATAAGCTGACCAGGTGAGCTAAAATAAGAAAAAAAAAACAATTTCATTTGCATAGTTGATCATTAAAGAGATTAATGGTTCATTGGAAAACATTTCATGATAACATTATGCTTCGAATATTAAATTTCAACAGACTGGTCAGAGCAGTTTCACTAGCACAATCAGTAGTGCGAATGGCTACTTCTACTTGCAACTACAGAAGCAAGGCGTCGCCCAATGGAACCACACAAGTTACATAGTAGATACCGTGGGATTCTTGCCCACTCCTAGTAAAGCGCTGCCATCAGTTGCTGGACGTTGCCAGGCTACGGTTGACGTTTACAAGCAAAGCCAAACGGGACTGCAGTCCGATGAAGACGCTGGCCAAGGCAAGACGGTAATGTTGCTGGTCTGTAAAAGTTGGAGGTGACGCGCACAACGTAAGGTCGAGCGATGTCATGCTGGAAGACCAGGCCTTGACGTTTGCGGAACATAAGAACAATAACAGGACATAATATACGGTCGAGGTAACGCCTGGCATTGAGTAACTTAGCACCCGCTAAGTTAGGACTTTAACCTACAGTTGATAGCTGCCCAGATCATAATTTTTCCTCCACCGTAACGGTTGTGCTGCATAACACAACTATTAGCGTAGCGTTCATGCCGTCGTTAGTAGACAGGGATACGTCTGTCGGCTTTCCAAAAGTTGGATCGTGGTTCGTCACTAAACACTATGTTCTGCCAGCGCTGACCGCGATGGTTGCGGGCTAAAATAAGACGTTGCTGACGACGACGTCGTGTAAGACCTAGACCACGCGTAGGGTCTGCGCACATAAATCCCCGTTCTTCGCTCCGATTTTGACTGTATGAGGTCTTACAGGGCGTCTTCGATTACCTTACACTTAACGTGATGCGGATTCAACCGTCAATTATCTGTCACGCATATGGCGTTGAGGGACGTAATTAAACTGCGGTAACGATGTTACACGCGGTCTACCTGAACGTAGCAGATCCAGAAATAATATTATCGAACAAGAGACGTTGAAAAGTTTAGCAACTTGTTCTTGCGTTCGCCCACATTCAAGCGTCGCCAAACATTGGGCCATCTATTTAGTATTTAGCCTCGGCATCATCAAAAACTGGATTACTGACGTTCCCGTGACTCTGACACATCGCATGAGATGCAATATTGTCGAACAATAAGCGTTAAAACGTCTAGTGACTTGTTATTGCATTCGCCCACATTAAAGCATGGCCAAATGCCGGGCCATCTCTTCGGAATTCAGCCCCTGCATTATCAGGAGCTAATTGTCAAAAAGCCTCTGAAACTATGGTTGTGTGTTAACTAACTCATGTACCAGTATACAATTCACTCGATAAAACCACATGGTTGACACCAACAAGCAAAAGATGAGCAGGTACATGAATTTAAGGATGGGCTGAAAAAAATCGTACGAGTTTAGGTTGGTTGCATTTATCGGTCAGAGCATATAAATTTCTGACATTAGAAACCAAATTTAAACTTTGTAACAAAACTAATACTTTCGATTAGGAGATTCTTTATCTCGTCAGCATAACATGCGAAGGGTTGCTCGATTTGTGCTTGTTTGGATTTGTCGGTTTCCTCTTCCTCTTGGTGTCTGGGAAGGGCTGCGTTTTGTGATTAAGACACTGCCTGGACTTTTCTCTTACCTTTTTTAAGCTTATTATCAACACACAGCTGATTTCATTGTTCCGACGAGGGAGACTCATTGTTCCTATTTACACTCAAAGGCAACAAAAAGTATACAGTTTTGAGTTTTGAATAACGGCTCGTGTGTTAATTTTATCGTTTCAATGTTTCCATGGTCATTTTCGTCAAACGTCTGTCTTTGAAAATCACACAGGTAATTCTTTCGCAATCATAAATTATGTAGTTATGAGCCCTTAATTAAATACAACATTTCCAGTCATAACTCGTTTTGTATAAAACAAATATCATTTTACTTTTCATAAACGTCGTGCACAAATGTATGTTAGTGAGACCACAACGTTATTTGATTCGAAATTCTCATCAAATGACGTCAAGCTGAATTTGAATTTCTTCCCGTCTCAAAGTACCTCCCTTTGAATGAAAAATATAGGGAATTTAAAGAGTCTATATCTGAAGTGGCGTTGGTTGTTTTCATTTGAATTTTTCGGAAACGTGTTGCTTGGCTTAGCTTCCTCTACCACATACAGATCAAATCTCCTAAAACCGTTATTTAACGGAACAATGTCAACTGATGTCCCATAGAAATTCAGTGCATTCCGTCAGAAGAGGGAAACGTCATGTCTTTGGTATAGAAATTTGACAGTGTACTCTATTATGCATTTGAATTTGAAACATGTCCTTACAGCATTTTATTCTTCTATCGATTGAATGCAACACGAATGCATAAATGTAAGTTTCTTTGTCCAAAATGCACTTTAACGAGAAGCTACGCATACACAAATGTTGATTTGACCCCTTATTCGTTTCCGTAAAGGTCATTTCTTTGCTCTTTGATAGAATCTCCTGGAAATTGTTGCAAATTGTGCATAAATAATTTTTCTTAACTATGATATCAACGATTTATGTACATATGTAAAACTCCGGTGACAAATAAAAAAAAAAACTTAACTGTATACTTATTTTTGCCTCTCAGTATATTAATATACGCTTTTTGTTGTACCCTGTGGACTAATGACTAGAACTCTGAATGTCACTTTTTAGAAAGGAGGTCGACAAATGTGGAAAGAGTTACCATCCACTGCCACGACTCCACCCCCTTCCCGCTTCGCCCCCATCCCTTGAAAAGTATCCTTTCCTCATTATCAATCTTGTTAGCGTTTATTCACTAGCAGCAGACATTGAACTGGACATATACTTTTTCTGTTTTTTTTTTTTGTAATACTAATATTGTATCTATTTTCTTTCACTTACGTCTGCAAATCTTCTTTTTTTTTTTACTATTCTAACTAAACAAGTTGTGTCAATCATTTGCTCTTAAATGTAATATCTTCAGTTTTGTATTCTCATTGTAAAGAAAATGAATCAATTATCTAGGAATCCGTTTTGGTCGTTGTAATATAAAAGTCTGATTGATAAATGACTTTTTAAAATGTCTTGTAAAATACACATTCTTATCTGCTCGGCTATGTGTCTTCATTTTCCTAATATTTTCTGCATACAGTCAGCCTGTTGCTGAACGTTCAAATTTTGGACGCAAAGCTGGGATCACCAGGTATGTCTTGTGGTGGCATTAACTACACGCTCCTAAGTTTCGTAGTATATGGGAGATATGGAGCCCATCATAGAGTCTCCGGTCAGTCACATCGCCTTGCAATCCAAACGGGGAGCAAAATTGTTCACCCTTGTTGGGTAAAGGACTGCGGATATAATCTGTGGCATAATACCTACCTTATGTTAGAGCCTGCTAGAGTATCAGGACTTTATCAAACGAGGACGACTGTCCACTACAACACTGTTGACTCAGAAATATTAAAAAAAATAAATTGATATCAATACGAAGAAATTCTTTGAGAGGCATCATGACCTTGTCAATCCCTACAATGTGGCTGTTTTCAGACTTATTCCTGGGTGTTTGCTACTGCCAAAATATCAGTAAGTACACAATTAAGCCACAATTACGAAGCACTATCTTCCTAAAGCGCAAAACGAATGAGAGATTAGGAACAAATACGGACAACACAGAGGTCATATATGAAATCACAGACGCACAAACAAAGAAGAACTGCAACAGAAGAGTGGTCACATTGGAATGGTCAGTAGGAAAACTGCTATGCCAAAAAAAAAGGTAAGAGAAAATAAACATACCAGTTTCGTATTTTCCTACACCTCTGTTCCGGCTGATAGACATGGTGCGCGAAGCATGCTTACCAAGTAATGCTTATTTTCCATAAACAACTGATTACATCCCATTTATTTTGTGTCATGTCTGTCCGCACATTCCTAATTTCATCTATGTGTATATTTACTTTATGATTATCTGAAATACGATTTTAGTATGTTGACCTCAATTATTTCATTTTGTATTGATAAATATTTTTTTCATAATTGCTCTGATAACCATCTAACTATCCGACTGTACAGTAACACAATATAAGTAATGATACCCAGGAAATGCCACGGTCAAGACGCACAGCCGTCCCGAGACACCAAAAAGACAGAGAGATGAGGAAACATAATTACAAAACAAACGTCACACATGATCCCATCGAGCAAAGAAGAAATGCAACAGTAGAACCGCCTTTGATCAGTCAGGAGAAAAACTACGTAGGGCGGTTAAACCAGTTTTACTCGCGCAAAACCTCAGCCTTAAAAGCTTCATATCCCTCAGAATAGACATTTTATTATCCCAGAAATGTTTAATAAATTGATATATGGTATTAATACAATCATAAAATGTGGCACCTGACAGTCTGTAAAAATAGTACAAATTCAAAATTTTCTAAAACTAAGACTGACTTGTCAAATGACATGTATCTGTAACGAAATAGTATATATATATATCATTTCTACAGCCTCGCTGTGGAAGCCGGCTTTTATGGCGACACTGGTAGAGTGATTGGCTCTTTTACGAAGTTAAGCAACGGAGACTGCGGTTAGTACCTGGATGGGTGACCGCGGTGCTTGACTCCGTAGGAGACCCGGTTTCACGCTACATTGGTGGCAGCGGTGGGATGGAAGACAGTGTCCTTAGTGTGTTGCATAGGCTCCGCCCTCGGATTTGCCTAGTGACGCGTGTGTGACTTCGGGACGAAGTCAAGAGAGAGGGGGAGAAATGTAACGGAATAGTACATATATATCACTTCTACAGCCTCGTTGTGGAAGCCGGCTTTTATGGCGACACTGGTAGAGTGATTGGCTCTTTTACGAAGGTAAGCAACGGAGATTGCGGTTAGTACCTGGATGGGTGACCGCGGTGCTTGACTTCGTAGGAGACCCGGTTTCACGCTACATATCTTAACGGGTTCGGAATCCACTTTTTAGGCTTATTTTGCTTTCTGTATGTCTTGCTGCTTGCCAAGACATGCGCATCATACCTTTCATTTTCAAACTTTTGGGGTTTAGCCACACTGATGAAGTTTAAATAACAGAAAGGCCTCTGTGGCACTAAATTAGGTATAGTAAAGCTCATATCTTGAAATGAAATGATTTTTTATCTTATCTCTGAATTAATGTTGCCAATAGATGCTGTCAGATGCCACATTTTATGATCGTATTAATAATTTAATTCATTTTATTAAACCTTTCTTGTACGAGTATAGTAAAATGTCTGTTTTTGTGGAATATTGAGCCTTTAATTGTAACGTAAAAAACAACAACTGTAGGGTCCGCAAAGGGTTCTCATCAGTGAAACATCAGAGTGAAACACATAATAACAAACACTGTAAAGAAACAAAGTAAAGGGCTGGATAATGATCAGAAGCCAATCCGCAAGAAAACAACAGTTAGGACCAGGATGGGCCCGGCTACAGACATTGATAGTCAAGCGCTAACCTTCTGAAATAGATTGAGGATGGAGTCATATTTTTTTTTTTTTTTTTTTTTTTTTTTTTTTTTGAAGACCGACTCACCGTCGTGCAATTAAAGAAGTAAATTTACATAAAACTCGGTTTCCAATACGGTTTGTTGAAGATGTATGTTTTAGACAAATGTTATATTTTGAAATAAGTTCATGTTGTTCATGTAAATATTTCATCAAATTTATGATGCTGATGGCACTGTTTTAAAATTTAACAGTCCAAAGTTTATTTTGGTTATTATTAGTTGCGGTTATGAAATTGAGATATTTTTTCTAGGATCGTGTTTTTGGAGCAAGAGCTTGAACCAACATGGCGTTTTCAATACATTGGAAAGCTGTTTTTTTTTTTTTTTTTTTTTTTTTGGTTTATAAGAACAGAACCGGCACAAATCAGCTATAGAAGCATGTAGTCTGATAAGAGACGTTGTTTTAATTATTTATACTCGTACTCTACACCCTGTATAGAAAATGATTCTGTAATCGGCCAGCAAATGTTTTGATCAGGAAACGCAGACAGGGTTTGACCGTTGCTATCCGAAGGTTCCCAGATAATACGTTACGATGGCATGTTACAAAGTTAACCACAAGTTAATGATTCCTGAGCGAGCCCTATCGAGAAAAAATCATCAACAACGTGTACGACCTGAAAGGGAAGAGGGTAATTGCTTTTGAAATATTAGAGAGAAACAAACTGGTTGAGTCTGCTCATGAAGAAAATGAATGACTGTTATATCTCAGAATACCCCGAGTAAACAGGTGTAAGAAACCGATGCAGTCAGAATCATATCAAGTCCTCGACATCAAAGGGAAAGATAGACACTTACAATCGTTCAGTCACAGAAACAAAGACAGTGAGCAGAATCGGCAGTCCCTTTTCCAAAAGGTGGCAGCTCTGTTACCTGAACTTGACTCAAGAATTCTTAAACGTACACAGTCGTTAAAAGAAAAACAATGACTGTAAACGGTACAGAACTAGAATGGAAGTACCTGCTTATGGCGGTCAATAACAGGATACTAGGGGACTTAAGTTTACTTCATAGGCGCCCAAACCTCACCTTCTGCTTCCATTATAGTACAACAATTATTTGTTCGGTCCGCGTGTAGGATCTCTTAATCATCCATGAATCATGACGGGCAACAAATAAATCCAAATAATGTCTACAATAAAGCAAGGACGGGAACTTTATAGAAATAACGTGATGAAACTCTTGGAGATCCCTGGGGCGACAAACAACACATCTGGAACACTGGTGGAACACCAGTTGAACTCCGGTGAGCATAGAAACAGACATTAACCCACTAAAAAGCATTTAAAAAACAAAACATGTTTTTTTTTTTTCACATGCAAGTCCTATAGTCTCAACAGACAAGAAAAAAATAACGATATAAGCGCCATAAAAATAAGTACAAGAGCTGAGCAAAACAAAATAACGCAAAAAAAACGAATTTTAATTCGTTATTCTACGATATTTTGTTTCGCTCAGATCTTATATTTTGGGTTAGGCAAATCATAACGTCCCTTGTTATCATTCAAAACCAGCTGTCTGGTCTTTACGTTTATTTTTTCAATACAATATTTTATAAGGAAATAGTCACTTAGGGTTAATACCTATCATTGCTTTAAAGAAAAAAGCAGAGATATGTTCGATTGTATGTTTGTGACAAATATGCTAGTCATATCTAGCTTTTTCAAGCTCTGAGAAGCTGTCACAAAGTTTACAATCGAAAAATCGTTCAGAAAAATAATGTCTCTATTCAAAAGTAAACAAAAACTGCTGTTATACGCTGAGTTCTACGAAATCAGATCAGGGTCGCATGGACCCCAGCCTATTATATCGAAATACAGAAGCTGAAATATAAACTCATCTGACCTTTATTTATTATTTTACAATACTATATCAGTCTTGCATTGACGTTTCTAACGTCGCTGCAATATTTTTAATGCAAGCATTACTCATCAAAGGCATGGTATGGTAGCATATTGTTTGTAACTAAGATATTACTTCTTTTGTACTTGTGTAATCTTATCTGATGTGAAAGATAGACTCGCGTGATGTTTTATTAAGGTGCGTTTGATAGTTCATGATAAACAAATAGTCCTTAATATAGGACGGGACCCTGCTCTGTAAAGTATTGCCCAATTTGTATACGTGTTAAGCAAAGACGTGGTTGGCTTAAGATTAAGACAAAAAAAAAAAAAAAAAATACAAACGTGTTTTAAGATTGTACGCATATCTATGAATCTTCACTTAGGAGAGTGGATTTACTTTCAGTAGAGATAGTTCAGCCAAAACTAGTTTCCAAGGGTTGTAAAAAGGAATATACTTTAAATAGAAAGAGTTTGCTTCCTCCTGTAGCTAACCCGTTCCTTTTAGAGTACACCCTTGTGTACACTACTGTGTTCAAGGCCACACGTTACAAGTTTATATATCAACTTATGTGAGATAAAATGTAAACCACGCTATAATATCAAAGCACGCTATAATATCTATGTAATAATCATGTTTCCGCCTCTTATATATTAGCCGTTTGCTTACAGTTTTCTATTTTTTTCAGAAGGAGCTTTGTGTACAGTAAATAAACCAAGTCAAAAAGTTGTCGTCTTATTAAACATAGCTGAAAACTACCAAGTTATTCATTCCTTTCAAAACATGGGCATAGCAACGTATTTCATATTGGTGCGACTTTTTGTAAGCACAGAAGGTGCGAATGGGAGCGACGCGTCGCCGTAAAACGAAATTTCTAACCTTGCAACCGACAATATACCTCCCAAAATGAAAATGTTTAATATAGTTATCCCCTAATTCAAACGAAACTGGATCAGGAGTGTAACACACTGTGCAGTCCATTTAATAGAAAAATAATTATTAAGGTACAGAATATGACTGCCTTGGTCATCTGATACTTTCTGTTTCTTACAAAATGCTTTTTTCAAGACCTGAGTGTCATTTTGAATACCTCAGTATGATAAGTATAAAGATAACGGAACTTAAAAATCTTAAAAAGTTTTATGTGATTTCATAGCTTTATATACATGTGAACCCATAACTTGTAACTGAATGTTGTGTGAGGGGTCTTGGTCTTAAGATCAAGCCATATTAAATAGAAACTGTTTCACTTCTGGTGAAGAGTTGACTGTTTTGTGTTAACATTACAAATCAAAGTACTGAGAGTTCTGACGGGGCGATAGTTCGTGAACTTTGGATAGTGTAAGGCAAATGTTGCATTTGGTTGTCAGGCAGTTTAAATCAGGCTTAAAGAATACAGTAGTTTAAATCGGGATTTTTCTAACCTCAATTAGCTTCTAAATTCCAAGCTCTCGCATTTCCCAAAAAACAAGGTAAGAGAAAAGTCCAGGGAGTGCCACAATCACAAACCGCAGCCCTTCCAAGACACCAAGAGGAAGAGGAAACTGACAAATCCAAATAAGCACAAATCGAACAAACGAAAAGCACTAAGATTAGCTCTCTCTTCCCCAAGCGAGTGAATCGCAATTCTAAAAGGACTGAAAAAACACAAGAACAAAATGACACAAGGTAAGACATAAAACAGATCGCCTCGTAGAATAAACCACAAAGCAACAAATAGTAAGACCAACACCGGGACCACCACCTTAGAACGGTTAGCAGAGTAAACCACCGTGGGGCGGGGGCTGGATGAGGGGGTTAAAGCACTTTTACAGCTAGCCAACTTTACCCTGGGTCCCGATGCTACTGTTAATATAGAAATACATAAAAATTTGGTTCGCATAAAGGATCCCAACACAGTCAATGCATCAAAGCGAAAAACCTTTCTGTGTGATGAGAACAAGAGACAAAGCAGAGGAATCAAGTATTTCCTTATCAACCAAAAACTGAACCAGAATATTTTTTATTTCATGTTTTAGCACTTATTGACGTTAGTCAGCAATGTCGAAGAATGACTTTTTGGCCAAATTTAACACCTCCTGTGAAGGCGCAGCTATGAAAGGTTTTTTTTTTTTTGTTTGTTTGTTTGTGTGTGTGTGTGTGGGGGGGGGGGGGGGGGGGGGAGCGGGACGGAGGACTGTTTATTTATTTTTTTTTTTATTGTTTTTGTTTTTAGCTTAAATTTGTTATGAACTTAAATGGATTAAACGTTTACAAACCCCTTTTCCACTTGGATTTAATGATAATATTTACCATGAAGGAAATATTTCTAAAATGCCGGATTTCGATGCTTTTCGATGCTTTTTCCCTTTTAGATATTAAAAAACATAATAAACGATCCCATGGTAAGCACAAAAATGGCAATTTAAAACGAAAACATAAAACTGTCTTATCTCTTTTTGATTTAAATATTCTCTTAAACTCTGGACGTCATCAAAGGCTTTTTAAACTAGCTTCACTGTCTGTTTCTTCATTACGTAAGTTAGATGATGAGGCGAATAAATTTTATGATAGAAAATATGATTAAGACATGAACTTGAACTTAAATGGATTAAACGTTTACAAACCCCTTTTCCACTTGGATTTAATGATAATATTTACCATGAAGGAAATATTTAAAAATTCTAATGATGTTCTCAATAAATTTAAATCTAAAAACTTTCAGGCTTCTAAATTTTCTACATATGATTTTTCTACACTGTATACTACGTTACCTCATCAACCTATAAAAGATAAACTTATTGATTTAATTAACCGAACGTTTATTCGGGAGAATACCCTATATTTGGCTTGCAATGAAGAATGTGCTTTTTTCACTTCTTATGTATATAATAATCACAATTTATGGTCGTGTCAAAAAATCTGTGATGCCCTTGTTTATCTTTTGGATAATAATTATATTAGATTTGGAACTAAACTTTATAGGCAAACTATTGTTATTCCGATGGGAACTAATTGTGCTCCTCTTGTTGCAGATTTGTTTCTTTTTTTGTTGTGAGAGAGATTTCATGAAGTCTATTTCAAGTGAAAATCAGGCTGACATTATTGAGGATTTCAATTCAACTTCAAGATACCTTGATGATTTATTAAATATTAACAATATTTACTTTGACCAAATGGTGGACCGGATATACCCTACAGAACTCCAGTTAAATAGAGCAAATTCTTCCGATACCGAGGCATCTTTTTTTTGGATTTGAATCTATGTATATCTAAAGGTACAGTTTCCACCAACATTTATGATAAACGGGACGATTTCGATTTTGATATAGTCAATTTCCCTTTTCTGGATGGCGATGTACCTCATATGGGGTATACATATCTCAACTTATTAGATTCGCCAGAGCTTCTTCTAATATTAATGACTTTAACTACCGTAATAAAGCCCTGACTGCCAAACTTCTTAGGCAGGGCTATCGTTATTTTAAACTTCATAAGGCGTTTTCGAAATTTTATCGCAGACACAATGCCTTGTTAGAAAAATATAGCGTCAGTCTGAAAACACTTCTGCAACAAGGTATATCGGAACCAGAATTTTACGGTGACTTAGTGTACAGATTTAGAAAAATTGTACGTAAATCTAACTTTTCGGAGCAATTCAGAAAACTTATTAACTGTTATTAAAGAATTGGCTATACCTGCATATTATGCAGCAGACTGGATGCTTAGTTGTCAACCCAATCATTGTTGATGGCTATGCTTCACTCTTTAATTGCACGACGGCGGTTCGGGACTCAGACTCAATGACGGCCTCTTCGTAAAACTTTAATCAGTGGGTTGGGACTTGACTATATGTCTTTGGCTTGGCCGTGGTTCAACTATTAGTTTTCATTTACTCTGGCATACAGTAGAATTAGCCATGAGTACCCGTTTTTGTTTATTATAGTGATTTATTTTATTTTTATGTTTTCGCCTTGAAGCATTGACTGAGTTGGGAGCCTTTATGCGAACCGAATTTTTATGTGTATCTGTATTTAGAGTAGCAGCGGGACCCAGGGTGAAGTTAACTAGCTGTAAAAGTGTTTTAAAGCCTCAGTTGGTTTACACTACTGACCGTTCTAAGGCGGTGGTCACGGTATTAGTCTTACTCTTTCTTGCTTTGTGGTTCATTCTACGAGGCGATTTGTTGTATGTCTTTCCGTGTGTCATTTTCTTCTTGTGTTTTGAGTCCTTTTAGTATTGCGATTACCTCGCCTTGGGAAGAGAGAGCTAATCTTAGTGCTTTTCGTACGTTTGTTCGATTTGTGCTTGTTTGGATTTGTCGGTTTCCTCTTCTTCTTGGGGTCTCGGAAGGGCTACGTTTTGTGATTGTGGCACTCCCTGGACTTTTCTCTTACCTTTTTTTGTTGTTTCTGCACACAAGAAAATGTTCGATTTAAACTAGAAAATTCTTTCTCCAGAATGTTCTTTGCTACTATATGTATATGAGGAAAAGATTTTCATATGGGTAAACACTAGTGTATCGGATTCTTCCTATTTATTTACAGAACAGCAGATCCTGGATTAGGCCTAAAGCATACAGATACATGAGATAAGAATACCACAGCTCAGCGTTTTATTATTTAATTATAGCTATAAAACTTTCAGCAATGAAACAGATTAGAGTGGCATAAATTATCATGAATAACTTACCATATAGGATTGCCGTCTAATCAGTTGATAGAAGCTGTTAATCCTTCAAACGCTATCACAACTGCAGCTGACGGCAGTTTGATTTTTTTTTTCAAAGAAAACAAGTCTTGTTATTTTATGTCACTCGTCTGCTGTAGACAATTCACATGAAATATCAAGACTTGTTGTCTTTAAAAAATTAAAAATAAAGTTTTGTGCTTGGTGTTTTAAGGGTTAAAATAACAATTTGCATGCTACATCGAGAAAATAGGGTTTCATAAAGCTGAATCTAATTTGGAAAGCCAGTCTATTCATAGAAGCAAATGCTTGAATTCGCAAGTGCTCAGATGATCTGGATTACCGGGCCAGAGTGTATTTGCCCTGGTAAAATCGGTTTTCTACAGTCTTCGTTGTACGAGGTCATTTGGAGCAGTCTATATTCATCCCCAACGTCATCAGCGTTTTCATTCATAAATCTGCTACACGGAGAATCCCAAAATGTAATAGTATTGAAAAGTAAACAAAAGTGCGTCCATGAAATAAATTAATAGAACATACAAATTATAATATTCAGTTTCGTTGGCAGTTTGATGTGGAACTTTCGAAACTGTTTTGAATATGGAGCAATATTTTCTCACGGATTCATGTCTATTGGTGGTGATTAGGCATTTTGCAGTATGGAAACTTTCACTCTACTGTTCACTATTTGGCGATTGCTGATAAAAATCGCCCCAAAATCTTTAACACTACTGAGTGGTATTCATGGTGCATATACTGCTAACAAATACACAGAAGACTATCCTTTACCATTTTGGGTCAAAGACTTTTCATACAAGTTATAACAATGTACTACTAAAGATACCTTTGCATAAAATAATGGGCTTTCGGATGTCAAATGTTGCATTCCTAAGTTCAAAGATCATTCTAAAGAAGTAAAACACTTTCCGAAATAGATTCGTACCAATAAAGTTTCAGGAACTTTAGCAATATAATTTGGTATCATGAGACAAAATGATAGACCATGTTATAGAAGTTTAAGTTATCTAAGATAGAAATGAAACAGTCTTTCTTAGCATGCACAGTGTTTTCACGCTTTGAGCGTACACTCCTGAGGTTTTTTTTTTTTTTTTTTTTTTTTTTTTTTTTTTGCTATATTTTGAACCGTATCTGTTTAACTACAACGTTCAACAAAATGCTCTGAAATGCTTTGGTTACATTTGGTTTTGAACATGCCCATATGTAAACATGCTGTTTTACATTTGTGTGTGTGTGTGTGTGTGTGTGTGTGTGTGTGTGTGTGTGTGTGTGTGCTTCACTACATATACATATATGTAGCTATAAACAATGTTGTGATGTTTAATGCTGAATAATTTTATGTTATGTTAAGTGATTACCATTATCTCTATCAACAGCTGCAAAAAAACATGGATAGCCATTATGTAGTAAACTGTTGTAAATTGAATAACATACATTTTCATATATTTGCTTTTTACTGTAATGTTCTTGTTGATTGTTCTTTGTATGGCGTTGCAGCCCCTCGCTTGGATTTTACGTCCTGTTTGGCCTTCAGCATTGTGGTAATCCGATGTATTACTGTCCTCTTTGGTTTCTGTTTTTTTTTTTTGTGTGTGTGTTTTTTTTTTGTTTTTTTTTTGTATGTCATGTTTTCCTTTTTTAACAATACGTCACTTCAGTTTCAATAGCTGTTCGTGAGGCTTTCTATTTCTTTCTTTGTGTGTTCGCTGTGAGGCATTCATTGTGTTTGGTCTGTTTGTTATCTAATTTGTGTATGGTGGGTTGAGATCAGCGATGGGTGTGGGGTGTTGGGGAAGGCTGTTTCGTTGCTTTTCGTACTGTTAATCTGTCTTGGTTTGTTTGCTTCCCCTCATGTTGTCATTGGTATGTTATGCTCTGTAACTGTAGCTTTTCCGGAACGTCATGTTTGTCTGCCTTATATTGAAATATTTTTTTACATTTGTCCAGCCTGCCAAAAATTGACTGATTTTTGTAAATCAATGGTATTTGTATCATAAATTACGTAAAACATTTTCTACATTTTATTGCCGTCATTCTAAATTATTTTCCAGTCATAAACACATCCACAGGATTGTCAATCGGAAAACGAATGTTACGTCGACTGGTAATTCAGACTTTAAAAGGATTGAAAATCGCTACAGTAGTGTTAAGTGGCAAACTGCATGCACGATTGCAAACCAAATATTGTTGATAAAATTGTTTGACACGATGGTAGGCCGGGCCTCAGCTTAATGAGTAGTCGTTCCTCATTCTATTTCAAGAAATAGGCGATTGAATATTGCTGTCTGTGGTCGCGCCTATCATGTTCGAACCTGCGTGTTATGTTTGTCTTGGCTTTAGATCGCAACTATTTTAGTTTCATCGCAGTTATTAAGTTAAACGTGTATTTATGTTTTACTCACTGTGATGTTTACTAGTAAGGTAGAGTACCCTACGCGGACCGAACACGCATTCGTAATTTGAGGCTGCACGAGAATTAAGGGCAAGGATTCCCGCCCCACCAGCATTTTTTCTACTGACCATTCCAAGGAGTTCCTTTTTGTATTATTCTTTGTTTGTATGTTTGTTATTGTAACTGTGCTGGTGTGTCTTGTCATTGTGTTTCGTCATCTCTGCTTCCTTCGGTGTCTCTGGAAGAAACCAGTTTACCAGGACCCAGTTGTTCAAAGCGTCGTTAGCTTAACGGGTTCTTTAAGGGTCGTTTTAGTGGATTAAATATACAATATTCTGATATTTTTGCTGAAAAAATGTGAGTAGTTTTTGCACTCACATTTTTCAGCAAAAATTTCGGCATATTTACGTATCGATGTAAATTTTAAAGAATCGTTAAATAACGATGTCGTTAGCTTTGAAAAATTGGGCCCAGTTGTTTTTCTGCTGACTGTTTCAAAGCGGGTTCTCTGTTGCAATTCGTCATTGTACGTCGGTAATTTGTGAATATGTCACTCCGTTTGGCCATTGTTTGTTCCTAATTACTTCTTCTTTCGATGCCTGCGGAAAATTGTATTTTTATTGTGACCTTTACTAGGCAGCTTCATTTATATTTTGTCTGCTTCTAAACACGACCAACACAGCTGCCTTTGCAAACAGTGTAAATCCAAATGATACGGCTCGTAACGAGCTGTCTCATCTGGATCTACACTGCTTGTCAAAGATAGAAGGGACCACTCCAGGAACTGATCAGGGGTGAAAGGGTGATACCTGTCACTACAGATGGTGTATTTTGGCATATTATTATCGCTAGAATATATAGGTTTACTTTAGATCATTCACATGCAAACAGTCGGAATCAAGAAACACAACTGAGTTGCTAATTAGAAATGAACATTATAAATAATTGTTGTGGCAACCAGTAAAATCAGTCGCTATGCAGACTTTTGATAATAAGCTTTAACCATTCAGACAGATCGGAAGTGAAAAGCTTAGGACTATGCATGGAGACCATGTATATCATCAAGTGATCTTCCTCATCACGTTACTAAATGCGCCGCGACGTCAGAAAACGTACCTTCGTACATGTTCGTCCAGCAAAAGTTCAGCTCAACATGCGCGTTTGCGCATTCTGACCAGAATTTTCGCTGGGCGCATTCAGGATAGCTAAAGATGCAAAAGTTCTTCAAATGGACAAAGAATACTCTGGTCATGTTTTGTAGAAATTAATGCAAACAGTGTAGAATCAGATCAGACGCCGCCTTCTGCGGCGTCTGATCTGGGCCTACACTGTTTGCCAATGTTCCTTTTATGGGATGCAAGGCTTAAGTGGGTTAATTGGGTGCACATGTCCGTAGGTGCTGTTTTTGGTATTGCGGCTCAAAATTAATTGGTGGAATGCGGTGGGTGTATCAAATCTTGATAAACGAAACATTCATTTTTAGCTCGCCTGGACTATCGTCGGCGTCGGCGTCCACATTTACGTTAAAGTTTTTTAAGAGCTTATATTTTCCAAACTATTTGATATATTTGGTTCATATTTGGTATGATGATATAGTTCTAAAGTTTTATCCAGCAATACCCAGCCCATTATCTCAAGGTCTAGGTCAGGTCAAGGTCGTGGACTTAGAAATTTTAATGTTAAGGATTTTAAGAGCATATATTTTCCAAACTGTACGATGGATTTTGTTCATATTTGGTATGATGATAGATACAGTTCCAAAGTTTTATTCAACAATGATCTCCCTATGCCTATGACCTCAAGGTTAAGGTGACTGACTTAAAAGTTTTATATTAAAGTTGTTTTCAGAGCTCATATATTCTAAACCATATGATGGGTTTTGTTCATATTTGACATGATGATGGATACAGGGCCAAAGTTTTATTCAGCAATACTTACTGCCCTTGCCCTTAGCCTCAAGGTCAAAGGCTTGACGATATGTATTTGGCTTGGCCCGCCGTGGTTCAACTATTGGTTTTCATTTACTATGGCATACAGTAGAATTAGCAACGAGTACTCGTCTTTGTTTATTATAGTGATTAATTTGATTTTTATGTTTTCGCTTTGATGCATTGACTGAGTTGGAAGCCTTTATGCGAACCGAATTTTTATGTATTTCTGTATTAAGAGTAGCATCGGGACCCAGGGTTAAGTTAGCTAGCTGTAAAAGTGCTTTAAACCCCCCGGTGGTTTACTCTACTGACCGTTCTAAGGCGGTGGTTCCGGTGTTAGTCTTACTCTTTGTTGCTTTGTGGTTTATTCTACGAGGCGATTTGTTGTATGTCTTACCGTGTGTCATTTTGTTCTTGTGTTTTTCAGTCCTTTTAGTATTGCGATTACCTCGCTTGGGGAAGAGAGAGCTAATCTTAGTGCTTTTCGTACGTTTGTTCGGTTTGTGCTTGTTTAGATTTGTCGGTTTCCTCTTCCTCTTGGGGTCTGGGAAGGGCTGCGGTTTGTGATTGTGGCATTCCCTGGACTTTTCTGTTACTTTTTTTTTTTTTTTTTAAGAACTTTGAAATTTTATATTTAAGTGTTTTAAGAGCTAAAATTTTCCAAACCATGTCATAGATTTAGTTTATATATTTGGAATGATAATAGATACAGGTTCAAAGGTTTATTTATCATCTCCCTCCCATGCCTATGACCTCAAGGTCAAGGTCACAGACTTATAAATTTTATAATTGATCACTGATAATGTCAAATTCATGACAACAAATGACCAAACCACACCACAAGAAATCATATCAAGAGCTAAAAATGTCATAACATTTCCTCTTACCGTAATGATTCTAAGTATTGGGACAGATAGGCCTAAGCCTATAGTGCAGAACCAGATCAGACTGGTCTTAAAGAGACCCTGGACTGATCATCAAAATTCCAGGCGAACTATGCTGTCTGCTGACAGCTCTTGTTATATCATATGTTTAATACCGCAGAACTAATACTGTGAACGTGTTTATATGCTTATTTAATCGTCAGACGTAGCCTTACTTAAAAAAAAATATTGTTACAAATTATCTTATATTCCAAAGAAACAAAAGCTTATTATTTCTTTCAATTTAAAGCCTTATTTTTTGTAGAAAAATAACAAAACCTATCACTACTTGTATCCCATTAGTTAATCTACATGGTGCTTAAACTTTTAATGTATAGATTGTATGGGAAACGGAACACATTGTCGCTGTTCGAGTACGTATAAAGAATTTTGTTTCTTTGCGCCAAAGTTATAACTCATGTAGTAAATATATCGACTTGTTTATTGTAAAACGACCTTCCGTATCTGTTAATCACACCCATAACTGAAATTTGAAACAGAATTAGAAATGAAGAAAGGTAATAAAGTAGATTACGGATCGATTAGACATTGTTTATTAATCCGCTTCAAAGGCGGTTTCATTTGTAACCATTTAATGGCTAGCATACAAACATGGAAGTATACAACTGCTGTAGACCAAGAACAGATAACGCGTTCTTAACGGTTTAGATCAAAACCAGTCATTACGAAAACACGCCTATTCAAATATATAGAAATTTTCACATCCAAAAACTGAAAATTTTCAGATAAAAAACACTGATATTTTTCATATTTCTGATCAAAACATAGATTGTGGGTACTCGTTAGAACCGCCTCGGCGAGGCGGTTCTAACGAGTACCCACAATCTATGTTTTTGAGCAATATAATAAAACAACGTATACCCCTGTAAACCCCAGTTTTACTATATAAAAGTGGGGTTTAAGGGGGTCAAAATTATATAGGCGTGTTTTTGTGATGTTCCGCAGCACATGGTGTCTGATCTGAATCTACATTGTGTGGCATAGCATAGACAATTTACACTTACGGTGATATTTATATAGCACCCTTAAATACATAATGAGCTGTTAAGTCTTGCATAATAGATTAAAAAATTAAAAAATGATGTTTGAATAAATTGATTAAATGCGTTTGAATTGTGTTATAGAAAAACATAAGCAAAACATGGAACAAACGTGATCTTTTTTTTTTTTACATAAAACGTGCGATTCAAGAGAAAATAGCTAGGATAACATGTTTTCGAAATGTCTTCCTCCAATGTTCAAATATACATTGTATATTTGGGATAAATAAAATGTCCAACAATCCCACAACGTGAGAAAGCATAATTCAAAGAACGTGAGTGACATAACTCAAAGAAAATCAACATTCGCCTATGCATCCGCGAATTTTAATCAGAGTCTCGGTTGCATCCTTGGCTACCTATTTATTTAGTTCGTTTATTTACTGTTTATGTGTTTCAAACATGCTGGGTAAATAGCAAAAACAGTATAGAACTGATCGCTTCCTGCTCCATCCGAATGTTTTGAGAAACTACGGTATTTTCAGGCATTTATTATTCGGATGACACTTCACGCTTGGCACTCTGGATTAAATTTCAGCAGACGACATATTGATTTTTACTTTTTTTATTCTTTTTTTTATTTTATTTTATTTATTTATTTATTTATTTATTTGTTTTGTTTTTAATAATTTTCCCAGAAAACATAATTTGGCATTCCATGCAGATTGTCTTCCATGGAGACAATTTGCATAAAGTATCAAACCCTTATTTGTAGGTCAAATAAGAAAAATAGCATCAATTCGTCGTCTGCTGAATTAGCCCATAGAGTGGTAGTGGTTAAGCGACAATATCTTTAAATCTTGTTTGACTATTTCTGAATATTATTGAAATTTGCTTCTCTTGACATTTAGCAAAATGAATAAAACATAAACAGCTTTTTGGAATTCATTTGTCCTAGATAACCTGCATTCCATGCAAATTTTCGCCTTGAAAACAGTATTTGAATTTCATGCAGCTTGTTTCCCTAAAAAAAACAAGATTTGATATTTCATGCAAATTATTTCCAAAGAAGACAATCTGCATGAATTGTCAAAGGCTGTTTTCTGTGGGAAAAAAATAGAAAATTATCAAAGTTAAATAGTATATAAGACCTGATTTAGTGCATCAGGAGAATGAATACACTTCCAGGAGGTAAATAAAGCTGACCTGAAAATATTGCCTCCTGTTCTATCGGTGGCGTTCTTTAGATGCCACGCCCACTTCTAATTTCCAGCCAGTCAGATTACTTGATCCGGTTTTTTGATAGAAATTCACATATTTAATGACAAACAGTGCAGATCTAGATCAATTGGCTTCTTCAGAAGCAACTGTTCTGAATCTACACTGTTTTGCTAAAACAGGGTATGTCGTGTTTAGCACATCACGAAAACATGCCTATATAATGTTGACCCCCTTAAACCCCACTTTTATATAGTAAAACTGGGTTTTACAGGGGTATACATTATTTTACTTATTTCTGCTCAAAAACATAGATTGTGGGTACTCGTTAGAACCGCCTCGCCGAGGCGGTTCTAACGAGTACCCACAATCTATGTTTTGAGCAGAAATATGAAAAATATCAGAATTTTTATCTAAAAATTTTCAGTTTTTTTTGGAGGTGAAATTTTCTACATATTTAAATAGGCTTGTTTTCGTAATGAAGAGAAGGGCTAAGAACAAATTTTGTCCCTTCCCGAGTTTGAAAGGATTTATATAATAAGAATAACAGTTACGGAATTATTACTGCGCTCGTATGTTGGGCGCCACACACATTAGCCCAATAATGCCGAGTGGAATATACTACCCGGTCTGTTTCCAATAGAAGGGGTGTGTTGTTAAGTTTTATTATCACCATGTGTTTTAGAAATTCCTGCGTTTAATGCAAACAATGTAGATCCTGATCAGACGCCGCGTTCTGTGGCATCTTATCTGGGTCTACACTGTTTACCAATTTCCCTTTTATAGGACGCTAGACATAATGGGTTAAGTGATCCAATGAAGGCATACTAGTACACGCAGATCAATTGTGCGGATTTGGGGAGACATATCGGCGTCGTATCCGCTTTTTATCCACTCCATAGCGGAGCTGCCAAAAGAAAAATAATCAGACTACGGACAGGATAATCCGGGCTTTTACTGCATACATCTTGCAACATGAAATCATAACAAAGTTATAAAGCATAGCTGAAAAAATCCCAGCCATTGGAGGTATTCGAACAATAGCCGCGCGGGTAAAAATCAAATGCTCAAAACTCTGAACGAAAGATTCGGCCGTCCGACGCATAATCGAAGGTAAGAGTGGTCGGCTTTTGTCCCATGACGCTTTTTATTGATTCGCAAAACACTTGAAAACCTCGGCAGATGTGAATTGCATGTAAATAGGGCCCAGATCAGTCACAGAATCGTGTTGTCAGATTACTCACTTGACGGGCTCAAAATATGGAGAACTTAGGCAACTGAAAGTCAAGCAAGAAACGAGTGGTTTTCAATTGAGCACTCTAGTACTACTTCTACCGTTTCTTTTTTTTTTTTTTTTTTTTTTTTTTGCATATGTTTAAGGAGGTTGGGTACATTTGCAGGGTTGAAAACTCCGTCAAACTTGTCCTGGAACGAGTCTACTCTCAAAGGAAGGACTTCTTTTCTCAAAGGAAGCAAAGTTGTTTTCCTTTTAGAATAAGCAGACAGAGCTTGATGTGTACGAAAACAAACAGAAAGTCATATAAATTGTCCTCATTGTAAACAATGACCAAGTTGACCTAGTCAAGTTAAACGTTTTCGGAGTCAATGTATAATGTGTTTCTGAAGAAAACTCGGAACTGATATATGTAATATTATTGCCATCTTTCATGAAAAATGGCACTGTATCAGTGATTGCTTTTGAGAGCTGTACCTCAGTACCGCCTACTGATTGGGTAAAAGCTGACACGAACGTCGTTTCGGCCCTAGGTCAATATTTTTGGCTTTTCGGCCAAATCGTTAAACCGCCGATAGGATCGTTTATTGATGCAAAGGACGGAGGGATGAGGTGTATAGACTTGGTGGTGTCTGCGAATAACTAGCAGCTGGGAAATATTACCGCACAATAAAATATTGCATCGCGGCAGTTTACGTTAAGCATACACTACGTATAGCTCGCAGCACGGAAATAATAGTATCTGATTAAAGATAATCTGCAGTTTAGCACACAATAGCGTATGACTTGCAAAAGAGAATAAAAGCACACGATAAAAGCTTACTTTTTTTGCAAACATGACTGGCATTACGAAAACACGCCTATTCAAATATATTGAAAATTTTAAAACCAAAAAGGGAAAATTTTCAGATAAAAAATTCTTATATTTTTCATATTCCTGCTCAAAACAAAGATTGTGGGTACTCGTGAGAACCGCCTCGCCGAGGCGATTCTAACGAGTATCCACAATCTATGTTTTTGAGAAGAAATAAGAAAAAATAATATATACCCTGTAAACCCCATTTTTACTATATAAGAGTGGGGTTTCTAGGGGTCAAAATTATATAGGTGTGTTTTCGTGATGAAGGACATATTAGCACACAGGAAAAGATTATTTTGTTACAGTACATTAGCATACAACAACGTTAGGCTTGCGGCAAATAAACATCAGCACCTGATAAAAGATAACCTAGCTGCAGTTTATGATTTGCATCCTACCATTACGAAAACAAGCCTATACAAATATACTGAAAATTTTACCACCAAAAATATAATTTTTTAGATAAAAAAAACTTTGAGATTTTTCTTATTCCTGCTCAAAACATAGATTGTGGGTACTCGTTAGAACCGCCTCGACAAGGCGGTTCTAACGAGTACCCACAATCTATGTTTTGAGCAGGAATAAGAAAAATAATGTATACCCCTGTAAACCCCAGTTTTACTATATAAAAGTGGGGTTTAAGGGGGTCAAAATTATATAGGCATGTTTTCGTGATGAATGTGTAGCCATTAGCAGAGAAATATTAGTTCACTATAAAAGATTACCTTGCTGCAGTATATGATTACCATACAACAACATATTGTTTGCAGCAGGGAAATATAAGCACATGAAAAACACAATTACCTTGGTGCAGTATATGATGAGCATACAACAACGTATGGCTTTCAGAAGGGAAATTATTACGAAAACACGCCTATTCAAATATATAGAAAATTTCACCTCCAAAAACTGAAGATTCAGATAAAAACTAGGATATTTTTCATATTTCTGCTCAAAACATAGATTGTGGGTACCCGTTAGAACCGCCTCGTCGAGGCGGTTCTAACGAGTACCCACAATTAATGTTTTGAGCAGAAATAAGAAAAATAATGCATACCCCTGTAAACCCCAGTTTTACTATATAAAAGTGGGGTTTAAGGGGGTCAAAATTTTATAGGCGTGTTTTCGTGATGGATTCGCATGCACCAACGAATGGCTATCAGATGGGAAATATAAGCACACAATAGAATATTACCTTGCTGCAGTTAATGATAAGCATACAACAACTATGACTATCAGCAGGAAAATATTAACAAATGAAAAAAATTCACTTCGCTGCAGTTTATGATTAGCAAACATCAACGTATGGCTTGCAGCAAGGAAATATTAGCACACAATAAAGGATTATTAAGCTGCAGTTTATGCTAAGGTAGACTAGCTCCTAGACCTTGATGTCATGTTTTATCACTCCTAACTATAAGCTGATTCAAATTTTGTATGACATCTTGTATAGCCAGTCTCTAATAGTTGGTCTCTGACATTAAGATATCTCCAAGATTAGTTGCTGCTATCAAAGAGGTGAGGCAAGCAGTAAGTAGTAGATGGCCCTTAGGTCATTAAGTAAATTAATAATTATAATTGAATGATGAAAATAATATTGATATCCGACTAGTAGCTAGTCTAATGCTAAGGATACAACAACGTGCGGATATCAGTAGGGAAATGTAAGAACCCGATTAAAAGAATACCTTGCTGCAGTTAATGACTAGCATACAGCATCGTATGGCCATTAGAAAGAAAATATAAGCGCAAGATAAAAGAATAATTTGCTGTCGTTTATAATGCATACAACAATGAATGGCTTTCAGTAGGGACATTTTAGTACACGATAAAAAAAAATATTATATGGCTATAAATATCAAATGATTAAAATGTGCGATAAAAGCCGAGGAGCTAGCGTGCCGATATCACACGAAATCGGCACACTTACTCAATGTTGCGCACTTACTCGGATGCCTTCTCATATGACTGTTACATTACATCTCGGATGCCTTCTCATATGACTGTTACATTACGTTGCTTTTGATGACATCGTAATGCAGTGACGTCGCGCCAAACCTTGTCACGCGCATTGGTAGAATTCACATTTTAGTTATTAAAACAGCGTTTTAAAGGTTAGAAACCCCGGGAAACGAAATAAATATTTATAGCTATATAATAAAAGGTTCTTTTTTCACTGATATTGGTGAATATTGTTCCTCGTTGGGATATCGAAGGACGCGACAACTCGGGACAATATTCACCAATATCAGTGCAATAACCCTATATTACCGTGCAGCAGTACTTGACTTGCAAAAACAATGTCGGGCTTCAGCAGGAAAATATAAGCATACGTAAAAAGATTACTGTGCTGCAATAGATAATTAGCAAAAAAAAAAAAAAAAACAACGTATGGGTTGCAGAAGTGAATTATTAGCACACGATAAAAATGTTGCTGCAGTTTATGACAAGCAAACAACATTCTTAACAGTAATTACCAAAATACTGCCTTTCAATAAATGGTATTTACGTGTTTGTGTTTTTGCAAACTTAAAGGTGTATATGTTTATGTGTAACAGTTGATGTTTATTTTTACTATAGCATACTCTTGAATAATTTAAATATGGGATTTAAGTATTAAGTCTGGTATTAGGATTTTTGATAAAACCAATTACACCGCAGTTATTGTGTTATTTTTTATCAAGTTTGTTAGTTTGTATTTCATTTTTGTTTGTTTGTTTGTTTGATAGATTTAAAGAAAAGGTTCATTTCTTGGTATTGTTCATTTTCGATAAATTTCCATTTAGCACCACTTGGCATGGACAGAACGACTCTTGATTAGACAGTATGGACTAAATTACTTTCTAAAATTTTTTAATATCAGTTGAGCTTCAAATCCCTCTAATAGACACAGGACTTAAGATAGATACCAAGTTTACTAAATTTGATGGGTGGGGCTTGGGGTTGACAGCTAAAAGTGCCCTAAGCAAGAAACAACAACAACAAAAAAGCAAAAACTACATTGAACAGAGGGCTTTAAAGTGGCAGTTGTTTTTGAAAAGCTTAAACTTGTTCGACAATTACGGTCCAGTAATTGACCTTGCGCGCGAATCGCGCCGGTCTCTTAATATAGCTTTGGATTTTTACATATGGGAGCGTGTTCGATTAACTTTCAAAGGATTTTTAAAACCGCATCGTAAATATAAGTACCTTAAATAAGTAAATAAAAACCGCATCGTAAATAAGAACATAAAATTAGATCGGAATTATGGCGTAATAGTTAGCATTTTCGGCTATCACACGGAGTGGCGTGAGTTCGAATCTCGCAGAAACCGATTTGTTTTTCTTCATATTCAGTACGTCTCTTCATGGTGACATCTTTTAGGATGGTCTGCAACCAGAATTTTTCATTTCTTTAGATGTACAATGGCATGCAAAGCTACAAATGGGATATATGGAGTGCAAAGTTACAAATGTGATAAAGATGTCTATCTTACTCATATTATATTTAATTTTCTCAACATAGGCATTTTCTCAACATAGGCATAATAATAACCTTTCATCAGGATAACATGCCTATGCAATGAAGATTCTATCAAAACCCAATTTTATAAAGTAAATCTGTCTTTATTAGTTGCATTTATCAATTTTGTTATTTCTGTACTAAAGCTCGTACGGTACGTGTACGTGCGCGTCACACTGCGGTATTTTTTTTTTTTTTTTTTTTTTTTTTTTTTTTTTTTTTTTAATTTCTATATTTCAACAGTCACGTAACAGAAAGCATTCATATTTGGAGCGTGTGTATATAGGACGGTTTTCTGCGATTCTATAAGAATGAACACTATGTTCAAACCTCGGGATGGGGCTAGTGGTCAAAATCTGGGACACTTCTGTAAAGTGCTCTTATGCTGCGGTGAAGTTAATGCTTATATCTCGATAGTCGGTCGTCAAAAAACACATATATTTAGAACATGTGTATGTACATGCAATCTTCATTCAGGTGCATGGTCACCTATGTTTTATAAATAAACTAAAAGGGTTCTTCAGGTGCAAGGTCCACGTTGTTGTTGCCATGATAATTTTACATAGTGCATGCCCAGTCGTGTTAACATTTGCATAACTGTTTTCAATGATCTGGCGGTTTTTCTGTCAGTTTGAGTTTGACGCGTTGCAGGCATTAATTGCAAGAATCATACATTGAGCATATTATAATACTTTTCAAGCAACATTAATCATTTCCAGATGAAAAACAAATACAGTACAGTCCCCGTGTGTTCTTTACTTTGCACGCCCATGTGGTTTGCATGCTCACGTGTTTTTTTAGTGTTTTTTTTTTTGTGTTTTGTTTTTCACGAGAAATTTATCGGCATTATATACCTGATAAAAGTACAGCCCACACAGTTTTTTTTCTTTTCCATGCTCGCGCTTTTTCGTGTTTCCACGTGAAAAGGTTTGGCTTTGAATACTTGTCAGATTAATTCTAATTTATTCTCATTTCATTCAAAAACTTTAGTAAACCTTAATAAAGCATACATTAAAAAATCATATTGTTGTTCTTTTCTACTTGTTACATTGAAAATTTATCAACCTTTAGTATACCCTTGTTCCATATCTCTAAGTAAACATGAACACAATTTGCTCCGGTACTTAGACGTTTACGTCTAAATATTTCGTCTTGTTATAGTATGAAGTGACATTTGACCGATGTTAAGGGGAACGGATACACTCTAAGGGGAGAAACTCTATTTTTTGTCTACTATAAAAGGAGAAAAAAAGCTTTGTCCATTTGTTTAGTAGATCCATTTTCGGGGAGTCACAAATGTTTTCTCCCTGATAGAAAATCTACCAAGAGTGTACCCAGTACCTGCTAGAATTCTGAACAACTATACTAAAGTGCCAGCTTTGATGATTTAAGTGTGTTTAAATTACAATGGCAAGTCTATGTAATCGGTACCCCCTCGTTTTCTTCAATAATACATGTATATAGTGAAAGCATATAGGGATTAAATAAATAGGTAGATGTACAGGGCCCAGTTGTTCAAAGCTAACGACGGCGTTAGTTAACGATTCGTTAAAATTTAAATTGAATGATACGCAAATATGCTGAAATTTTTTGCTGAAAAAGTGTGAGTAGCTTTTGCAGTGCAAAAGCTACTCACAATTTTTCAGCAAAAATATCATATTATTGTATATTGAATCCGCTAAAACAGTTAACGAAATGACCCTTAACGAGCTCGTTAAGCTAACGACGCTTTGAACAACCGGGCCCAGGCTTTTGCCGTTTTTTTTCGGTCGATTGTTTTTAAAATCAAGCCTAGTATACACACGCCAAAATCCTCTCCTCAAGGATGTTGTCCACGTGATTATCATTGAAACCAATGAAATCAAACCGCTCTTTGTACGAAATCCAGGTAACGATTATTTATAACCACGCTATTGTTGTCACCGTGACATCAGAGTGCCGTGCACAAAAGGGTTAACAAAAGTATTATCTATAAAATCTGGACTGGGACATTGGTAAACAGAGCAGACCCAGGTCAGATGCCACAGAACACGGCGTCTGATCAGGGTCACACTGTTTGCATGAATGTTACATGAAGTTAAGGGTGAAATGAAACAGTCTTAAGCGCCCATTCATGACCATTTTCCCAGCCTACACTCAGAGACAATCGATCCACCAGTGTTATGAGTGTTTTGATTAAACTAGCTTCTAAATTTGGCTAATACCTCTTGCAACGCTTCTTACTGCTCTAAAATTGTTTGGTACTTATAAGAAGTTCCTCTCTCTCTCTCTCTCTCTCTCTCTCTCTCTCTCTCTCTCTCTCTCTGTGTGTGTGTGTGTGTGTGTGTGTGTGTGTGTGAAGAAATACGAGAAAAAAAAATCAACAATTTAAAAACAATAGCTTATCGTGAGCGTTTGCTGTGCGATTTACATTTTACATATGCATGTTAACATAAAACAGTTAACCCTCGTTACAACGACAGGATTTGTTCCCAAAGACGTTGCTATTAAAATGACATTATAACGAATTTTGTCGTTGTATCGAGTGTCTGTATAAAGAGGGTTGTCTGTACAAATAACAAATAACCATTTGTTACTGCCACAGTTGTGTATCGCAGACCATGGCACTTGACATATGCTCTGTGCTAGATGTATGCTGCTAGCTGGCGTCTTTTCTTCACATATTCTGTTTCAAACGTTGAGTGTTTTGCGTTGTCTGCTCCCCCAATGGACTGATATAAGTCCACTTTAGTTATGTTGTATAAACAAATTGTACTGTTCGGTTAATATTTACATTTTTCTTGTCCCCATAGGCCTCCAAATTTACATTTGGCTATATCCCATGAGATTCCGCAACGACTTTCTGGTTATTCATTATATAATAAACTACAACTGAGACAACATTGCTACAAGCAAGTTATTAAATATATTTCCTGGAAATGCAAGCGGAAACAAATTAACCATCGTTTTTGCCACTCTTTCAATATATATGGCGTTTTAAATCGAATGTGACGTTACAAAAGAATAATTGACAAATCTAGCCTTTTCATGAAGTCTGGAAATAGGAGGTTGAAATCAATAAGAAGAGTGCAGGTACTATAGAAATTTACGAATTATCCATTCGGTGCTTTGCGTGCTGGATAAAAGTTTCAGCAGATGATATTTTAAAATATATTTTTCTTATTCTTCCCAAAATATAAGCTTTGACTTTCTATATGCAAATTGTCTCCTTTAGCCTCCTGCCTCCTGTTAAAGAAAAGGCTACACACTGTCACAATTTCAAAAGTAATCAATTAACCTATTAGTCGACTGTTCAAACAGATCTTATTGTATAATTCACCTATATATAAAACGGAAGAACCATCAATAGGAATTTATCACATTTAAGGACAATATTTAAAGGAACTCTTGGCTTCTCAGAGTTCGTGAAAATTCAAAGCTGTTTCAAAAATGGGTGTTGGTATCAAATGCGCGTATATATACATATGCTGTCCGCAAAAAGAACTCTTGGTCATTAGCTACCCATTGAGCGTACAGCGAAATCTCTGATTAGACTGGGCGGATGCCGAGACTGATCTGAGTTTTGGTTTGGGGCACATACAATTGTGTTAGTTTTGTCGTGCGCTGGCTCAAATACGAGGGTCGTGCATAAGGTTCTGTCACTAATAGGCTTTCTTAGTTTTATCCTAGGTATATTTAAAAATGCTTCACTGCACTTGAATAGTGTGTTGAATAGCTAAAAATACCCGTTCATTTCGTGCAAACTGCTTTCCAACTGACCGAGCTATTTTAAATTGAAATATATGCAGTCATATACACTGACCAATTTACTTGTTACATTGCAGAAGACTGAATTCGTAACTATAGCAAATGCCGCATTAGCTTTAATAAAGATTCAAAGTAGATATTTAATGAATTGTGTGGTATATATAGACCTCAGACCATTTCAATGTGCACAGTTTTTAGGTGGGTTAAAGCTAAAGCTTTTAAAGCTGGGAAATTTTCTGTTGAAGATGATACCCGTCCTGGAAGGCCTAAAACCTCTGTTACTAAGGCTATCATCCCTGCTGTAAAGATTGTGTTCGAACAGGATGCGCCATTTTCTGTCAAAGATATAGCTAGTTGGCATATCAGAAGGCAGTGTGCAAACAATTCTGAAAAAGCGTTTGGACCTGAGAAAGGTTTGCGCTAGGTGGGTACCTCATTTGCTCGTTGAGGAGCAAAAGACACAACGCCTTAAATGTGCCCGGGAACTTTTGAAAACATACAAAGGCTGTAATAGTCGGGTCATTTCTAACTTGCTAACAGGTGATGAAACTGGGTGCACATGTTTGAGCCACAAAGAAGGGCTGATAATAAGCAATGGAAGCGAAAAGATAAAAAACGCCCATGTATTGCCAAGAGAATCATAAGTTCGAAAAAGATGTTGTACGCAACTTTCTTTAATTCAAGTTGGCCGGTCGTTCAAGTGCCTTGTCCATCTTGTCGTACAGTCACTGGCCGTTTCTACAAGAATTCTGTACTGAAGAAAGTGAAAGAGTTGTACAATAAGAAACGACCAAGCAAAGGATGGTCAGGAGTCCACCTTTTACATGATAACGCATCCTCTCATAAGTGTGAGGTTGTTAGGTCTTTTTGGCTTCTGAAGAGGTGAAAGTTTTAAACCATCCACCTTATTCACCTGGCCTGAGTCCCCGTGACTTCTTTTTATTTCCAAAGCTTAAGAAAATGCTTTCTGGAAATAAGTATACGTCTGGAAGTTCTCTTGGCAGCGCTATTTATCAGTGTCTCCAACAGATACCAAATGAAGACTATTTACCTGCTTTTCGCAACTGGGTAAAAAGGTTACAAAAATGTGTTTCAGTAAAGGGAGAATACTTTGAAGGTTTGTAATGAAAAAATGTTTGATAAAACGTAGCACTGAAGTAATCCGAACCCAGTGACAAAACATTTTGCAGGACCCTCGTATAAGAGATGATAATAAGAAAATGCCACAATCACAAAGCATAGCCTTGCCGAGACACCAATAGCACAAGAAATGAGGACCAAACAATGGTAAACATGCCATGTTTTTCTCTTAGCGAATTTGATCTCCACTTACCCGACTATTACTATATCAAAGTCGTGTTAGTGGGGTATTGCTTTCTCATACGTTTTTGATAACTGAGACCATAAAACTCTGCCCAATTGCCAATAAAATGATGCTCTGTTATGCAATTAGTTAAGTAATACTGATAAGACAGTTTACTAGAAACCTGCACACAAAATTCTGAAATATAAAACACAATGAAGAAGCTCAAAAGCGATACCAAAATCTACATCTGCATCAAAAATTTATCAAATTACAAATTTTAAATGGTTTCCTATGTTAAAAAATTAAGATTTTAAGACTATATTTTGCAGTGCAGGGAACCAGTGTTATCAGAGAAAAGTAGTTCTCCAGGTAAATCTGGTAATACCACCTGTTGTGAACACACTCATTAGTGTAGGAGAGTTGAGGGCAGTAGCCATAAAACATCTGGTTGAATTATCAGTTGAGCATGATTTTTTTTGCCACTTTTTTTTCTAAGAGAAAAACTTGTCATGACAAACACCATATATGGATCTACCGACGCAAGAACAAAGAGGAGCTGCAACAGAGGAATCGCCTAGGAACAGTCAGTAGGAAAACTACTTGGGATGCTTAAATGCTTTAACATAGTGCCTTGATGCTTCCATTACATTAAGCGTTTAAATTCAACACAAGAAAAAAATATATATAAGAATATACCCCGGAAATCACACAGCACAGCCTTACGGAGGCACCAAAAGGAGGAGAGATGAGGACTTAATAATAACAAAAAAAAAAAAAAAAAATAATAATAATAATAAAAAGAAACATAAACAGGACCACGATGTTAAACTTTACAAACAGGACCCAGTTGTTCAAAGCTAACGACGTCGTTAGTTAACGATTCGTTAAAATTTAAATCGAGTGATACGCAAATATGCTGAAATGTTTAGCTGAAAAAAATGTGAGTAGCTTTTGCAATGCAAAAGATTGCAAAAGCTACTCACATTTTTTCAGCAAAAAATATCAGAAAATTGTATATTGAATCCGCAAAAATAGTTAACGAAATGGCCCTTAACGAGCTCGTTAAGCTAACGACGCTTTGAACAACTGGGCCCAGATATTAATAGTCAGGCGCTTACCTTTAAAACAGATTGAGGAGGGAGCCGATATTTAGTCTGAGGACCGACTCACCGCAGCATTCCAATATGTTGCTTATAGCAACATTTTACTGCATAAATCTGTTTTTATGTGCCCAGTCACCGAAATATTCCTCATTTCCCTTATTATGTATTATTGCATAAAAAGCAGTGTCGCACTTAATTAACAGCCGTGCATTAACCGGCGAAAAGCCGTGTATTAACAAGACAATTCACGCGCTGTTAATGCACGGCTACGCAACTTTCAATATGATCTTACCGGGGCCACAGATTTGCTGCCGTTGCGAGATATGTACTGCCCGGCCCTAGAACGAGCATAGTCCGTGGAAATTAGATTCGTGAGACATCGGTGAAAAGGCGAAACAAAACAGTGCAAGAAATAACGCGAAATGTAGCAAATGTTTTCAGATTTTATGCAGTTATAGCGATCGAACATGGTTTTCAATGCATTAACAGTCGCCAGGTCCCGTGGGAGGTGTTGAAAACCGCGGCCCCCGGCCTCAGTTTTCAACACCTCCCACGGGACCTGGCGAATGTTTAGGCATGAATGGATGGATATTTTATTTATAGACGCTCAACCCTAAAAGGGCATATAGCGTCTAATGAGTTGTATATTATATGATGATTTTATTTAATGAGAAATTAAAAATATCTAGGATTGATGTGTTTATTTTAAAAGGATAAATTATCAATGATTTTAAGTTATTAAAATTACTGATTATATTGATTTTAAGTTATTAAAAATACTGATTATATTTTATTAAAAAGTCCAATCTCTTTAAGAAAGTCGAGTATTTTCTGAGTTGGCATATTAAAAAGTTCCTTTATAGTTTTTACATTAAAATACTTTGTGCAAATATAATTAAATTCAGCACAAGTGATAAGAAAATGTTTGACTGTAAAAGGTTCGTTACAAGGAATGCAGAATGGAGCTTGTTCATTTTTTAATATGTAAGAATGAGTAATTCTAGTGTGTCCAATTCTACATCTGGTGATTTTTGTTTGTTCTTTTCTGCTATAATCAGAGAATGTGCATTTGCTGTTAAAATTTGGTTTTATTTCATTTAGTTTATTTTGAGTTTGTGTTTCCCAAACGGACTGACATTAATTGTTTATGTATAGACGGATGTTAGATTTAAAGTCGGAGTGAGAAATTTTGAAATTTGTTATCACTAAGGATAGTGCAGATTTGGCTTCTAAATCGGCTAATTCATTTCCACGAATATTAACGTGGCTGGGAAGCCAACAAAATACAATTTCTTTTGAAACTGAACGATAATAATATTTTTTTAAGAATTTGCTGAATTAATGGGTTTCTATGGTGTAAATCTTTAAGAGATTTCAATACAGAAAGAGAATCTGAATAAATGATGAACTGTTTTTCAGACTGATCTCTGATATGGTAAAGTGCAATATCAATTGCCTTGGCTTCGGCGGTGAAAATGGAGCTATTATCAGATAATCTGATACTGTCAGTAAAATTTGGACTAATAACAGAACAAGCAACTTTCTCATCTTGTTTCGAACCATTTGTATAAATTGACAGGTAATGTTTATAATTTGATTTGATTTCTAAAAATTCATTTTTAAAAATATATGACTCAACTTCTGTTTTTTTTTTTTTTTTTTTTTTTTGTTTTTTTTATTATTTTATTTTTATGAAGGTCTAATATAATCTTTGGAGGGTTTAACGTCCATGGCCTTTTTGATGGAAAAAAAAATGCTGAACATTTTTAATATTAATATTGGCCTCTTCAAGTAACGGTTGTATTCTCAAGCCAAGGGGTTTAATAGCCGTTTGTTTATTATTGTAAAATCTTTCGTATTTAGGATTAAAAACACAATCATAGGCTGAATTTCGTGGATTGGCAGCTACTTTAGTAACATATTGAAGAGATAATTTTTCCCTTCTTATATATAGTGATGGTTCATTTGATTCAGCGTATAAACTTTCGATGGGGGAAGTACGAAAAGCCCCTGGAGCCAGACGTAAACCTTGGTGATGAATAGTATCCAAAGATTTCAAATAAGATTTTCTAGCGGATCCATAAACTATGGATCCATAATCCAGTTTAGATCTAATTAAAGATCTATAAAGATTTAAAAGAACAGTACGATCACCTCCCCAGTCGGAACTGGAGAGAACTTTAAGAATATCAAGTGCTTTTAAACATTTAGCTTTTAAAGCTTTGATGTGTGGTATAAAAGATAATTTGTTATCGAACAAAAGACCTAGGAATTTTGCTTCACTGACGACTGGAATGGGACTACCGTATATGGTGAGATGAGGATCTAAATGTAGCTGACGTATTTGACAAAAATGAACGCATTGAGTTTTTGTTTTTGAAAATTTGAAACCATTTTCTGTTGTCCAATCTTCTATATCGTTTAAACATCGTTGTAGTTTGAATTCAATGGTTTCCATATTTTTCGACCTAATAAATATTCCAAAATCGTCAACAAAAAGTGAACAATCAAGGTCTTTCACACATTTAACAATATCGTTAATTTTAATACCAAACAAGGTAGGTGATAAAATGCTTCCCTGTGGTACACCTTGTTCTTGTTTAAATATGTCCGATAACGTATTACCTATTCGAACATTAAATGTTCGATCTGATAAAAAAAAATTGAATAAAAAGTAGTAATCGGCCTTTAAGGCCTAATTTATGTAAATCTTTCATGATGCCATGTTTCCAAATAGTATCGTAAGCTTTTTCAAGGTCAAAAAATACAGCTACGACATGCTCTTTTTTAACAAAGGCATCACGAATAAATGATTCCAAACGAATTAAATGATCGTTTGTACAATTATTTTTTCTGAAACCAGCTTGATATTTTGTTATAAGCTGGTTTGATTCCAAGAACCAAACTAGCCTATCATTAATCATTCTCTCCATTGTTTTACACAAACAACTTGTCAAAGCAATAGGTCTATAGTTAGTAGCTTCAATATGATCTTTATTTGGTTTTGGTATAGGTATAATCGTTGCTTTACTCGAGTCATATAAAATATTTAATAATGTTTCTAAAGCGTTATCGGGTAAATGTTTAAGAATTTAATAATGAATGTCATCAGGACCAGCAGCTGTATCGTGAGATTTATGAAGAGCATCTAATAATTCTGAAGCTGTGAATGGTACATTATATTTTTCATGATTTAGTGACGTAAAATTTAGATGCTCTTTCTCTCGTTCCTGTTTTATGTTTTGAAAGGTTTCGGAATAATTTGCACTAGAAGAGTTTTTCTGAAAATTCTCTCCTAGTACATTGGAAATATCTTTAGTCGTTGAGCATATATTTCCATTTGATTTAATATGGACATGCTTGTTATTTTTATTTTTGCCAGTAATTTTTCGAATCCTTTGCTGGAGTTCTAGAATTAAGTTTGGAGACGTATTGCTGCCAAGATGTTCTTTTAGCCGTTTTTATCGTCTTGCGAGCTTTAGCTCGCATTTGTTTGGCATGGATTAGATTTTCTTTTGTTGGCTGCCTATTGAACTTTCGGTAGGCAGTTTTCTTTTATTTATTGAATTTTTAACATCGTTATTAAACCAAGGTCTATTTCTTTTGAACGTGTCGAGGACTTCGGAATACATTTTTCGGCTATGTGAATTAATGTATCAGTAAAAGCTTGTATATCATCTGCTGTTTTAAACATTTCAGGTTTTAATTTTTCATTACATATCTCTTTAAAATTCTCCCAGTTTGCTTTATTCAAATTCCACCGGGAATGATGGTCTTCATTTGTCGATGCAATTTCTTCAATTTTAATTTAATGATCGCTCCCATGAAGGTCATCTAGAACTGACCAGTCAAAATCTAAGCAAATATTTGGAGAGCATATAGACAAATCTAAAGCAAAAAAATTTCTTGTAGGAGAATGAAGATAAGTTGGTTGTTTATCGTTAAATAAACATAAATCATTTTCTGCGATAAAATTTTCTATTATTTCTCCTTTGTCATTTGTATCCAGACAACCCCATAGTTTGCTGTGACTATTAAAGTCACCTAATAATAAATAAGGACGAGGTAACAGGTTTATAAGATTTTCTAAATCGTGTTTAGAAAATTTACAGTGTGGAGGAAGATATAGAGAACAAATTGTTATGGATTTAGACAGAGTGACATTTACAGAAACAGCTTGTAAATTACTATTTATATCTATCTGTCTATGAGGAACATTTGATTTTACAAGGATAGATGAACCTCCTGATGCTTTCTGATTTTCAGTTGCGATATGATTATATTAACTATAATTTTTAAAATTAATATTATCTGTAGTTTTTTAAAAGGTTTCCTGGAGACAAAAGACAGTCGGAGAAAGTAGCGTTGTTAAAATTAAAATTTCGTTATAATTTGCTTTGAGTCCTCGACAGTTCCACTGAATAACTGATTTTTTATCCATGATGAATGGAGAGATGATTTTTAAATATGGAACTTAATCCTTTTATTTTTTCCGGGTCTGCGACAGCATGGAGGAGTCAATCTCTAACTCCATGCTGTCGAGGGAATCGAACCGATTGATCAACTTGATCGGATCGGCCGATCCCCCTTTACTGTATGGATTTGGTTCTTTATCCTTTTCTTTTACATTTTTTCCTTTTTGATCAGCTGTCCTGTTCCTGGATCTGGATCTTTGGGATCCACTTGCTTTACTTGGCTGTGTTTGTGAACTGTTTTGAGATTTTGTTGGTGGTCTAGACTGATGAGAAGATGCGGGTTTAGGTTTAGGTTTTTGAGTAGGAGTAATGACTTTTGAATTTGCTTTAATGACAGAATCTTTTTCGTTAAACTGGGTGGAAGTTTCTTTGGTTTCAGGTTTAGTGTTTAGGGATTGAACAACTTTAGCAAAGGTAATTTCAGTTTGGTTTTCTTGAATTTTTTTAGCTTCCAAATAAGTAATTTTTTGTGTAACTTTAATTTTGATTATTTCTTTCTCTTTTTTCCAAATTTCACACTGATTTGATTTTGATTGATGATTTTTGTGACAGTTCACACACTTGGCTTCATTTTTACAAGCGTTCGTATGGTGATCAAAGTCACCCATACCACATTTTTCACATACTGATCCAGGTAATTCAGGACAGCCGTTTTCATGATGTCCAAACCTCTGACAGTTGAAACACCGCAGAGGATCTGGGATGTAGATTTCAACCGGTATAATTCGGTAAAATTTTTTTAGTGATTTCGGCAAAGTTGTGGTGTTGAAAGTTAGTAAAAGTGTATTTGTTTCTATAAGGTTTCCATCTTTTTTAATTTTAAAACGTTTGCAAGCTGTAACTCCTTGTGTGTTAAGATATTCTGTGATATTTTCTTCAGTTTCATGTTTTAGCATTCTGTCACGGATAATACCTTTGCAACTGTTGAGAGTTTTATGTTCCGTGACAGTGACATTACTATTAAAAAATTTTGTAAGTTGCAAGAGCTTATCAGTTTGAGATTTTCTGTTTGTTTCGACCAAAAGAGTTCCATTTTTTATTTTATTTTATTTTTTTATTTTTTTATTTTTTTTTTTTTTTTTTTACATTTTTTGGAGAGCCTTTAATTGATTCTATTTGTTTTTCTATAATGAAAGGTGACAGTGAAGTAATAGGTTTGTCCTCTTTACTCGAAATCACTAAACATTTTGCGAAGTTCTCATTAGCTTTGAACGTAAAGGTAGTCGGTTGCGTGTCGTCCTCCGAAGAGTCGAACGCCAGAAATCGTTTTCGAGAGGCCATGGTGATGAAATTTTTGATTCGATAGCTATGCGCCCCACCCTCCATGGAGCCCTACAAGGGGACGTTTAACAGAAATGGATCTCCTATTTCTAACGTCAAGGCTACATTGCTATTATATTCGGTGTCAAGATCAGAGTCTTCAGCTCGGCCTCATGCTTAGATGATTTCCCACCTATTCATCTAAATTTCCATAGAAAAAATTATGAGCAGTTGAGTTCATCCCCCCTATCCACAGCCTCCACTCACAGAGGTTTCCGCCAAAGCCCCAATACAAGCCCACCAATTGACCCTTCAGCCGCCGCCCATTGAAACTCACTTAAAGTTAGAGGAACATGAGAAAAATAAGCCCGGTTGGTACCATAAAGATACGTATGAAAGAGAGAAAGAAGCTAAGAACAAGTTGTGCGCTTCTAGAGCTTGGCACGACTGAGCCGATTGATCCAGGCCGGATCTAACCCAGACCGCTCTTCTATCTGAAATAAGGGACAAAATGATGTGTTGAAAAGCTGGAGATCCCTGGGCTTTCCTCAATCATCAGGTTCCCCTCTCCCAGCATACGAGACGCCACCCACGGCAAACAGGTGGTTCCTGTTTTAATAGGGGATTACACCCTATCCACTACAGAAGGAAAGTGATCTGTAGATTTTATTCCCTACAGACAAGGGAGGCCGAAAACATCTGGGAAATTGAAAGATTATTTTTAACATTAGGAGATCCATATTTAAAACAAACAGTTTATTAAAGAAAGAAGGATTCATTTTGGATTCATTTTTAAGAGAGTCAAACAAACAAGCTGTGTTAGATGATTTGTAGCTTTCTAATGATATGTAGCTTTCATACCTTGAAATACGTTTAGTTTTTTATCTAACAATATTAAATGCATCTTACTTTTTTATGTGGAGAATGCTAGAGTTCGGAAAAATGACACAAACACGAGACAAACACATGTTAAATACAGATGAGGTTATAATCTTTGTCCCATGTGCGAACCACGGGCACAGGATGATACACAAACAAATGAAGCATGCTAGTAACATGAGATAGGAAAGGTTTAAAAGGATAGATCTCGCGAAATTTGTTTTTTTTTTTTTCCAATTTAAGATGCATTTCAGTAAATTTAATTTTATAGTCTGGAATTATACCGGTTGAACGGACGGTTGCTCTGTTATGTTAGGGGTTTTACCCAACTGCCACAGAAGTGGAAGGCAGCCACCTATTTCGAGGGCCCGGGTGGTCACGGGCAGCCTCTTTTAGACGGCTCGTACGTCACGCAGAGGGTACGTCTGGCCTATTCTAAGCCCGGAACCAGCACGGGGCGTTTAGGCATGAAAAACCATGTTCGATACCTACAATGAAAATTTCATGCCTTACATAGCTCTAAATAAAATGTCAACATAGATATTTTTCGATTTACTCCACAAACTATATGTGGTTGTTACTTGGTATAATCGCTACAAAGTGTGTTTGTGTGGTGAATCAACTCTTTCGGCGCCAAATTTCAGTTACCATTTGTCGCATTTGCTTTGGGTTTTTAACAAACTAAAGATTGCAAAAAAGTTTATATGTAAAGTTGAAAGACCGAATGTCAAACAGCGTAGATCCTGATGAGACGGCTCATTTGAGCCGTCTCATCTGGATCTAGGCTGTTTGCAAAAGCCTATGATTATTGCCTATGGCAGTGAAAGACATTGTCAATCATTTCTTTATTATTAACTCATTTATGCCTTGCGTCGCATAAAAAAGGACATTGGCAAACAGTGTCTGCGAAGATTATATGCCGCAGAACGCGGCGTCTGATCAGGGTCTGCATCGTTTGGATTAAATACCGTAATTTCTTGGTAAACCATGGTAAAAATTTAAAATTATCCGGACACCCTTCGGCTGTAAATAGACCAGGTTCTGACCAGAGAATAAGGTAGGAGGGTCTACTGGGCATAAATGGGGTAACATGTAAATATTTTATAGAACTGGGATAAAATACAATGCAGGCTGCACAATGTCCCTTCCAAACGGAAATGAATTGTATGACATAATAATCATGCGACTAGCAAACATTACGAAAACATGCCTATTCAAATATATAGAAAATGTTACCACCAAAAAAAATGAAAATTTTCAGATGAAAAACTGATATTTTTCATTTTTCATATTTCTGATCAAAACATAGATTGTGGGTACTCGTTAGAACCGCCTCGGCGAGGCGGTTCTAACGAGTACCCACAGTCTATGTTTTGAGCAGAAATAAGAAAAATAATTTATACCCCTGTAAACCCCAGTTTTACTATATAAAAGTGGGGTTTGAGGGGGTCAAAATTATATAGGCGTGTTTTCGTGATGAAAACCCAGATTCGCCTTGCAGTCGCACAGTCTGATGAGCGTCTGTGCTATTTGCTGACTGTATACGGGTCATGTATTACTATAGCACAAACATAGACTGCAAACTGCGCAGAATCGCAGGCTGATCTAAATCTGCGCTGGCTGTGTCATACGGTCGCTTTTAATTCCGGAAAGGCACACAAATTGTCACTGTTTTTCTAACAGAGAGCACTACAGTGCCCAGTTGTTTAAAGCATCTTTAGCTTAACGAGCTTGATAATGCTTAACTTGTTAACTGTTGTAGCTAAGGTATTTTCAGATACATTGATATTTTTGCTGCAAAAATGTGTGTAGCGTTTGCTACTCAGATTTGTTTTTGGCCAAAAATACCACTGCATTTACCATATTTCAAGATAGAAATTTAAACATTATGTTAGCTAATAATTTCGTTAAGTTTTGAACAACTGGGCTCTGCACTTGTAAGATAAACACTGTTACCTCAAAGATAGTGATAACCTATCGCATGTGTGTACCAGACATATGATTGTACCTAAATTAAAGTTTATAAATATGTATTAACAGAAAAAAAAAAAAAAAAAAACAAAACACGTTCTAGAACTACCAGTTTCCAAGCGCTTGTCTGGACCGATATTTCCGTCAAGCGAGGAAAATTTTCAATTGAAGAAGCCACAAGAGGCAAGGTCTGGTAAATAAGGAGGGTGTGGTAAAACTGTTACTTTTTTTGCAAAACAACTGTAACTATGGCAGACGTATGGGCAGGGGCATTATCATGTAGAGGTCGCACATGTTTAGAACCCATGACTGGATAACCGTTTCAGATAGTTTATTCAAACCACAACTTTGTAGTATTTTCCAGTAACGCTTTTTCAATTTTTTCACTGGCACCTGTATTGCATCTCCTTCTCCAGAGAAGTAGATTACATATAAAACCTTCATTACATTTAGAGTGCGTTTAGCAGTTATTGGTCTTTTGCTGTTTTTAATGGCCCATACGTAATTGCTAATCATCTTAACGGGTTCAAAATACCCACGTTTCATCGCCAGTGACTACTTCAAATTGCTTTTTTTTTTTTTTTTTTTTTTTTTTTTTTTTAATATTTTGAGCAATTGTTTCTCTATTTAAACTCACTGCTCTTTTTTTTTTCCACCAGTCAACAACTGAAAAACCAACGTGGCAGTAAAGTTCCAAACACTAACGATATTCTTTAGAATTTAATGAACTCTTGATAGCGAGATGCCAACCATTCGTGCTATATTATGAACTGTATACCTAGCATCTCTTTCAATTATTTCTTTTCATTACGAAAACACGCCTATTCAAATATATAGAAATTTTCATATCCAAATCTGAAAGTTTTCAGATAAAAAAAACACTGATATTTTTCATATTTCTGATCAAAACATAGATTGTGGGTACTCGTTAGAACCGCCTCGGCGAGGCGGTTCTAACGAATACCCACAATCTATGTTTTAGAGCAATATATAAAAAAATAACGTATACCCCTGTAAACCCCAGTTTTACTATATAAAAGTGGGGTTTAAGGGGGTCAAAATTATATAGGCGTGTTTTCGTGAGGACTTTTGATACCATTTCGTCACAAGATGCAGACTTCGGCTTTTCTGATTTGGGTGCATTTCCGATCGACTCTAACCCAGAATCAAATTTATTGTTCCATCTTAGAACCATGTCATAGGATACATTAGTAGATCCGTAAACAACAGAAATTCCAGCAAATATTTGTTTCAAAGAACAGCCTATCTTAGAGCGAATTTTTATGTAGGCTTTTATATCCTCCTTCTTGGCAACACTTTAATCAACCATTTCTACTACTATAGTCAACGACTGCATGTATTCGAATGACAAATTATATATTGTTCAATAAAATGTATGGGTACATGTACACATCAATGTGTAGGTATTGAATAGTGCTATATAGGTACATAGTTTGTTGCACGTGGTTGTCGAGGAACGACGCAATCAGCAATTCGTTTTGAACACCCCTCATGTTTTTTTACATATTATTATCAAAAGGTCAAGGCAAGAAGTAAATTTGATCGGCATATCACACATTCAAACGCAGTCATCATTCTCTGTTTTGAAACAGTTAACGTTTGGCACTCTTAGGTGAAATTTTCAGCAGACGACATTTGAAATATTGATCTTATTTTATTCCAGGAAACAGGATTTGACATTTCATGCAAATTGTCTCCATTGGAGACAATTTGCATGAAATGTCCTATCCTGTATCTTTGTAAAATAATAAGAAAAACATCTTCAATTTGCCGTCTGTTGAATTTGCTTAGGGATAAGAAAAAGGTTAAACAGTGAAGATAGTCAACAATGGAACGTTGGGAAGGGCGTGTTGCGCTTGTTACTGGTGCGTCGGCTGGAATAGGAGCTGCCATTGCTAAACGACTGGTTGAATACGGCATGAAGGTCGTCGGATGTGCAAGAAATATTGAGAAAATACAGGTTTGATATATTAGAGGTTTTAATAAGAATGTAAATGTAACGCTCTAGGGCGGTCAGGACGTACCGATGGTGATTTCTTTTTAAATCGGGTTCCGGCTTGGGCTTTGCCGCCTATACGTACCACTACACAGAAACTCTAACAACGTTAGATTTTATAACTATTTTTTTAACATATATACGTACAAAAAAAATCTTGACATATACCTCAGCTATACTCTTCGTGTCGGCTACGGTAGCCCAACACGGGTGGTAACTGATATGTTCTATAATTTGACTAACTTGGTAGGTTAGCCAAATTGTTTAACAATATCAGTATGACTCCATCCAAGTGTGCTGAACCCTGAGCCGATGCGAAGAGAATATGCTGGTTTATCTAACTGCCTGAATTATTCATATGTTTATATGGGGCCCTTTACTTATACTCTCCTAACTAGTTATTTTCTTTAAGGATCCTTTTCTAATATTAAATTATATTTTATATTATTTTATATTAGACTGACTATCGTTCTTGATAATCACTAATCTATTTCTGTGTGGAGTGGCGCCTTGGCGGTCGTTAACTTCACATCAGTTGATCAGCCTCTATGGGCCTCTACTATATCCATCAGGATACGAACATCGGGATATGGACACATCTCGTGGATTGTGTCACTGAAGGGCTAAAAAAAAACAAAAAAAAAAACAAGAACATAACAATCACTAGATAGAATTTCACTAGATAGAATTACACCATCATATGATGAAGCTTGCCGTATTACTGCATATATATTCAGTCAACAATGACGTTATACGTCGCCGGATGGTGTGACGTCATTGGCGTCGCGGCTGAATCCTCGACGTCTATTATCGACGTCGCCGTGATTCATCCGCGGCTTTAATCCAATTGTCGACGTCGGCGCAGTCGACAGATAGTTATCACCAGCTCTCGGCAGCGTCGCCTCTCGACGTCATATGCAAAACTCCATATTTTTACAATAATTGTTGATGCCCCAACATAACAGTAATAAATAAAATTAGGGGCATGACATTTAAAATGCACACAGATAGCAACCAGAGAAAAGACATTTCAGCCGCTCTACCTGCGATCAGGACATTTCACATCAGGGTCATGACACATCAAATGCCAATGGCTTAAACTCACCACCGCGATATTTCGATTGTCAACCCATTATTTTGACATTTCAACTTGTCACCACATTATTCATTATCACATACATTAGGGCCATGACATTTGAAATGTCCACTGATGACAAACCGGGCCATGATCTTCCAATCGTTGACCTGTCTGTAATCATGACATTCCAACCTTCTAGTATTTGGGACCCGACATTTGAACTGTCGACCCAAATGTTATTCACTAATAAATGTCAACCCCTAACATCTCGTATAATACATACAGCTTTACGGTATATTTTTCGTCTGCCGCATCAGGGCAAAAAATTTGAGCAGACGGAAAAAATATTTACAAATTAATAATTTTAACTTTACTAAAATATGTTGCCCGGTCCTATGTGAACGCGAATGCTTGCAATTTATGTTCATTTCTGTTTCAAAATTTAACAATAAAGGTTTTTTAGACTGTACGTTGCACGTACACTGGGCAGGCTTGGTCCTCTAAGCGTCTATTTGCCCATATTTCGTGCCGTCTTTCGCCAAGACGGCATAAATTACATATATGCGTGTCTGTCATGCGTGCATGCCTTCATGTCGCGAATTTGATGACTATCGCGATGCTCCTATGTGCTCATCGGCAAGTCCGACTCTGCTCTGTTCACATGCCCCCTATATTTTGCGTCTGCTATAAAGAACCGATCAGACTGAACATACTGCACAGTCCGATCAGCGTCCTTTATAGCCACATCATTCCCGCAAAATGAAGACACCGACTAGACCGAATTTGCGCTTGATAGGAAAGATCCTGATAAGACTGATTATACTGCTCAGCCTGCTCAGCGCCTTTCCCATACACCTCCTGCGCTGGGAAAAACCGCACCAGCCTGTAACATTTTTGCGCAACCGGTAAAGTATACTTGAACAAATCCTAAACAATAAACTGCAGAACCATACCAGCCTGCGTCTGTTATATAGGCCGTGTAATCAACAATTCGCAGGTTTTAAATCAGACAGTAATTCATTTCTGGCCGTTAAGACCTTGCAAATAAAACCTACAAACCAATGACTAACACTAAAATTATCAAAAGTAATAAATATTCACTCACCGAAATGAATCCCAAACTGATGAGAATTTGTGTCCTCTGACACTTCTGTGTTGTATTTCGCCCTTATGGAAATTTGTTTGTGTTGAGGTTTCACGGCCCAGTCAACCAAGTGGGGTCATGTCGAGCGCGGTCAGTTTACCTAACCACACGTTTACTGGGCAGGCTTGGTCCTCTAAGCGGTTAACCAGTATTGTGCACATTCTTTCGCCAGAAACTGACAACTGCCCTTCTTGAATCAGAGGAAGGGAGAGAATGACCGTAGAAAATATTTCATGATCAATCTCCACGAAAGAATGTTGCCGACCTCGGCGGGGGTTGAACCCAAGACCTCCTAGTCTCCAGTCGGACGGCGCATCCAACTGTGCCACCGTGGCCATGGGAATCATTTACGGTGGAGTTTATATAGGGCAGGTATCACGCCACTACGTGGCTTATACGCGTGTTACACGGGCAACCTGTGCACTTAAGTACTTTATGGTAACATTGTATGTATTTGTACTAGCTACGTAGGGTTAAGGCGAAAATGGCCTTATGTAGGTAAAAAGGTACCCTACGTAAGAAAAAAAAGAAACTGTACCCTTCGGTGTTCCTTTTCTGTGTCGCCACAGTAAATGAAGTGATACATTTTCAGCAGGCAACAAGAGGATGTGCCTTAAAAGGAATGAATTTGCTCCCAATGGCTTTAAAGGAAGGATTTTGCTCCCAATGGGTTTTACTTTACAAAGAAACCTTCCTTTTAGAGTAGGCCTAGTTTCCTTTTTGAGTAGATTCATTTTAGAAGGGTCTACCCAGTCAGCATTCTACATAAATCTATAGCGGGCCGTTATCGGCCCGTCAGGGTAGCTGACGGGCCGATAACGGCCCGCCGTAGATTTATGAAGAATGCTAGCTGGGTAGGTGTCTGAATAGCAAACAGGAAAACACAAAAAATATCTCCCTTGTACAATATGGCGGAACATCCGCCGATCATATCCAGACGCCTTAATTTGTGACGCGTAGAAAATTCTTTTAAGTATAACTATCTGACTTTTAGTTCTTTGATCGTGCGTCGGAAGCATTACGAAAACAAGCCTATACAAATATACTGAACATTTTACCACCAAAAAATATAAATTTTTAGATAAAAATCTTTGAGCTTTTTCATATTTCTGTTCAAAAACATAGATTGTGGGTACTCGTTAGAACCGCCTCGACGAGGCGGTTCTAACGAATACCCACAATCTATGTTTTGAGCAGGAATAAGAAAAATAATGTATACCCCTGTAAACCCCAGTTTTACTATATAAAAGTAGGGTTTAAGGGGGTCAAAATTATATAGGCGTGTTTTCGTGATGCTTGTTTTGTCAGTGTTTGCTTCTCGTCACTTCTTCTTTTGATACCTCGGGAAGGGTGTGCTTCGTGATTGTGGCATGCTCTGGGTATATCTACATATATTTTTTTCACAGTAAATGAAAACAAATTTGCAGCCGACTCACATAAAATGTCAATCACTATTTGCTCCGAAAAAAAGTATCGTCTTCTGTAGTTGTGGTTTGCGCCTTAACTTGACACTTCATTCTTATTTTTAGGCTCCACAAAATACTTCGATGAGGCGATTCTAATGAGTACACACATCATACAATTCCACGATAAAATAAGAAAATAAATCCCTAAATATTTGTTTTCTTGAGCTATTGGAAGGTTTTTGTTGGGACTGAAAAACGAGTTCGAATCATCAACGGTAAACGAGCCATCCGGGTTCGAGCCATTGAGGTTATACTGTATTAGCTTATTCAAGACGTTTAGTTTACGCTTAGCTCATAATGCGTGCAAAGCGTATACCAAGCTTTTTGTGAAAGCTAATTCATGTGATAAGACAGTGTTGATAATGAATATGTTGAACAGAGGTTGAGCAAAATAATACCAGCCCTTGTCGTTCGTACCTAGTAAAATGATTGTATACTGAGGAGCTAACTTAACTATATTTTTCATTTCTCTGTTTGCTTTGGACAAAGTATGTATTTTCTTGAATTAAAAACAAAAATGTATATTCTGTATTGATAAGCTCGCCGTTGCTGGAAAATACATTTTTATTAATGTTATTGTATCCACTGAATGTGCAAAACACCCGTTTATACAAAAAAAAAATATTTCCTATTTCTAAGAAATACGAATACCTCAGAACTTATCTTACAGTGTGTATGTGAGAGGGACAGTGGGGAAGCGGGGTGGAGGTGGGGTAGCATCACAAAGCAGGACAATATCATGGCCAAACAGGGATTATCCCGACATCAGCCAACTGCTGCTGCTAAATTACATTCGCTGCATTTGCTTGGACCCATTACTGTCTCACGAGGTGGAACAGTGTAACTAAACAAACGTAACTATGTGTACAACTGGGGCAGTGAGAAGTATGCCTGTGAATCATAATAATAATCTAAAAGGCTGCCTTTGGAAACAAAGAACACACAAAATAAAAAAGATCGGAGAAATTGTGTTCATTAAGTTATGTCCGTGAATTAGAAGACCCTACTCGCCTTATTCAATAAACGTGGAAGTTTATTACATTTACGAACAGAAAGTGACCATGACTGGGCCGTGCAAAGCAAAAAGGTGTCTTCAAACATGCGCAAAATGCAATACTTCAGGTTCATCCCGAGCATGCACAGTTTCACTCGGGCACTTGCTCTCCATTGATACATTCTATAGTCTTCAATGATTCTGTTAGCGGACAGTGTTGGCCCTGGGCTGATCTAGGTCTGTTCACATATGCCTGAATACACGTTTTCGCATGATTGTAAATGAAGAATAAATCTGTTTGGATTTCTGTGTTTTAATTAGGAAAGCGCTGTGGCACTAAAAGGACAAAAAGGCTCATTGACTCCAATCCGATGTGACGTGTCGAAGGAAGAGGAGATTTTATTGATGTTTGAGCGAATCAAACAGGAACTAGGAGGTGTTGATGTCTGTATTAACAATGCTGGTCTTGGGCACGATGCACCTTTGCTATCAGGAGCAACACAAGATTGGCGCCACATGTTGGACGTAAGAACATGCGAATATGTGTTTTCTGTTGTAAGCTTTGTAATTCCCAAAGAGATATATTTTAACTTCTTATTATATATGACATTACGAAAACATGCCTGTTCAACTATACTGAAAATTTTACCACCAAAAAATGAAAATTTTCAGATATCAATTCTGATATTTTTTTTTTTATATATTTCTCTTCAAAACATAGATTGTGGGTACTCGTTAGAACTGCCTCGGCGAGGCAGTTCTAACGAGTACCTATAATTTATATTTTGAGCAGAAATAAGAAAAATAATGTATACCCCTGTAAACCCTAGTTTTACTATATAAAAGTTGGGTTTAGGGCGGTTAAGATTATATATGCATGTTTTCGTGATGTGAACCATTATATTACTTCTGAAAGATTTTCCACAGTAAGCTACATACTGGCGTTAAGAAATGTCACTTTTTTACACAAGGATATACGTATTATAAACATACAAGTTAGACTTCCTCCTCCGCTTACATTTTGTGTCCTATGTACAGATTCCTTCTGTCACTATTACAGTCGAATCTCAATGGCTCGAACATCTTTGGGACCATGGAATTTCGTTCGAGACATGAATATTTCGAGCCACTGAGGCACCAGTTCAGGAAACAAATAGCGATAATTTAGGGAAATATTTTTGATTTTCAACACAATGATTGTTTGTTGAGTGTACTCATTAGAATCGCCTCGATGAGCTCCCGCTCTTCGCAAACACAGAAACAGACATTCTGCATGCGTAAGGGAAAATTGTACCCAAGATGATTTATAATTTCATTTTCAAAGTAACCCTCGAAAACATACTTATTTTTCACTACACACTGCTGAATGGACTGAAATATACAGCTTGACCAGTTCTGGCAGCAGACATCACGAAAAAATTTTGACACCCTTAAACCCCACTTTTATAAAGTAAAACTGGAGTTTACAGGGATATACATTATTATTTTTATTTCTGCTCAAAACATGGATTGTGGGTACTCAATAGAACCGCCTCGTCGATGCGGTTCTAACAAGTACCCACAATCTATGCTTTTAGCAGAAATGTGAAACATAACGAAAACAAGCCTATATAATTTTGACCCCCTTAAACCCCACTTTTATATAGTAAAACTGTGGTTTACAGGGGTATACGTTTTTTTCCGTATATTGCTCAAAAACATAGATTGTGGGTATTCGTTAGAACCGCCTCGCCGAGGCGGTTCTAACGGGTACCCACAATCTATGTTTTGATCAGATATATGAAAAATATCAGTGTTTTTTATCTGAAAATTTTCAGTTTTTGGATGTGAAAATTTCTGTATATTTGAATAGGCGTGCTTTCGTAATGAATATCAGATTTTTTTTATCTAAAACTTGTCCTTTTTTGGTGGTAAAATTTTCAGTATATTTGAATTGGCATGTTTTCGTGATGGAGCAGACACAAAACAAATAGACAAATCTTGGAACTAATTAATACGGAACTATATTCGTATTGAACCAAGCCGGTGCTCTGTAAATTTTAGCGTCCCTGACCTATATTTATTGTTCTTGAAATTCATTTCGAAAACGCACAAATTCAATTATATTGAAAAATTTGCAATCAAAACTGGAAAATTTTAAGGTAAAAAATTCTGATATTTTTCATATTTCTGCTCAAAACATAGATTGTGGTACTCGTTAGAACCGCCTCGTACAGGCGGTTCTAACGAGTACCCACAATCTATGTTTTTGAGCAGAAATAAGAAAAAATAATGTAAACCCCTGTAAACCCTATGTTCTTTTAGCAAAATAAGAAAAATAATGTCTACCCCTGCAAACCCCAGTTTTACTATATAAAAATGGGCTTTAAGGGGTCAAAATTATATAGGCATGTTTTCGTGATGTAAAGTATTAAAGTTGCTTTCGGTTTCAGGTGAACATTCTTGGTTTGTGCATTTGTACTCGAGAGTCTGTGCGGTCGATGCAAGAAAGACGAGTTGACGATGGTCATATATTTCATATTAGCAGGTAATGCATGACTTTTAAGCACGTCAAATGTTTCATAAGTTCGGAGCTTTCGGACATGTTCGTCCAGCAAAGATTCAGATCAGCCTGAATCTTCACTGCGCACTTTTTTGATAGAAAATTATGCAAAGTTTCCATCACGAAAACATGCTTATATAATGTTGACCCACTTAAATCCCACTCTTAATTGTAAAACTTGGGTTTACAGAGGTAAACATTATTTTCCTTATTTCAAAAACATAAATTGTGGTACTCACTAGAACCGCCTCACCGAGGCGGTTCTAACGAGTACCTACAATCTATATTTTGAGCAGAAATATGAAAAATATCAGAATTTTTACCTGAAAATTTTCATATTTTGGTGGTAAAATTTTCAGTACTTTTGAATAGGAATGTTTACGTTATGTTTAAGCGGCCGACAAAAACTTCTTATCAGACTGCGCAAGTGCACAGGCGTACTAGCCTCCGTTTGGTACACATTTCAGGAGGTATGTTTTCGCACGTTGCAGCTCTTTTGTATTTATCGGGTCTGCTAAAATGAATATATCGAGATACATGCTCATTACGAAAACACGCCTATTCAAATATGTAGAAAATTTCACCTCCAAAAACGGAAAATTTTCAGATAAAAAAAAACTGATATTTTTCATACTTCTGACTAAAACATAGATTGTAGGTACTCGTTACAACCGCCTCACCGAGGCGGTTCTAACGAGTACCAACAACTATGTTTTGAGCAAAAATAAGAAAAAAAAATATATCCCTGTAAACCCCAGTTTCACTATATAAAGGTGGAGTTTAAGGGGGTCAAAATTATATTGGTATGTTTTCGTGATGTGTTGGCAAGAGCCGAATCAGTGTTTTCTGGTCTGCAATATGGGTTTGTAACTGACGTATACGATTTTTGTTATAGTGCGGTTGCTGCGGAGGCTTGTTTGTGATCTGGAACATACAGAACAAAATTCTGGGCTTCCTCTGTCTATTTTATTTGCACAGACTCTAATCAGACTGGGTGGATGCCCATGCTGATCGGAGTCTTTGCTGGGCGCACAAGCCATTTTGTTGATTTTATCATGCGCTGGCCCAAACGAGTATCGTCCGATCACATAGACCCTGTAAGAAGAAGGAGATTAAAAGTGTGTATGCACGAAACAGCTACAGCTTGCGAAAACTCATGTGGCATTATAAACCCGTTATCCTTTCTGTTTCATTATCTGTAAACATCGTGTATAAACATTCATTTGTAAATAAAAACGACTAATCCTCGTATTTCCTTTATTATACTCTACTAGTGTGTGTCTGTTCTGGCCAAAACTACAACTATATTCAGCAAATAATATTCATATATCTATCTTCCTTCAACAGTTTAAGCACAATTACAACAGCAACCAAAATAAACACCACCACCCCCCATCCCCACCAAAAAAAAAAAAAAAAAAAAAAAAAAAAAAAAAAAAAAATATCATGACTATAGAAGCTGGTCTTTATAGTCATGATATTATTTTGGTCTTATTTTAGTGGATTATTAAACATATTATAAGAAAAAAAAATATTTAGTCACTGGAGACTGGAGCCAGTCTAGATCTATCTCAGAACTACAGGGTGAGCTGCAAACAGTGTAGAAGGGGATCAGCTGTTGCGTTCTGTGGCGTCTGATATTGGTCTATAATATTTGTTTAAGCATGTCTGTCCGATTACTTAGGGTTAATACTTAGGTGCTAAAATGTATCCTAGGAGGGATAATCAGGACATATGTACATTATTTTACCACCTTGTTGATTTCGAAATGTGATACTGGAGGAAAAAAAAACTACTAGGGCTGTGAGTATTTGTTTGTTTATTCGGGCTTTACGTCGCTTTCAACAATCTTTCAGTCATATCGCGACGGTGTCTGGATGTGACAAGGAGCTCAATGTTCACTTCTAGAATGCTGCCTCACTCAAATATCACGCCCCAGGCACTTAACATGATATCCCATTCAGTCACATTATACTGACACTGAGTTGACCAGTTCTGATTCCTAGCTCTATTTTCTTAGTGCTGAGCGCCAAGCGAAAGATTAGCTAGTACCATTTTTGAAGTCTTTGGTATGACTCGGCCGTAGATCGATCCCGCAACCTCCCGGTCACAAAGCGGACGCTCTACCAACTGAGCCACTGTGCCGGTTGGACTGTGAGTAATGTTGCATGTCTTCATTACCACTGATGAAGCAAGTCAATCAAACTGAGCCTGTTATTTTCTATATTTTGGTTTGTATAACTAATATTGTTTTGTAACATAATTTAATGGGTATTTATTGATTTTTTAAACTACCAAACATAGTTTGCTGTTTTTATTTTCTCAAGCATGTCTGGACATCGGGTTCTGAACAATGCCCCATATGACATGTACACTGCTACAAAGTTCGCTATAACAGCATTAACTGAAGGACTGAGAAATGAACTCGTCGCTACGAAATCTCATATCCGGGTGACAGTAAGTAGTCTGTATACGAGGGTCATTCAGTAAATTCTGTCACTGGTCTTTTAATGCCTAAAAATCAGTTGGATCAAGAAAACAATCCATGACGCCTTCAAAGTATTATCCCCTGCACAGAAGTACACTTTTAGAGTATTGCTATCCATGACTTAAATACTGCAAAGTAGTTTCCCCTTGGTATCATTTGAGACTCTGAAAAATTGCAGAACCAAGGGCACTTATATTGGCATAACGTTTCCCAGCGAGCATTTTCTTAAGCAATGAAAAAAGTCAAAGGGAATTAGGTCAGGAGAATGAGGTATTAGGTCAGGAGAATGAGGTATTAGGACAGGAGAATGAGGTATTAGATCAGGAGTATGAGGGATTAGATCAGGAGAATGAGGTATTAGGTCAGGAGAATGAGGGATTAGATCAGGAGTATGAGGGATTCGGTCAGGACAATGATGGATTAGGTCAGGAGTATGAGGGATTAGGCCAGGAGACTGAGGTATTAGGTCAGGAGAATGAGGGATTAGATCAGGAGTATGAGGGATTAGGTCAGGAGAATGAGGGATTAGGTCAGGAGAATGAGGGATTAGGTCAGGAGAATGAGGGATTAGGTCAGGAGTATGAGGGATTAGGTCAGGAGAATTAGGGTGCTCAAGCTGACAGGTGAAGCTGAACAGCCTTTTATTCTTGTAAGAAAAGTTAGCCGCATTACCTATTACAAAAACATGCCTATTCAAATATACTGAAAATTTTACCACCAAAAATGAAAATTATCAGATAAAAAAATCTGATATTCTTCATATTTCTGCTCAAACCATAGACTTTGGGTACTCGTTAGAACCGAATACCCATAATCTATGTTTTTGAGCAGAAATAAGAAAAATAATATATACCCCTGTAAACCCCAGTTTTGCTATATAAAAGTGGGGTTTAAGGGGGTCAAAATTATATAGGCGTGTTTTCGTGATGCACAGATTAGCTGTATGCCGTTCATACCTTTTTTGCACACTCTAAGCGCTTGGACTTCTGGTCTTGTGTCAACAAATGGTGGACCCGAAAAAGCTTCTTTTTTTTTTTTTTTTTTAATTTTAAACATCCGGTTAGAATATGATGGACGGTCCCTTCTGAAATGCCAATAGTATGAGCGATTTAGTAAATGGTATATAGACGATCTTCGTCTACCATATGCCTCATGGAAAATGATTTTTCTTTATTGCTGCAATAAAAGGCCTACCCGGACGGCTACTGTCCTTAAGACTACATTTATTTATCCCTTGAAAGTTTTTAACCCAGCGACAGAACTGTTCTTAACGTCACTGGAGAACTACCATGGATACGGTATTGCACAATTGTGAAAATATCTCTTTTGGACATATGTATAAAACAACTCGGACTTCAGTGTTAGCCCTGATTTGTATCCTTACTTCTCGTTTCATGATAGCATTTAAATAAAGCCACTATATATGAGTGTGTATAATTCAACAATGAATAAGTAAAGTAGATAAGAGAAACTGATACAATCAGATCCTCATCAAATCAGTTTTAATTGGATTAAACCAATATTTTACAGGTGTTTTAGGTAAACATTAGCCATTAAATTCATAAAATTCCCATGCTTATATGTAGCATGGGTTCCGTGGACGAATTTACTTCTTCTACCATTCGCCTCGCGCAATCACCGTGTACTTTTGTTGCTGCAAAAACCGGCCTACCTGCACGGTTACTGTCTTTAAGACTGCATTTATACCCATAAAGGTTTTAACCACCCAGCCACGATTTTTCATTACGAAAACACGCCTATTCAAATACACTAAGAATTTTACCACCAAAAAATGGCAATTTTTCAGATAAAAAATTCTGACGTTTTTCATATTTCTGCTCAAAACATAGATTGTGGGTACTCGTTAGAACCGCCTCGTCGAGGCGGTTCTAACGAGTACCCACAATCTATGTTTTTGAGCAGAAATAAGAAAAATAATGTATACCCCTGTAAACCCCAGTTTTACTATATAAAAATGGGGTTTAAGGGGGTCAAAATTATATAGGTATGTTTTCGTGATGTATTTGAATACTTGTTTCATTATATCATTAAAATATAGCCACTGTATATGAGTACGTATAATTCAACAATGAATAAATATGTCTGTTTTAATTTGATTAAACCCGTAGTTTACTGGTGTAAACAACAGACATCCAGTGCATTGAATTCCCATGCTTATATGTAGCATGGTTTTAATGGAATACCAGTAATGACAGAATTTACCGAATTACCTTCGTAAATCTGACAAAATATATGATAACCTGTGTAAAAATAAAGCTCAAGACTTTACAATTGAAATAGTTGAAGTAAGGGAAATGGAAAAAAAAAATGTTATTTTTACCATTTTTTAAAATTCCGTTTGCTTTCCTGCTAAGGGAGTCCCTTCATAAAACTTAAGCTTACGCTAAATAAAAACCAGAGTTTGCTCCCACAAGGAGCAACGATTTAACTTTCAGTTATATCCCTTCTCAAAAATATGGCAAAATAAATTTGACAGTTACCTCCCCTGAACATGTATGCATTCTTTAACTTGATTAGCATTATAAATAAACATATGGATTGTTCGTACCTTTGATTTTTTAAACTTCATTCAAATTGATTTTAAAGTCAAAATATTTGACGTAAGTTTTGTACGTAAATGCCATGGCTTATTATGAGTAACAACTGGGAGTAGATTACATTATCATGTGTGTGTTGATGTATTGCATCAGTCATTAGGTGAGCCGCGCAGGGCGCATGCCCGGCCCTTTAGCGAAGCCACATTTCAAGTCCTTTGGCTGAAGTTTCCCCTTGCCCTACCGCTTACGTTAACGGACATTATAGGTTCTAGCGCGACTGCGCGGAAGCACAGGTTTGTCTGAATATTTGCTTTTCGCATATGCTATAAAGTCTCTTTTACCATACTGAAACTTAGTTATGCCATCAATTGACGAGACTGTCTGTTTCTTAGGCAGTTCCATTTTTTTAAACTATATTTTCAGCTTTGTTCATTTCTCTAGCTGCAACCTAAGGTTCGGCTGTCCTATTACTTTCATCACGAAATCATACCTATATAATTTTGACCCCCTTAAACCCCAGTTTTATATAGTAAAACTGGGGTTTACAGGGGTATGCATTATTTTTATTTTTTCTGCTCAAAAACATAGATTGTGGATACTCGTTAGAACCGCCTCGGCGAGGCGTTCTAATGAGTTCCCACAATCTATGTTTTTAGCAGAAATATGAAAAATATTAGAATTTTTATCTGAAAATTTTCAGTTTTTGGTGGTGAAATTTTCAATATATTTGATTAGGCGTGTTTTCGTAATGTTTCTTACATTAAAGTTAACAAAAAGCTGACGTCGTTTTACTTTATTGCCTTAATAAAAGGGTTTAAAGTGCTGTACTAGAATGCACAGTCGAAGTTGCGCCATCGTATACCCCACGCTCTTTGCTGATATTGCTAATAGTATGACGGACAGATGGACGGACGGACGGCCGCATGGAAAAAAAAAGAGCTGCTCTCGCACAACCTTACCATAAGGGGAAGTTAAAGAAAAGTTTAGCAAATTTGGTAGAATTCCGCCCAGTTGTTTAGGAGAAGATAGCGTGACGGACAGACGGATGGATGTCTTAATGGATGTATACTTCTGTGTCTCCTTATGTACAAAGTACACTTGTGTGTCGAAATTGGACACACAAGGGTACTTTGTACATAATGTTCGACACACAAATCAGTAGTCGGCTTGTTTGTCTACTGAATAAATCTTATTGAAATACACTGATGAGGTGTCTATTGTTTTAAAACACACAAGTATACTCTCGTCCCTACGGACGGACGGACGGACGGATGAAGGCGTTATCAATATCCCTGTCGCTTTTTCAAAAAAGCGTGGGGATAATAATTGGATTAAACAAGGTGTAAAAGATTGTCTGTGCAATAATTGCACAGACAATCTTTTACACCTTGTTTAATCCAATTATTAATCTCGTCTTAATTCGTTCATGATATGGATGAGAATATTAAGAAAGGTAATTTTTAACGTTCATTGAAGTATGAACAACATCGGGTTAGAGCAAAGTAAGTAAACCCCGAATGGGTTCATGTTTACTTTGCTCGGGACCCGATTTTGTTCGTATTTCAGTGACCGTCAAATAAATTGCCTTCGTTACTTACATTTGCAATGCAATATGTGACAAAAAGTCTGGTTTGAAGGCTACAATTGAAACAAGAAAACATTCACACGCAGTTTTCCTATTAACAACGGAACAGTATCGATGGCGTCATAATGTTGCGACACAAGTAAAGGTGTCTGATTTCACTTAGACCACAGTGTATAACCGTACAGTGGCCTAATCGGAAGCGCCATGATTCTGTACACCTAAACATCACTAGCGAACACGAAATTCGCAACAGAAGCTCTGAGATTTTAACAGGTAAGAAAGCAACGGAATATCCTATTATAATGCGATTTTCGACATCGGGGACAGAAACGAATGTATTTTAACTATATCCTACTCACAAACTCCGGCAGTGGTCCGTTTTATTTGTGTAGACCTCATCGCGTGCTGCTCAATCGGGATTCTGCTTCGTGGTAAAAACTGACATAATCGGCGCTAGTCGGACAGAATATGCCACTGAATAGCTATCTTATCAATCAAGTGAAGCCGATGATAACTGATAAAATTTATGCTTTGAGTGTTCTTTGTTTCCACATGCAATCTTTTAGATTTTTATGTACCAATAAACGATTATTATAGAGTAAATGATACATTTTTCAGGGGAGGCAACTCTTTCAAAATTATTTTGTCCCTTTCTGAAAAAGGGGTCTACTATGAAAGGAAAGAATATGCTCCACGTGGGATCAAATTCCTACCGTTCTGAGTAGCCCCCTTTTTGTAATGGGTTTGATGTTTAGAAATGTGCACAGGAAGTACCAAAAGTTAGTTCCCTTTTACAAAATAGCGAAAAATCTATCAACTGTATTCAGTATCTTTAATAATCATACGAACGATGATTCCTAAACATGTGAACAATGCTTGTTTACTTATCTCTCTTTTTTTGGTGCCTTAGGAGAGGACAGCACTTCGTGGTTCTTATATTTCCTGCATGTCTTCGTCTTCTCCTATAGATTATATCTTCAGCTCTTATAAAACATGAATGGACTCACCTGGGCAAAATACGAAATAAAACAATGGTTACCAAGGAAAAGCCGTAGTCACGAAGCGCAGCCTAACGTGGCAACCGATAGAAGACGAGACGAGAAATATAACAATGATAAATCGAAATGGCACATCTACAATAATTGACGCAGGAACAAATGAGAACTGTAATAGAGACACCGTCTAGAAACGGTAAGCTTAAATGTAAAGCACCTGTGAGACAAACCGCGTGAAACGTCTTTATCTTGAAATAACACTTTTTTCGGTTATCGTTAATGTACCGTTTTGCTTTGTCATTACTTGTTTCCTCCTTGTATCTTTTTCAATGCCTAGGGTAACCTGTGCTTCGTGATTGTGCCGTTTCCTTGTTAACTTCATCAGAGTTGAACTTCAATGACTCGAACATCTTAAGGACCATGCGAATTTGTTTTAGACATGAGTAGTTTGAGCCACTGAAGGTTAATCATAGTGCCAGATCGGGAGGCAAACGGGGATAATCTTTTATAAAATAATGGTATGTAGAATGTACTCATTAGAATCACATCGATGACACGATTCTAATGAATACACGGAACATACATATTTATGATAAAATAAGATATTCGTTTTCTTGAGATAACTGAATGGTAAACGAGGCATCAGTATTCGAGTCATTGGAGTTTTACTGTACATGTATATTAATTTCAAATGTACCGTTCACGCCAGAACTCTGAATTCTTGATTTTGCCTTAAAATGTCAAAATGGAAATTATCGCTTGTCATCACGAAAACACGCCTATGTAATTTTGACCCCCTTAAACCCCACTTTTATATAGTAAAACTGGGGTTTACAAGGGTATACATTATTTTTTTTATTTCTCCTCAAAAACATAGATTGTGGGTACTTGTTAGAACCGCCTCGACGAGGCGGTTCTAACGAGTACCCACAATCTATATTTTGAGCAGAAATATGAAAAATATCTGAATTTTTTATCTGAAAAATTGTCATTTTTTGGTGGTAAAATTTTCAGTGTATTTGAATAGGCGTGTTTTCGTAATGTGATATTATCGCAGTGGAAATCATTTGTAAAGCCGTTCTCCATTTTAATTTCCGTTTCAGGCTTTCTTAATGGTTTTGAATTTAAAATTTGCTTTTCATCACGAAATCATGGCTATATTATTGACCCCCTTATACCCCACTTTTATATAGTAAAACTGGGGTTTACAGGGGTATACTTTATTTTTCTTATTTCTGCTCAAAAACATAGATTGTGGGTACCCGTTAGAACCGCCTCATCGAGGCGGTTCTAACGAGTACCCACAATCTATGTTTTGAGCAGAAATATGACAAATATTAGGATTGTTTTATCTGAAAATTTTCATTTTTCATGGTAAAATTTTCAGTATAATTGAATAGGCGTGTTTTCATAATGTTACATTTTGTACTTTACCACTGGTTGGATTGAAATGTCGTTCGAATAATAACATGTATGATTAAAATACAGAAACAGACAGTAATCGTATTCGTTATGGCGTTGATTTTTTTTTTCGAACCTGAATATTATGGCGACTTCGTCTATAAATTTCGAAATACTTTTGGCAAAACCGATTTTTTTCCGTGCAATTTAAAAAGCCTTTCACTTGCTACAAGGATGTTACACCATAGACATTCTGCGGCAAACTGCATGCATGGCTGTTAACCCAGTTATGCTTTGTCTCAGCACAATAGTAATTTTGATTATATGTGGTTCACTTTGATGTTTCACAGTTGAGGTAGAGAGCCTTTATGCGTACCGAACATAATCCTAGTGCTTTTCCTGCGTTCGTTCGATTTGCTTGTTTAGTATTGTCTGTTTTCTCTTCCTCTTGGTGTCTGGGAAGGGCTGCGACTTGTGATTGTGGCATGCCTTAGACTTTTCTCTTACTTGTTTTAGAGCTGCATCAGAATTACGGATCAAACTGGTTTATGCACAAGGAAGGCACAAGCTATCTATAAATGTATCGGACTGAACTCTTACTGACAACTAAGCTGACAGTCAATCGCAGAATGTATACATTAAATTCTATACTTTTTATATCGGTTAATAATCTTTGTGAATTGTTCAAACAAATCAGGATGACTAAACATTTTACTAAAGCCGTGTTTTAAAACCATCATTGTAATTAGAAAAAAAAGTCAAAAAGGAGTGTCTTTGGAAACAAAGAACACACAACATCACGAAAATCGGAGACTCGGTTTGATTGCGTCTCTTCATTTGTCACACTGTAGTTTGCGAGGTTGCATAAGCCTCCTAGCGCCGGCTTAAGCGGTATTCGATTTTCAAAATAACCAGGATGGGCTCAATGGTCCTAAAGGAAATAAAATATAACCTGCACTATGGTGATGTACAGGGAAAATTGTTTAAGTGTGTTGCCAATACAATCTAGAAAACATTTTGCAAAGGTACGAGCGACAAGGGTATCGGACTAAGGTTAGGAATCACGAACAACTTAACGATGCCCGAACATCCAAATGTAAAGTTATAAGTAAAGATACACATGAAATGCCATAATAATGAAAGACATCCTTCCCGAGGCACCAAAGATTGAGAGACGAGGAACAAAATGTGACCAAACAAACGCCGCACATAAAACAAACGACGCACAAATGAAAAAAAAAACTATAACAGAGGAACCGTCTAGGAACGGTCAGTAGGAACACTTCTACAGGACTTAATCCAATTTTATCTACGATGTAGCCCTGAATCACAAACAAATGTTTGGTCCGCTTATGTGTCCTCAATAACGATCTGAATCCGGAACACGAGAAAACCACAAACACATCCACGATGGAACCGACTACAGGCATTTATAGTCAGGCGCCAACCATCTGAAACTAAATAAAGAGGGAGCCGTCATTTAATCTGAGGACCTCCCCCACCCCCACAAACCCCTAACCACCACCCACAGTAGTGTTTCTACTGGTTGTACTCCTGTGGTCCTCTGTTTCAGTTCGTCTTATTTGCGTGCCGATGGACGTTTGTTCTGTCATTGTTTGCACCTTATGTCTCCTTTTAGTGTTTCGGGAAGTATGTGCTTCGTAATTCTGGCATGTTATGGATATCTTCGCTTGTGTTGTGGGTCGCGTGTCGGACTGAACCTCTTCTTTGTTTCATTCAATGTTGTTAATGTTATGTAATTGTCTTTTAACAGTGATCATACACTATTGATCATACACTATACGAGTTAGAACAGAACGATTTCATGTATTTAGAATATTGTAAGAATATGCTTCGAAAATTAAGATCTGGTAAAACTGGTGTAACAGACCTATTCTCCAGCGGTTTTGTTAAACTATTGACCACCATAAAGCGATGGTTCGGAAAGTTATCGTCCTTTGTATGACTTTGTAACCTCTTGAATTTTTAATTTTATTCCAGCCTGCTTAATGCTTTATTATTATGTTTGTTTTGATCTATCCAGCTGTTTAATCACCTCCCTTGATGAATAGGGAGACGGTTGCTTATCTATTCAGTTAGCTGTAGGTTCTTGCTGCGGATATTCCTATTCAAGCACTTTGTATCTCGGTGATAAATAGCGATCTGTAATTGTCGCATTTCCTGTACTTCTTCATTAGTTTTCATCACGAAAACAAGCCTATATAATTTTTACCCCATTAAACCCCAATTTTATACAGTAAAACTGGGATTTACAGGGGTATACATTATTTTTCTTATTTCTGCTCAAAATCATAGATTGTGGGTACCCGTTAGAACCGCCTCGGCGAGGCGGTTCTAACGAGTACCCACAATCTATGCTTTGAGCACAAATATGAAAAATATCAGAGTCTTTTATCTGAATATTTTCAGTTTTTTGGAGGTGAAATTTTCTCTGTATTTAAATAGGCGTGTTTTCGTTATGTGTTTGGTGGCAAGGTTGGTGGCGAAAAATTAATGTAGATGTGGAGATATATGAGATTCTAAATAAGTATCCAGACATCCATGGTCAAGCAAATGATTCAACGTCTCCCGCCGCTAGCAACGCGGGAAAAACTGGTAAAAGTTGGATTCCGTTTGTCCGTTAGTCCGTTTGTTACTGGCTCAGTTACACTTCGTGTCCGGTCCGTAACTCATTCATCTTCTTGAACATTTTCAGGAAACTTCACACACATCCTAAGCTGATTAGTCACTGTGAAGCGATCATGAATTACACTTATTGACTGCATGATTCTTGAAGACTTATCTGCTTTTGACAAAATTTCGTGCGTTGGGAGAGTTTGGCCACTTCGGAAGAATTTCTTGTGTATACCAGAACATATGTGGTAGAACTGAAATATGTTGAACGGAGTCTTTGCAGGGATGAGCTCCGCTATTTGCGAGGTATCTCCATATGTAATTTGTCAATTTGTCACGTCTAATATATATAATACCAGGAACATTTTAAGGCAGCGCCAAATATTAAATACTCGCATCTGAGAGCATTTATGTGTTCGGAAACTGCAACATTTTCTAAGGCATATGATATGCTAGCTGATTACGTACGAATGATAAAGTTACCATGCTTGATTTATTCTGTGAAATTTGCAGGCAATCAGCCCAGGTCTCGTCGCGACAGAGTTTACCTACCGAATGTTTTCAGATAATGCACAAGTGGCTAAGGACGAACACAGCAGATTTGAGGTATGATGTGTTTATTTTATACTATATAAGCACTAAATTGCAAATACACAAGTAAACAATTCTATATGATAAGCAACATCGCGAGAGAAAGGCTCTTTGGACTTTTTCGTTGTTTTAATTTTTCAGTGCGCATGCCAAGTTCCTTAGCAAGGCTACGTGCCTGTGTCTTCGGCATGGCGTACGGTTTATTACGCGGGTATGTAGGCTCTCCTGAACCTTTGCTGGTTTGCTAGACACAGAGAATGTAATTACTGATCTATTTAAGTTCTCAGCCACATATGTTTAATGATTGCCTTATTTGTTTACTTGCTCCTGATTTTTTTTTTCATTTTCATATAGAACCATCAAACAGTAAGTACTGTCATGGAGTCCTGCATTAAAAGCAACTGGTCTGTCTGTTTCGCTAGTAGCAATTGAGTAGCAGATGGCCTTTTGATGACTTTTTATTCTCTTACTAGTCTTATGAGCTGTGCCCCGAGAAAAAGGTAACATCTCTAGTTATTTGGCTACCGCTGACGTGAGCAAATAGCATTCGCGCAGCCTCGCCTGAACCTTTGCTATTCGTGTAAGCTACAAAAGCTCTTTTTTCCATAATGCGGTTAATATGTGTTTGTTATCTGATTATATATATATATATATATATATATATATATATATATATATATATATATATATATATATATATATATATATATCTGGTATATTTATATTTATTTGAATTTCTCTGCAAAGTAGATTACGACTAAATTCTGATAATCCTTCAAAAAATGGATGATTTTGAAGCCGAAAACACACCAGATTTAAAAAATACTCGTCCCGTGCTACTGCGTGTATTCATTAACAATATTGTAACTGGCTTGTCCGCTCACGCATCATAATTATGGTTTGAGCGATATCCATTATTTTTAAATCAATCCAAATCAGCCTGTGAGCCCAAAGGACAAGGGCAAAATCTTCAAATACATACTTTCGAAGCAGTACTTTAACTATCTTGTATTAATCAACTTGAACGAGGGGTCAAAAGTTGTATATTTCAACCATTTTAACTTATGCGACAAGCGCAGAATTGTGCTCGATACCGTCTGATAAGAACTGATCCAAAAATGAATAGAATGCTTCTTCTGGTAGACAGAAAAACACGATCAGACTGCGAGGATGTATACACTTATATGGTCTTCCCTTTTCACTGCCTGGGTTTAGCTTTATTTGTTCATAGGTTTAGAAAACTTGTAAAAATGATTGTTTTAAATTATGTGTTTGTTTACATATATTGAGAGAAAAAAAAGTTCCTCTGCCGCTATTTTTTTTTTCTAAATGAAAAAAACTAATCCAAACTACCTCTGATTCTTTTGCTGTTGGCACTCTAAGGGTTAGACAAATGAATGTCCAAAGCAGTTCGAAAAGAGGGGGTGGGGAGGGGGGGTGGGGGGGGGGGGGGCTACCCAGTGATCTCTAGAAAAAAGGACTTCAATTTCAATATTTCTGTGCTTTGCAAATTGGCGAGTAGTATAAATGTATGAACTCCTAAAATAGTTTGTAAGCACTCTTGTATTTCATATCACTTACCATTGCTGTCCCTATACCACACACAGTAATAAGCACTACTCCTATATATTTATTATAGATAAACACCAGTAAACATATAAGCTAAGACACACAGGAAATGCCACTGTCACTAAGCACAGCCGTGCCAACGCACAAGAAAGTACGAGAGTTGAGGAACGCACAATAACAAAACAAACGTAACATTTAAATCACCGACGCACGAACAAAAAAGAGTTGCACCAGAGGAACCGCCTTTAGAGCAGTCAGTAGAAAAGTTACCAGAGGCTGGGGTGGGGTAGGGGTGCTAAATTGTTTTACTCGCAAGAAGTCTTACCCTTAATTAATTGGCAGCGCCAAGGTACAAACATATATTGGGTCCGCATAGGGGTCATCTACTTCTTCAGCGAAACATCACAGTGCAACACAAAATTAATTATCACTAATACTGTGGTGAAACAAAAGCAAAGGGCTTAATGGCGATCTGGGCCCAGTTCTTCAAAGCGTGGTTAGCTTAACGAGCTCGTTAAGGGTCATTTCGTTAACTGTTTTAGCGGATTCAATATACAATATTCTGATATTTTTTGCTGAAAAAATGTGAGTAGCTTTTGCACTGCAAAAGCTACTCACATTTTTTCCAGCAAAAAAATTCAGCATATTTGCGTATCACTTGATTTAAATTTTAACGAATCGTTAACTAACGACGTCGTTAGCTTTGAACAACTGGGCCCTGAAGTCAGAATACAAGAAAACCACAGACAAGACCAGTTACTTTACGCATGTGGAATTAACAATGGCAAGACAATGGCACAATTCCAATAACCAACGTACAAACATAGAAGAAATGCAACAGAGGAACCGCAATTGAAATGTCAGCAGAAAGAATTACATGGGAGCTTCTAAATAAAAAAAAAAAATACATTTTGGGGGGAAACACATACAAGAACAAAAATTGTAGACTTGCTTTTATAAAGCCTCTTCATATGCAGCTATGTAGTTTGCAAGGCTGTGTACGCCACCTAGCACTGGCTTAAGGGGTATTTCGATTTTCAAAATAACCAGAAAGGACTTGATTATCCCTAAGGAAATAAAAAATATAATCTGTACTAAGGTGCAGAACGAGGAGAACTACTAGTATAGGTTTAAGCCAACTATTTATTTAGAAATATATTTGGGGTGTTGACGATAAAATTTAGAAACTGTTAAACGAAATGTATGATACCAGTAGCCATGTTTAAGATGTTAGATGTTCGCAGTTAGATATGCCTGACGTTAAAATCATTACGTGACTGAATGCTCTGGCGAATTGAATAGGCTAAGAAACGTTATCTACGGATATTTATCTCAAACAGGAAGTCATATTGTTTGTCATGATTTTTAATTGCAATTGTACTATTATATAATGATACATTTAAACTAGTAAACAATATTATCAATATCGGAAAAATTTTCCTTAATAAGCTGAAGATGTCTGGTATATATTTTATCAACCGTTTATTAATAACGGTTAATATTAGTAATAATTAATAATAATTAATTGTATATATTAACAAGTCATCTCAATACCTAGATGCCAGTTAAACGCCTCAACAAAATTCTTCACAGAGAGAGACAACATAAGATCTCACCCGAAACAAAACGAAACATATCGTCAACAAGCAATGCACAAATTGTTTTGCCATCGCAATATTCACAATTTGGCTATATAATTTAGTAAAAACAATATTCAGGTGTTTTGTAGTACATAAATAACAACATCACAAGTTTGTTTTGGGAAAATATCAGTGCAATTACTCAGGAAAGGCACAGTTGAAAAGCACAATAGAAACAAAGGAACCGCATTGGAATGGTCATCAGAAACAACTATGGTTTGGGGTTTAAATAAGTTTTACTCGATCAAAACCTCGCTGTTAATTCTGAATCATTTCAAATTATGTTTTTGATACCTCTGCCTGTCTACCTTATCATTGACATATCACAGCAAAACACCATAACTGAAATGAATGGCGGGTTTGTTTCATTGCAAATAAAGTACAGAGACTCAAAAGTTCCTTCAGTAGCTTTTTAATCAGTTTATATGGCAAGGTAGAATAAAGTGAATAAACAAATTATTTTAAGACAAACTAGACGCTCAGAAAAAAATTGATTTATGCAGTTGTAAGTGGTAAAAGTAGGTTTTTACCTGATATTACAGATATTTATAAACTTTTTGACAGTGTTTAATAGCACTTGTGTCTTTGATAGTGGTGAGGTTAATAGCTATAAAAGCTCACTATTGTTGCTTGAACTGGAATCAACGATAGAACTTGCTTTATACGGTATTTTATCATTTTTTTTTTTCGTAACCAGCACATCGTAAGAGGCTTGTCTTGGGCATATTCAATACTTTTAAAAACTTCGGAAGTGATCATTAGTGCATCTACTAGCTAGAGCTGGTAACGCAGACATAAAGATAAAGTAAATATGATGCACAGACAGAAATACGAGTATAAAGCTGAAGCTATATGAATAGAAGTAAAATACTAACTTACATATACGGATGTAGATAACAATACATTGATGTTTGCTGAATAAAGTAATGTAGTCATTATGAAAACAAACCTATTCAAATATATAGAACATTTCACCTAGAAAAAATTGAAAATTTTCAGATAAAAACTCAGATTTTTTAAATATTTCTGCTCAAAACATAGATTGTGGATACTCGTTAGAACCGCCTCGGCGAGGCGGTTCTAACGAGTACCCACGATCTATGTTTTTGAGCAGAAATAAGAAAAATAATGTATACCCCTGTAAACCTCAGTTTTACTATACAAAAGTGGGGTTTAAGGGGGGCAAAATTATATAGGCATGTTTTCGTGATGCAAATAAGCAATAATGGATATATGCGTTATGTTCGGGCGTATTATATAGTTCTACAATACATAGTATAACATACAGTATATTTCAAATCAAAGACAATCCCGTACTAGGACCGTGCTGTTAATCCTATTCATATAATAGTCGTACAGTCAACCATTTTGATACCGACACTCGATACAACGGCAAAAGTTGTTAAAATGATAATTTGACTGCCTCGAAACCTTCGCTCAAGAGATGGCATTTAATCTGGAAATATGCAAAAATTTTGTATTTAATACTTCGAGAAACGAATGTTTTAGATATTTGTTAGAATTGTGTCATTGAAGTGATTCTAACAAAAATCCAAAATATATGTTCTGTAAAGAAATAAGAATAAACAAAATTTAATACTTTCTTACATATCATTTTGCCCATTTAAGAATTCTTTATAACAGCAACTTCATTTATTGGCAACATCTATGGACATAAATGCTATCGTATTATTTGTATATGTACCCGGAGAGTATTTCTGTAACATTTCTCAAGGACACTGTCTGTTATGCAATTACAAATTGCTATAATTTAGAAAGCTAAGTATCCCGTGGACCAAACAAATATTTGTAACATTGATCTGCGTCAGAAAAGGGATAATATATTCAGGATGTTTCTTTTAGGGGAATGTACACCCTTTTTTGGGAGGCTTCTCTGTCAAAACTGTTTGTCTTCATTTTTAAAAAGACGGATTTTTTTTTTTTATATTAGACTCCTTCCTTTTAGAATACTGCCCCTTTCAGGAAGGGCTTGGTTTGCTGAGAAACAACATTAAGTCCCGTATTTTTCCTATGTATACATACTGGAACACTGTCAATTGTTATGTTCCCTTAAATGCTAACTAAAAGAAAATATTATGCTGTCTTTAAGTGCCAAGGTTATTTATATGTTTTCTTTTAAACCATAATAATCTTATGAGGCGGCTCTAACGAATACCCACAATTTATGTTTTTAAGCAGAAATAAGAATACTCCTGTAAACTCCAGTTTAACTATATAAAAGTGGGGTTTAAAGGGGTCGAAATTACATAGGTATGTTTATGTGACGCCTGGACATCTTCTATAGTTATTTCAGCTCGCCATTCAGCCATTTAGTTAGTTTCAGCATAGTTTTTATAACTATGAGTGTTTCACTGTAATGTTTTATTGATGAGGCAAACGACCCTTATGCGTGATTACATATGCTTGTAATGTGGAACTTTATCAGTACTAAGAGCAGGATTTCGCGAGAATAAAGTTCTTTTAAGCCCCACATTACCCATCCAAAATAATTTTTAACTGGCAGTTCGTCTATGTTCGTGCCGTGTTAGTTTCATATGTGGCGCTCGTTTTATCACTGACTACAAGTTTCTCATCTCTTGCTTTCGGTTTTGATGTCGCTCGAGGGTTGTACTAAATGGCATTTCCTGAGTATCTTTACACGCATTAATGTGCCTTTTGAAATGGTACACTTTAGCTCTTTTCATTTCTCTATGCGTGTATGAATTGCTGTACACAGTCACTCAGGCCCGGGAATCTGCGCTGTCTCGCCAGAATCTATACTGTTCGCGCACGTAAGCGGTAGACAAGGGGGAAAACGTCAGCCAAAAAAACTAAACAGGTAGCCTCGCTAATGGGCCGGTCATGCGCAAAGTCTTTTCTTTTGACTTGGCTCAATCGTTTCAAAGACGAAGTATTCGCAGTTTTTGCATGTAGAATTATTGGAACTTGAAGCTTATAAACGAAACTAAATGTTCGGACATTTTATGTTATTCCGGTACGACAGTCTTCCTGATTGCATTCTAACAAGCCTAAAGCCTTCTGTTACGAGCAAATTGTTTCCATCTAGCGAAAATCCATTTTCTGATGGGCGGAAACACCATGATTGCCGAGACATTTATCTCCGAAAAGTGTGTGCATTTCTACTTTACTGTTTAATATGACACAACTATATCATTGTTATTTACGTTAGCTAGCATATGCTTTCATTTAATACCAGGGGAGTTCAATAAGTTCGTAGAACTCGGGGTTTAATTCACAGATTGGAAGATGGTTTCAACATTATTTTTCAATATAATCCCCCTTTACTTCAATGCATTTGGCCCACTTTTCTTTTAAGCAGTCTATGCCCCTTTGAAATAAAAGTCGTCTATTTGGTCCTCAAACCAAGCCTCTGTAGCAGCCTTGAGCTCATCATCGTCCCGAAATCTCGTTCCACGCAAGTTTCGAAAATTCAAATTTCGAAACAGATAATAATCACTTGGGGCCAGGTCTGGACTGTATGGTAGGTGATTTAACTGCTTAAACTTGCACTCACGAAAAGCCGCTTGTGCAACTCTGGACGTGCACTGGGGCATTATCAGGCAAAGGAAGAACACCTGCAGCTAGCTTTCCCCTTCGTTTTTCTTTAATAGTAACCCTTAATTGTTTAATGACATTGTCATAGTATTTTCCTGTAATTGAAGTACCAGCAGGCTTGTAATATATCAATATAATTCCTTTGGAGTCCCAAAACACCGTGGCCATTACCTTGCTGGCTGATGGTTGGGTACGAAATTTCTTAGGTGGGGGTGAGCCAGGGTGCTTCTATTGCATGGACTCTTTTTTAGTATCTGGGTCCCAGTGGTGAAGCCAAGTTTCATCTACTGTTACAAGACAAGTGTGAAAGTCTTCTGGATTGGCATTGTACACTTCCAGAAGTTCTTGACTTGACTCCACCCTTTGTTGACGATCTTGCATGTTCAGGTTTCTGGGTACCCACCTGGCAGATACTTTTGACATGCCTAAATGTTCATGGATTATAGTGTAAACAGTTCCATTAGAAATACCACATTCTGAAGCAAGTTCGGCAACTTTGATTCGGCGATTGTTTAGCACAAGTCCCTCAACACGCTCGATCATCTCCTGGCTGATGACATCAGCAGGGTGACCTGGCCTTGGGTCATCTTCTAAGGAGTCTCGCCCACATTTAAATTCTGCTGACCACTTTGCCACTGTGGAATACTTTGGGCTACTATCACCATACACATCAGCCATGCGCCGATGGATTTCTTTGACCTTTGCACCCTCGTTAGTGAGGAACTTTATGCCTATGGGCATAGGTTTTCAAACAAAAAGTAAGAGCAAAAATGTACGTGTTGACTGAACGGCTGTTATCATTCAACTGACAAAGGTTTACACTGCACAAAAATGAAAAAAGAAATCTTGAATTGTATAGAAAAAATACCGACTTCTACGAACTTATTGAACTCCCCTCGTGCACAGTGTGTGCTGCTAACCTCATTAATTCGTCTTTCATAGTCTAGAACGTTCCCTCTACAAAAATGATCGCTGTCTAAGTTTTCCCACGTCTTGCTTTAGTAGTTCTTAATCACGTCTGGTATATATATTGATAGTAACGTGGTACACACATAAACATATTAAAGTCAAAATAATAATGTTACAAGTGTTCAATTCCGACTTAAATACCAGGAGGAATGAACCACAACTTACCTTTTAACGTGTGAACCTAACGAAGACTCAGCTCAGCCTACACATCCGCGCAGTCTGATCAGATTATTCGTTGTCCGCACGAAGAAACCGTGCACTTTGGCTGCAAAAATGCGCTTATTGAAGATTCTGATACGACTGCGACAATAGCCAGGCTGATTTGAATATTCGCTGGGCACACAGGTTCGATTGCACGTTTTCTAACGTTGCGTCTCGAATATGTCAGAGAATGAAACGAGTGCTAAGAGGGTTTTTTGTCTGCTGTCTGTAACACATTAATCTGTTAGCTTTGAAATACCTGTCGTTCGATGTTTCTCAAATCGCTCGTTTGTAGCCACGTACAAAGCGAAGGAATTATAACGATCTAATAAAATTGCAACGCAAGGTGAAAACGTGTAACTTCCGACAAAATCGCCCAGCAAAGACTCAGATCAGCCTCGGTATCCACATTCTGGTCAGCCTTCGCTCGATTTGACTCTCTAGATAGGCGAAAAACCATCGAATAACCTTGGCTATGATCAGACTGCGTCATTTTTCAGCACATAACACTAGATACATTTTCTCACACCTGTACCAAACTGTATTTGCTTGTTAAGTACGAAAGACATTAATCGTCTAGCACGGATGCAGAGTATACATTGAAATTCCGCTCATTGCATGATATGCATTGACAAGTTGTGTCCAGACTTAAAATTTTGATGCATTTTCTGCACGATCTGATGGCGTAATTGGAAAAAGAGATTTAAAATGTAGTTGCTGTCTGCTTTGGCATTCAATGAAAAATAGTTTGTTCTGTAATTGATATTTCTCAAAACTTGTTTAGGACTATTTGATAGTAAGATATATGGGTATATCCCTCTTGTTACATGTCATGATGTTGATATTTCTCAATTTATTCGTTTTGCTAGAACATCTAGTCAAGTCAGTGACACTGATAATCGAAAAAAAAATATTAACAGCTTAACATCTTTAACAAGGGTCCGTTATCATAAAAACGTAAAACATTTTCTAAGTTCTTCGTCGCCGTTATTCTGAATTGATGTCCAAATAGAATGATGGTTTGAAAGCATGTTTGCAAGAAGATGTGTCCGAATCGGAATTTATTGGCAACTTGGTCTGTATACTCAGAAAGATTGTTTGCAAAATTGATTTTTCGGAACACTTTACAGGGAGCTAAACGACATGGATGTTCTGCGGCAATTTGCATGCATGGTTGTTAATCCTATTGCGGATGATAACTTTGCATTTTTTATTACATGTTACTTTTGTTAATAGCACAGTGGCGGGTAGGTCCTCAGACTAAATGACAGCTGCCTCCTCAATCTGTTTCCGATGGTTGGCGACTGACTATCAATGTCTGTGGTCACTGACGCCCGTCGTGGTCCTGTCTGTGTTTTTCTTGTGTTCTGGCTTTAGATCCATTTTCAGCCCTTTGCTTTGTTTCATAACAGCGTTTTTGACTATAGGTATTTCATTTGATGTTTCATTTAAAACATCTGGTTAGAGCCCACCCAGAATGCATGTAAAGCTAATTCCTCTGATACTGCAGCACAATTGTTGGATTTTGACTAATGAACATCTAATAGCACGGCTTCTTCACACGGATGATTGTATGACTGGCACTGTTAATGGCCTTTTTTTTATAGATTGCGCCATCTCCTAGTCTTCTTCAAGCAATTTGTTTTTATTCAACACATTAGTTTCGAAAGAGTGTGTCTGCATGTTACTGAATTTAACAGACGGAATAAAATCCTGACGGCTAAACTTCTTAAACAGGGATAGGTACCCTAACCTTCAAAAGGCGTTTTCGAAATTCTATCGATGAGATTCTGAATGATTGCTAAATGTATCATTTGTTTGAATGTGTATATCGTAAAAAACTTTAATGCTAAAAAAGGTAAATGTTACACTAGAATAAGTTGTAACACTGACATTATGCGGTGAATGATACAAGTATGGGAATACTCACCAAAGCCACGAAACACAGCCGTCCCAGTGACACGAAACGACATCATAGAACAATACACAAAAACAAACAATACGAACAAAATGGAAAGGAACTGCACCAAAAAAGGGGAAACTAGAGCTGGTGTTTGTAAAACAATATGCCCCCAACTGCCTGAGTCTAACACTGCTTGACTCCTAAACTGCTTGCCCATGACGTAAAAAACAATACAAATATATGAGATTTCAATGTTATTTTATCAAAGGGAAATAATTCTAAAATAGGAGAAAATTGGGATAAGAAAAAAATACGCGTCACCAATTTTTTCATGAGGAATCAAAATATGAAATTTCAAAACATTAGCATACATGGTTCTAAACTTATGCTATACACAATAAAGCAACGACATTAAATGGCCAGAAATTGCGAAGGACCATAATTCCAACATTTCATTTAATTGGTTCAAAATTTAATCAGGTGATCTCCTCCTCAATCCCAATCAGTATACCAAATATCATGGCTTTGGCAGAAATGCTTTTTGAGATATCTTGCTGACAAGGTCAAAATGCCCAGAAATACAAAGGGCAATAACTACCTCGATTTTTCATGGAATTCCCTAAAAAAACAAATCAGGCAATTTTCACATCATTCCCAATCAGCATATATTGTTTAAAGACCCTAGCTTGAGCACTTTTTGAGACATCTTGCTGACAAGGTCAAAATGCGCAGAACCGCAATGGGCCGTAACTAAATATTTTCACGGAATTCTCTCAAAATATAATCAGGTAATTTACACATCATTCCCACTCACTATATCGAATTTCAAGAACCTAACTTAAATACTTTTCAAGATATCTTGCTCACAAGATTTAATTCTGACTTTTTTCAAAGGGGCATATATCTAAACAAACATGCTGGACAAGAAAAAAAATACAGGGCAGCTAGTTTTTCATTGGGAACCCAAATATAAAATTTCAAAACCCTAGCATGCATGGTTCTTAAGATATGGCATGCACAATAAAGATTGATGAACGGACAAACGGACGGACGGACAAACGCAGGCAAAATAATATGCCTCATCAATTTCATTCTAAACTGGGGGCATAATCAGATCATCTACTCATCGCTACCGACCTATTCATCAAGCTTCAAGGCTCCAGCTTCAGTAGTTTTTAAATATTTTGCTGACAAGGGAAACATGCCCAAATTTACAAAGTGCCATTACTTACGAAATATTTTTCAGAATTTACACAAAAGTTAATCAGGTCATCTACTCATCATTACCTATCAATTCACCAAGTTTCAAGTCTCTAGCTCTAACAGTTTTTGAGATATTTTGCTGTCAACATAAAAATGTCAAAAATTACAAAGGGCCATAACTCAATAAGTATTTTTTTAAAATTTATTCAGAAGTTAATCAGGTTGTCTACTCATCACTACCAGTCGATTCATCAAGTTTCAAGGCTCTAGCTCCAACGGTTTTGAGATATTTTGCTGACAAGGTAAAAATGCCCAAAATTACAAAGGGCCATAAATCATGAAGTATTTTCAGAATATCTTCAAATGTCAATCAGGTCATCTACTCATCACTATAAATTCATTTATTAGGTTTCAAGGCTCTAGCTCTAATAGTTTTTGAGATATTTTACTGACAAGGTTAATAATGACAAAAATTACAAAGGGCCATAATTCAAGAAGTATTTTTCAAAATTTCTTCAAAAGTTAATCAGGTTGTCTACTCATCACTACCAGACTATTCATAAAGTTTCAAGGCTCTAGCTGCAACGGTTTTTGAGATATTTTGCTGACAAGGTAAAATTGTTACAAAGGGCCATAACTCATAAAGTATTTTTCAGAATTTCTTCAAAAGTTAATCAGGCCATCTACTCATCACTACAAATCCATTTATAAAGTTTCAAGGCTCTAGCTTTAACAGTTTTTGAGATATTTTGCTGACAAGGTAAAAATGCCCAAAATATCAAAGGGGCATAACTCAAGAAGTATTTTTCAAAATTTCTTCAAAAGTTAATCAAGTTGTCTGCTCATTACTACCAGTCTATTTATCAAACTTCAAGGCTCTAGCTTTAATAGTTTTTGAGATTTTTTTGCTGACAATGTAAAAATGCCAAAAATTACAAAGGGCCATAACTCATGAAGTATTTTTTCAGAATTTCTTCAAAAGTTAATCAGGTCATCTACTTATTACTACAAATCCATTTACTAAGTTTCAAGGCTCTAGCTCTAATAGTTTTTTAGATATTTTGCTGACAAGTTAAAACGCCCAAAATTACAAAGGGCGATAACTCAGGAAGTATTTATCAAAATTTCTTCAAAAGTTAATGAGATTGTCTACTCATCACTACCAGTCTATTCGTCAAGTTTCAAGCCTCTAGCTCAAAAGGTTTTTGAGATATTCTGCTGACAAGGTAAAAATGCCGGAAAAAAAAGGGCCATAACTCATGAAGTATTTTTCAGAATTTCTTCAAAACTTAATCAGGTCATCTACTCAGCACTACAAATATATTTAATAAGCTTCAAGGTTCTACCTCAAACAGGTTTTGAGATATTTTGCTGACAACGTAGAAATGCCCAAAATTACAAAGGGCCATAACTCAAGAAGTATTTTTCAAAATTTCTTAGAAAGTTAATTAGGTTGTCTACTCATCACTACCAGTCTATCCATCAAGTTTCAAGGCTCTAGCTTCAATATTTTTTTAGCTTTTTCGCTGACAAGATCGTGTCAATATTTTTTCAAAGGGCCATAACTGAGAAAGTGGGCATAATCCTGTCAAGAAAAAAAAACACGTATCAGCTATTTTTTCATGAGGAATCCAAATATAAAATTTCAAAACAGTAGCATTCACGGTTCTAAAGTTATGCTATGCATCAAAAAGCGTGACGAATGGACGGACGGACGAACAACCCAGAAGCAATATGCCCCCCCCCCCTCCCCCCCAACTTCTTTGAAGTTGGGGGCATAAAAATAGGAACTGTCAGCTATCAAACTTGCGGTGGAGGGAGGGGAGGGGGTTTAAACCTGGTTATACGGACAAACAACATTAGCAATTATTCAGGATACAGTTCCTGCAACAAATACTTACCTGTATCGCGCAGAGGTTGCTAACTTATCAGTTGACAGACACCGAAAAACTGTAACTTAACTTCTTAAACCTGTGAAGACACATAGATGAGGGTTCAACAACAAGTTGAAATACAGAAATGACGGTACCAGAAAATGCCAAAATAACGCAGCACAGGTTTTCCAAGGCACCGAAACTAGAAGAAGAAGACGAAATATTGAAGAAATATTATAAACATAAGAAATTACCGTTGCATTATCAATGAAGATCTGCAACAGAATTAACTCCTTGGAACGGTCAGAAGAACAACTTCTGGAGAACTTTAACCAGTTACACTATGATGAAACAAAAGTAAGGACAAAAAAAAAAAGTCGGATCAAACCACTGTGTTCATAAATAACTAACAACAAACTCGAGTTCTGGTTATTTCTGAAGTTACTGTACGTCAAATCAGTATTATATTTATAATCTAATTTAATATGTCGAAAACGAAGACAATGATTTGTTTGTGTTTTTATAAATTTATTTTTTTTTTATTTTTTTTTTTTTTTTTTATTTTTTTCTTTTTTTTGTTTGTTTTGATCGGTTCCATTTCGTTTATTCTCTCTGATAAATCCTTGTTAAAAAAAAGAACACACAAAATCACGCAAATCGGAGACTCGGTTTGACTGAGTCTCCCCGTATATAACACTGTAGTTTGCAAGCTGCATACGCCCCCCCCCCCTCCCCCCCACCTTGGACCGGCTTAAGCGGTATTTGATTTTCAAAATAACCAATTTGGGCTCAATGATTCCAAATGAAATAAAATATAACGTGCACTACGATGATGTAAGGGGAGACTTTTAACGGCCGCTACACGGCTCAACAACAGCTACAGTAGAGTTAAATAAAAGTAAAAAAAAAGATTGCCTTTTGAAACAAAATCACGAAAATCGTAGACTCGGGTTGATTGAGTATCTTTATATGCAACACTGTAGTTAGCAAGGCTGCATATGCTCCCTAGCGCTTTAAGTCTGAGGTCAACATACTAAACCGTATTTCAAAAATCATAAATTAAAATCTAAAACTTTGCCTTTGGAAACAAAGAACACACAAACGAACAAAAGTAAAATACTCGGTTTTATTTAGCCCCTCCAAATGCAACGACGTATTTTGTGATGCTGCATGCGCCCACTAGCACCGGCTTAAGAGGTATTCGCGATTGTTAAAGTAATCAGATTTAGCTCAATGTTCCCTAAGAAATTAAATATGTAATCTGCATTAAGATAAACACAACGAAAAAAATAGAAATGCTCTGATAGACCCAAACTCAGGCGCCACTGGAACGTGCTTCGGCCACCATGCCTATCAGCCTGAACGGATGTTTAGGAAAATACGGAAACAGTAATGTCTAGTACTTAGAAAGAATGTTTATAGCTTGGCTCTGGCAAAAACAACAGACATAAGTCTGGATACAGTCACATTGTAGGAATTGACAAGATCTTGATCACTCCCATAGACGTTCTTGAGTGCTGACACCACTTTAGCTCTTTGATATTCCTGAGTCAACATCCTTATATTGAACAGTCTAGCAAACCGAGTTATGTGAAACGTTAATACCGTATGCTGGCGCAGAAGGTATAGTGCTGCTCAGAACGGAAAATTAACTTAAGTATGGGAAAGTTGAAGTAACACCGTTTGTTGTAAAGCCTAGTAGTGAGATTTTCATTGTCGATATAGAGGTTTAAGTCTATGAGATAGAGGTTATCGTTATCGTCTTGGGTGTTTCTTTCATTTCAAATTGACATGAATACATAAATTCGACGTACTCTGAAAACTTTTAATTATACAGTGATAATACACCATCTATATATGTGAAGGTGTTTTAATGAATAGGGGCAAATCTTTTTGGGCCTACTTTCATGAGATACTGTATGAACACTGTCTTATACGAGTATAAAACGGTCGGCAAGCAGTGGAGTACAATTAGTTCCCATATGAAGCTGGTTGTTTGTTGAAATATTCGTCCACCAAACTCCACTAAGATGTCAAAATGTTAAGTGGATCGGAGAGGACCTTTCTACTTACACAACATTGAACAATATATTCAGACCTAGAAATAACTATAAGAGTGGTTGATTAGTCTTATTCTACAGAACAATTACATAAAAAAATGAAGAAAAAAAATACAAAAAAAAAAACTAAAAAAAAAAACTAAAAAACAAAAAACAAAAAAAAAACAAAAAACGATCATGCATTAATATAAAAGGGTATGATATAATGTAAAATATATACACCATGCAAGGACGTAAATAATACAAGGATTTGCAACTTGTTCTCCGCGTAATAGAAAGAACCAACACATCTCGTGATACCCCGAGAAAGCACGAGAGACGTTCGAAAACCGATAGCGTCACTTGCCGCCATCTTTTTTTTTTTCTTCGCCAAGAAATATTTGTTGATGAAATACTATCGTATGATCGTTACTGTTAAAAACTGTTGCCTTCAATAGATTTTATTTAATCAACTGTGTCCGTTTATGTCATGAATTAGTCAAAACAACATCGTTTTACCAACAAAAAGACTGGAGCATGAATTTTTAGCAGATTTCAAGTAAGTTTTATATAACTTCTTACTTTATGTAGCGAATTTAAGGGAACGAAATAGGTCCTTGAATGTCTCAAGTTTACTAACTACCCAGTTATTTTTGCACATCTGCCGAACCAACTGAGAAAGAAGACGTTGAACAGTGCTGTACACATTGAGTAATGAAAGACTAATGCGAGTTTTCGAAATCATTGCCCTTTTGTAACACGAAAAACATTTCAGTTTTCTGCGTTTTCTGTCTGATACTATAATTTTTAGTTAAAATTATATCTGATCCTGTGTTGGCCAGCATTTTAAAGTGCTAAATCGGCCAAACCATGCATTAAACGTGTGTTGTATTTCATATACCCCCCACCCGTTATATGCACTGGAACCACTGGCTGTTGCCAAGGCATTACCCATTTTGTAACGCAAAAAACATTTCAGTTTTCTAAATTTTCTGTCAGATATTATTACTGTTAGTTACAGTTATACCTGAACCTGTGTTAGCCCGCATTTCAAGCCCTGTATCATCCTAAAATATGTAATATTTATGAGTTTTTATGTTTATTCCCTCGGGGGGGGGGGGGGGTAACTTAGGGGTAATTTTGGTACGGGTGTGCGAGCCAGTATTTCAAAACCTATCCCATTCATATATCTGGCCTTCGAAAAAACGGACCCATTCATATACTTGATCATCGAAAATGTTGACCTATTCATATACTGCCCTTTGATTTTTTGTACCCATTTTTTGCTGGTTATTACACAAATATCATAGTCAATTCATGTAATACCAAGAGGATAAGCAGCCTCGAAAAATCTCCGAGCGAAAAATATGTGCATATACCAGGATGTCAGAAAAATAAGGCCTTTCACATAGGAATCCAGAAAAATCGGGCCATTCATATACATTTTGTTGAATAAAGGGGGCCAATCATATACCTGGCAGCGCTGAAAAAGGGGGCTATTTGGCACGCACATCCGTACTATGCCATATATAGGAAGTTACCCCCCCCCCCCACCCCCGAGTTATTCAAAATGCCCTCCCATTGTTTGTTATGGAATAGTTGACGGGGCATTGCCCATTTTGTAGCACATAAAACTTTTCAGTTCTCTGATTTTTTATGTCAGATATTATTATTATTAGTTAAAATTATATCTTATCCTGTGTTGGCCAGCATTTCAGGTCTTAAATCATCATAGAACAGGTGAAAATGATTATTTCATTCACCCTACCCATTATTTGTTATGGAACACAGTTGTAGGGCATTGCCAGTTTTGTAACTCCAAAAAAACATTTCAGTTTTCTATGTTTTACTGTCAGATATTATTATTTAAAGTTAAAATTGTATCTTTACCTGTGCTGGCCAGCATTTCAGGTCCTAAATCATCATAAAACAGGTAAAACAATCAAGAATTAAGGTCATGGTTGTTCGCTCTTTCGAGCGATACCGGCGATAGCGTACCTGTGTTGTCTTGGTAACGAAAGTCTCGCACAGCTCTCGCGACCGTAGGACTCTTAACACAGGGACGCACGAGATATTGCGGGATTTCGTTTAGTTGCGAATCTTGTAATTTTATACGTCTTTGCACCATGTAAACTGTATGTTATGAGAACAGCCATATCAAAGTATTCAAGTTTACTAGGCACAGTTGTTCAAAACTAACAATGTCGTTAGTTAACGTATCGTTAAAATTTTGATTACTAAATATGGCATATAGGCTAATATTTTTGCCGAAAAATGTGAGTAGTTTTGGCATTTGCAAAAACTACTCACCTTTTTCAGCAAAAATACCTGTGAATTAGATATTGTACTTAAGTAGAACACTTAACAATTTGACCACTAACGAGCTCGTTAAGCTAACGATGGTTTCAACAACTGGGTCCTGTCCTCTTAATTGCACGAAGATGAGTTGGCCCGCAGATTCAGTAATTGTTTAATTCTTGATAAATTCAGCCGTTTCAGCTTGAGCTTACACGTCTGGTTTGGGGCTCACCGTGACTCTACATAGTAGGGATTCTAAAAAAAGAATCATGCTAACCCAAACCTGGAAAGATATACAATTTATTTTGATAGAGTCAGACAGTTTGAATATGCGTATAATAAAATACTTGTATAGCACATATGCGTGCATTGCATTTCGCACAAATCGCATGTTTCTACGAAGGCCCATTTAATACTTAACAAATTCCAAATATACAAATTCTTGCATATTTAAATTTAGAGAGAAAAGAAAATAATGTACAAATGGAAACCAGATTTGTTTATCTCATGTGCATATGCAATTATGAAGCCAATTATGAGGCTGATTTTTACATTCAGACGAGCGTACCCCGGTTTACTGTATGACTGTATGAAAAGAATGTTAAATGCACGCCAACTGTATTTCAAATACACCTTCTACCTTTTTTGATGCCATGTAGTTGAAGGTTCATATAAATGGATTGATACCCAAAATGTACGATTTCTGATCCAAACAGAACGCTTATTTTGGAAGTTTAACAATATCATTTTGAATGACACATTTTAAATTTTACCCGACATCTTTCAGGTGTTCGTGCTTATGAAATTTACTATTAGAATTATTCATACATAATACAATTTTATACTTATGTAGGTCTTTAAAATGTATGCTAAGGAGTTCTCTGCAAATTTTGTCATGTCCACAGTTTTTAGAATATTTGTTGACGCACTACACTCAGTAAGAATATATGAAGCCTACAAGTCAAGCAATTTCCGCAAACAAAAATGTTCATCGAAATTCCATAAAGTACATGTATTTGGGAGCCTTTATGCGAACCGTATTTTTATGGGTTTTTTTTCTGTATTAAGAGTTACATCGGAACCAAGGGTGAAGTTGGCTGGCCGTAAAAGTGCTTTAACCCCCCCGCCCCCCCACCCCCCTCACCACCACCCCGGTTTATTTGTGGTTTATTCTTCGAGGCGATTTGTTGTATTTCTTTACGTGTGTCATTTTGTTCTTGTGTTTTTCAGTCCTTTTAGTATTGCGATTACCTCGCTTGGGGAAGAGAGAGTTAATCTTAGTGCTTTTCGTACGTTTGTTCGGTTTGTGCTTGTTTAGATTTGTCGGTTTCTTCTTCCTCTTGGGGTCTGGGAAGGGCTGCGGTTTGTGATTGTGGTACTCCCTGGACTTTTCTCTTACCTTTTTCCGAAATGATCGCTGTTAGCAAAATGTATTGCATTGGTCTTACAGTTATCTGAAATCAGTCACACATTCATCTCTAGCACCTGATTTCAAATCTATAACAAAAGTACATGTCTGTCTATCAACACCGGTGTTATCACCTGATCGACGAGTTGGAAATTCGGCGTTTGTATTCCATCATTTTATATTAGTAGATGCAAGGTATGGCAATTAAGTTGCTACTTAACGCATCCTGCTCTCTTGTTTCGCGGGCTATAGCTGCTTAAGGTTTGCTCGGCCTACTTCAAACATCTGCGTAGGCGTTACTTCTTGTCTGATGTCAGGGGCAGCTAAGTTTCTCGGGTCATGCCGATTGATGCGTGGTCAATAGGATGCACTTGATGTATGCCGAATCTTAATCTTCATTAATTATTTACAATTTTTTATTGGATTTAGTGTTCCAAAGGCGTTGACAATGGAATGCTGCATGCTTTTAAACACTACATTATGTATGAATGCCTTTATATGTTTTCATTACATATACAGTAGACGGATTTAATATTCATACACTCATACAATACAGCATCACTGCTACTGTCTACTAATTCAATAAGAGAATTTGTAACCATGGTATTATATATTCGCACTAATTACATATTAAATGACAAATGTAAAGTTAGCATCTGGTTCTTATGCGTTTCATTTCTCGATTTTAGTTAGTTCTCGGCAAAGTGGGCTCGTATGGGAAACATACAATATTGCTTGTGAACGTTAGCCGTTCTTTATTTTACTGACATAATAATGACGTCGAACGCAATATTGTCTTCAAATAACATGCAAATTCTGCCTTCTAACTGTTCCGAATTGGACGTTAAGCAAACATTAAAATGTTTCCTATTAGATAGGTAGAACACTATTGGAAAGTTTGCGAAGAAATAAAACGTAAATATAAAAAATGATATTTTTATTTTTAGCTTGCATTGGAGAACTAAACGCCGTAGGCTATGCTGAAGTCTCTCCTGCATCTATTCCAATTCACGTACTTACAATTCTCGTAGGAATGGCAAATTATAAGCCATTAGATGCAATAATCAGTTTTAGAAAAGAATGATATAAAATGAAACTTTTCAATATATCAGTAATACTTGCTTTTAAAATTTGTGAATTGTTTTGTTTAGTCAGGAACGCTTCGTATTTTTTTTTCAGAATTTAAGTGCAGACGACATAGTAGATGGTGTTATCTATGCTCTCTCTGCTCCTACACGTTGCCAGGTATGCTGTATGTAGTTTTTAGCTCACCGGAACTAACGAACTAACGGCTTACAAAATAAGCTTATAGTATAGTATCTGGCGTCCGTCGTCGTCGATCATCGCCGACCGTTGTCATCCAGACTTCTGAGCAAATACATCTCATAGACCAGATAGCCAATTTTAGCCAAACCTTACCAGTGGCATTGTTTTGGGTGGGGTAATTTTGCTTTAGGTTTTGAGCAGATCGGATCAAAACTCTGGTTTCCGTAGCAACAAAATATCCCAATGGACTTATAATGGGGAAAATGATGTTTCAATCTTTTCTCGGTTGCCTTTTTGCAAATACATCTCATAGACCAGATAGCCAATTTTAGCCAAACCTTACCAGTGGCATTGTTTTAGGTGGGGTAATTTTGCTTTAGGTTTTGAGCAGATCGGATCAAAACTCTGGTTTCCGTAGCAACAAAATATCCCAATGGACTTATAATGGGGAAAATGATGTTTCAATCTTTTCTCGGTTGCCTTTTTTCCGATCCTTTTCATACTAGCAGGTAACGAGAATATGCATATAATCTCGGAAGACTTCGAATTTCGGCCAGACAGGACCATCGACTACAGTTAGCTACCCTTGAGTGTCTAAACTTATAATTGTTTTAGGTGTGTGTGTTTTTTTGTTGTCTTTTTGTGCTTTTGCGGTTTTTTAATGTGGGGAAGGCGTTGGGGGAGGGGATTATTTTTTCTTGCGGCACGTGTGCTGTCTTCCATATTCTGTGTTTAATTCCTTTTGTTGTCATCGGTATTCTATGTTCTGTTATACGAGTTTCTTTTAGAAGTAGTTTAATTCTGACAAAAATGTCTATCTGGCTTTTTCGCAATGAAATAGTTATGCACTGTCTTACGATTGTGTCTGTTTCCTCTTCCTCTTGGTGTCTGGGAAGGATTGCGGTTTGTGACACTCCTTGCACTTTTCTCTTACGTTTTTTTTTTTTTTTTTTTTTTTTGTTAGAATATGGTACTGTAAACACACAGTTGAACAACCAAGTAATAATTTGTATTGCATCACTGTATTACCTTCCTTTATGAAATTTAGGTCACAAATATTACTTGCAGAAGGAAGTGATGGATACAAAAACATATGTTCAAAATTCTCCTGAATATAAGCTGATTGCTATCATTAAGGATGTTGCTAAGTTTAGGTTGTGCAAGCCTGTTAAAACAATTTCTCCAGAAGAGACTCCCACTCGTGATTTTTTCTGAAACTTGACTTAAGAAACAAGGGTCTTGACGCCGTTAACATTAGCAATATCCTGAACCATAAGAAAGTGACTTCAACCATACCAGCTTACTTAAAAACAAGAGCCCATCTATCATCTCCTACAGTTATTCGTCTCCCATTGCACCTAAAATTTTCAGTTACAAAAACGTGCTGCAAGGGCTAAATACTGAGAACATTACTCGAAACCACTCAGCGTGTTCCTGTAAAGTAGCGGAGTTCTGCTATAATCCAGCCGGTCACATCATAACAGGTGACCTCAATACAGTCAGGATTAGCAAACTCAGGTACATTCTTTCCAAAGGCCCTAAACATAGGGAACCCAGGTCTTTTACTTGAAAACAGAATTCCAAATTAATTTTGGATTCTGTTGAAGAGTATGCACGACGCTGGGCCAAGAAAGAGGACGTGGAGGTTGACACCCTGTCTAAATGTGTTAAATCGGTAATGTCCTTGGTAAACAGACGTGTCTCAGTACTCAGCAGAACCATGACTCGCCGACATGAATCGGTGTTTGATGATCCAGATGTTGCTGCTGAGTTAGCTGAAATCCGTGAGAAGTTTGTCGTTGTTCCAGCCGACAAGGCATCTAACAATATTGTGTTTGTTTGCAAAACACACTATATAAACTGCTTAATAGAAGAGCTTGGTGTGAGTACCATGACCGGAAACCATACATATAATCTTACTGCTATGTCCAAGGAAGAAATTCTACAAAACCACCATTCTAATTCGGTGATGCTGACATTTGGAATTTCCCTCCCAGAGGAGGATATTGACCTTCCCAAACTGTACTGGATTCCTAAGCTTCACAAGAATCCGTACAAGCAGAGATATATTGCGGGTTCAGCTAAGTGCTCAACCAAGCCTCTTTCTCAGTTTCTAACACGAATCCTAACCGAAATTAAAGAGGGCCTTCAGAAGTATTGTGACACTGCATATGCCAGAAGTGGTGTTAATCAGATGTGTATCCTGAAAAACTCCAAAGAGCTTTTAGAAAACCTAAAGGCACAATCTCTTCATTCCGTCAACAGTATAAAGTCTTTCGATGTCTCTACTCTTTACACTACTATTCCTCATGATAAACTGAAATCTAAATTTAAGGAAATTATCAACCAGTGTTTCTTCCACAAGAATGGTAACCGTAGATTTCAGTATGTTGTCATTGGCTACAAAGACACATACTTCTTTAGGAATCACTCTCATGCGCCACAAAATACTCAGATGCAGATGTCATAAAGATGCTGGAATATCTAATCGACAATATTTTTGTGGAGTTCGGCGGACGGATATTTCAGAAAACAACCGATGAGTACAAACTGTGCACCGTTACTTGCCGACTTGTTTTTATACTCGTATGAGGCGGAGTTTGTACAAAGTCTCCACCAAGCAGGTAAGAAAAACCTCGCACAACAATTCAATTTCACCTACAGATATATAGATAATGTATTGTCTCTAAAAAACACAAACTTCGCAGAGTATTTAGAATTCATCTATCCACGTGAACTTGAAATAAAGGAAACACCGGAGACTGCAGGCTCCTCCTAATACTTTGATTGTTATCTCTACATTGACAGGGCTTTACGACAAACGGGATGACTTCAATTTTCCCATTGTTAACTTTCCATTCCTGAACAGTAATATCCCTTCTGCACCAGTATACGGCGTCTACGTTTCACAGTTAATCCGTTATGCCAGAGCCTGTTCAAATTATCAGGACTTCATGGAGCGTGGGAAAGTGCTCACTACAAAGTTGTTGAGCCAGGGGTATCAAAAAAACCAAACTGGTAGCAACACTTAAGAAGTTCTATGGGAGACATCATGATCTGGTCAATCCCTACAATGTGGCAGTTTCCAGAATTGTTTCTGATGTTTTTGCCAGTGACGCGCCATAAGTAGACTTCCCAAACCCTGGACATACGCTTCTACTTACATTTCTTTCGTTCAGGTCTATGGGCTTACTATCCGCGGACGCCTGATTACATCCTTTATTCTGGGGTCCATGTCTGTTGGTCTGAACATTCTGATTCGTCATTCGTTTATGGATTTATGAGTTTGATTACGGCTTAAGTACCATGACCGCAACAACTTCTTTATGGTCTAAAAATTTGGTTTCGGTAAACACCTGTCATGAGTTACTACATACTGAAAGGCTGAAATCATAAATGATCTGATAATCAAACAAGAATGTTAGACCATTATATTATTCTAGTTCTAAAGGTTGCTAACGGAGCTAATTTTGTTATAACTCACAGCAGCTTCCCTTTTGATTCAAACTAGTTTTCCCAGACTGTTTTTTTACCCCGCCACATAAAAGTGGCGGAGTATTATGGTTTCACGTTGGCCGTCCGTGTCCGTCCGTCTGTCCGTCCGTCGTACGTCCATCCGTAAGTCCGTCCGTCCGTCCGTCCATTTTTCGTTTCTGGATGATAACTTGAGTAAACATCCATGGATTTTTACCAAACTTGGTATGTGCATAGATATTGTAGAGATCTGGTTTAGGATTGCTGAAGGGCAAGTTTTATCTGCCTGAGACACGCCCATATTTTCGTTTCCGGCTGATAACTTGATTAAAAATCAATGGATATTCACCAAACTTAGTATGTGCATTGATATTGTAGAGATCTGGTTTGGGATTGCTAACGGGCAAATTTCGTCAATTTTTGACGGAATTATCTGCCTGAGACACGCCCATATTTTCGTTTCCGGACTGTAACTTGAGTACATAACAAGGGATTTTCACCAAACTTGCTATATGCGTTGACATTAAGGAGATCTGGTTTGGGATTGCTAAAGGGCAAATTTCGGCACATTTTTACGGAGTTATCTGCTCGAGACACACCAATATTTTCGTTTCCGGATGATAACTTGAGTAAATAACAAGGGATTTTCATCAAACTTGCTATATACATTGACATTAAGGAGATCTGGTTTGGGATTGCTAATGGGCAAATTTCGTAAAATGTTTACAGAGTTATCTGCCCGAGACACGCCCATATTTTCGTTTCCGGATGATAACTTTAGTAAATAACAAGGGATTTTAACCAAACTTGCTATATGTATTGACAGTAAGGAGATCAGGTTTTGAATTGCTAATGGGCAAATTTTGTGAACTTTTTACGGAGTTATCTGCCCGAGACACGTCCATATTTTCATTTCTGGATGATAACTTGAGTAACTTGATAACTTGAGTTTACCTTTTTTTTTAAAAAAAAATAACAAAGCCTTTTAACCAAACTTGCTATATGCATTGATATTATCAATTGAGGATTGTTATCTGTCCATTGATATTATCAAGATCTAGTTCAGGATTGTTATCTGTCCCTCCGTCATTTTCTTTCCCGACATTTTCGCAACGATAACTTTAATACATAAACAAATAATTGCTATGGCGGGGTATTATGCTTGCGGTGCTTTTATTTTGGATAATCATATTGTCCGTAAAATTAATCAGAATAAGAGTTCTGATACTCTAAGTTTCACGAAAATAATTTATGGTCTCACTGAGGTTCTGAAGAAGCTGCACACTCATTGTGGCAGAAATATACATGCTTATCATAAAAATACAAATATACAAACAAAAACAAGTAAAGAAAGTAGATTATAACCACTCTTTAATTGATAACATTTCTACCTCCGTTGACCTAATTTGGCTACGTAGCCTAGTAAGAAAACTACCTACTTAGACAATCTTTTCTCCAATAATACTTTATTGCACAGTCCTCAGAAACATTGTATAGCAACTAGGGGAAGCTTAATTTCATTTTGAAATAGTATTTTCAGACAACCAAAAGTAAGGCTATATCAAAAAGTAGCTACGTTAGCAACTTTTAACTGACATAACTCCACATGCTTGCTAGAGAATTATCAATGGTGTTGGGTAAGGAACCCGATTTAACTTTAAAACCAAAGGTAAGAGAAAAGTCCAGGGAGTGCCACAATTACAAACCACAGCCCTTCCCAGACGCCAAGAGGAAGAGGAAACAGACAGAACCAAACAAGCGCAAATCGAACAAACGTACGAAAAGCACTAAGATTAGCTCTCTCTTCCCCAAGCGAGGTAATCGCAATGCTAAAAGGACTGAAAACCAAAATAACGCAAGGTAAGACATAAAACACATCGTCTCGTAGAATAAACCACAAAGCAACAAAGAGTAAGACTAACACCGGGACCACCGCCTTAGAACGGTCAGTAGAATAAACCACCAGGGGGGTTTAAAGAACTTTTAAAGCTAGCCAACTTCACCCTAAGTCCCGATGCTACTCTTAATACAGAAATACATAAAATTTCGGTTCGCATAAAGGCTCCAAACTCAGTCAATGCATCAAAGCGAAAACACAAAAATCACTAAATAATAAACAAAGACGAGTACTCAGTCACGAGTATGCCAGAGTAAATGAAAACCAGTAGTTGAACAAAGGCGAGTCAAGCCAATGACATATCGTCAAGCCTCAACCCAATGGTTAAGGTTTTACGAAGAGGCCGTCATTGAGTCTGAGGCCCGAACCGCCGTCGGTCAATTAAAAAATGAAGCATAGCATCGACAATGATTGGGTTGACAACTAGGCATGCAGTTTGCCGCAAATCAATATCAAGGCTATAGCCAATTCTTTTATAACGGTTAATTAGTTTTCTGAATTGCTCCAAAAAGTTATTTTTTCCACAATTTTTCTAAATCTGTACACTAAGTCGCCGTAAAATTCTGGTTCCGCTATACCTTGTTGCAGAAGTGTTTTCAGACTGACGCTATATTTTTCTACCAAGGCACTGTGTCTGCGATAATATTTCGAAAACGCCTGACGTTTAAAATAACGATAGCCCTGTCTAGAAGTTTGGCAGTAAAGGCTTTATTACGACAGTTAAAAAAAGGTTAGAGAAAAAAGGGAGTGCCACAATTACAAACCGTAGCCCTTCCCAGACCCCAAGAGGAGGACGAAACCGACAAATCCAAACAAGCACAAATCGAACAAACGTACGAAAAGCACTAAGAATAGCTCTCGCTTCCCCAAGCGAGGTAATCGCAATACTAAAAGGACTGAAAAACACAAGAACAAAATGACACATGGAAAGACATACAACAAATCGCCTCGTAGAATAAACCACAAAGCAACAAAGAGTAAGACTAACACCGGGATCACCGCCTTAGAACGGTCAGTAGAGCAAACCACAGGGGGGTTTAAAGCACTTTTACGGCTAGCCAACTTCACTCTTTGTCCCGATGGCACTCTTAATCACAAATATTAAAATAGAAAGCAAAATGGGCAGCTGTTGAAGGTGACCAAAATGCTAGCATCACAACACAACTAGTAAAACAGAAAGCAAAGTGGGCAGCTATTAAAGACGGTGACCACAATGCTAGCATCAAACCACATACAGAAGAAACAGTACGAAGAGTAAGAATAACACCAGGAATACCGCCTTAGAACGGTCAGTAGAATAAACTACCGGGGGGTTTAAAGCACTTTTACAGCTAGCTAACTTCACCCTGGGTCCCGATGCTACTCTTAATACAGAAACACATAAAAATGCGGTTCGCATAAAGGCTCCCAACTCAGTCAATGCATCAAGGCAAAAACAAAAAAATCAAATTAATCACTATAATAAACAAAGACGAGTACTCATGGCTAATTCTACTGTATGCCAGAGTAAATGAAAACCAATAGTTGAACCACGGCGGGCCAAGCCAAATACATATCATCAAGCCCAACCCAATGGTTAAAGTTTTATGAAGAGACCGTCATTGAATCAGAGGCCCGAACCGCCGTCGTGCAATTAAAGAGTGAAGCATAGCCATCAACAATGATTGGGTTGACAACTAGGCATGCAGTCTGCCGCATAATATCCAGGCTATAGCCAATTCTTTATAACGGTTAATAAGTTTTCTGAATTGCTCCGAAAAGTTAGATTTACGTACAATTTTTCTAAATCTGTACACTAAGTCACCGTAAACTTCTGGTTCCGATATACCTTGTTGCAGAAGTGTTTTCAGACTGACGCTATATTTTACTTACAAGGCACTGTGTCAACGATAAAATTTCGAAAACGCCTTAAGAAGTTTAGAATAACGATAGCCCTGCTTAAGAAGTTTGGCAGTAAGGGCTTTATTACGGTAGTTAAAGTCATTAAGATTGGAAGAAGCTCTGGCGAATCTAATAAGTTAAGATATGTATACCCCATATGAGGTACGCCGGGGACATCGCCATCCAGGAAAGGGAAATTGACTATATCAAAATCAAAATCGTCCCGTTTATCATAAATTTTGGTGGAAATTGTACCATTAGATATACATAGATTCAAATCAAAAAAAAGGTGCCTCGGTATCGGAAGAACTGGCTCTATTAAATTGTTACTCTGTTAATTCGTAAAATCAATAGCTACACGTTTTACTCGCAGTTATGAGGGGTTTGCGAAAAGAATTGCTTATTTTGACCGGGAACGTTCAAAATATAAATAATCGCTCAATTTTTTATTTCGTGCCCTCAAAGTAGTCCAAATGACTAGAAATGCATAATTTTAGTCGATGAATCCATTTCCGGCATGTGTCACGGTACGCTGTTTTACACTGGTAAGGTACTGGTATATGACAGATACAAGCGCCTGTCTGGACCAATATCTCTGTCCAGCTAGGAAGCTTTGCAATTTGAGAAATAGGAAGAAGTCACAAGGGGCAAGGTCTTATTATTATTATTATTAATACTATTATTATTATTTTTATTTATTATTATTATTATTATTATTATTATTATTATTATTATTATTCGATTGCAGACGTTGGGGCTGGGGCATTGCTATATGGAAATCGGACATGTTTGAAACCTGTGACTGGGCGCCAATTCTTATTGTACCTTTTTTTTCAATTTCGTCAATACCACATCTTTTTAGTATTTTCCAGTATTTTTTTTTGCACCTTTTCACTTGCACCTGTATTGCAACGTCTTCAACAAAGAAAAAGATTACATACAAAACCTTCTTTGCACTTTATATACGTTTAGTAATTACTGGTCTTTTGCTGTTTTTGATGGCCCATATTTTATTGCTAACCTTTCTAACAGGTTCAAAATAATGTAACCAAAAAAGTAAGAGAAAAGTCCAGGGAGTGCCACAATCACAAACCGCTGCCCTTCCCAGACCCCAAGAGGAAGAGGAAACCGACAAATCTAAACAAGCATAAACCGAACAAACGTACAAAATGCACTAAGATTAGCTCTCTCTTCCCCAACCGAGGTAATCGCAATACTAAAAGGACTGAAAAACACAAGAACAAAATGACACACGGAAAGGCATACAACAAATCGCCTCGTAGAATAAACCACAAAGCAACAAGGAGTAAGACAGCTAACTAACTTCACCCTGGGTCCCGATGCTACTCTTAATACATAAATACATAAAAATTCGGTTCGCATGAAGGCCCCCAACTCAGTCAATGCATCAAAGCGAAAACATAAAAATCAAATTAATCACTATAATAAACAAAGACGAGTACTCATGGCTAATTCTACTGTATGCCAGAGTAAATGAAAACCAGTAGTTGAACCACGGCGGGCCAAGCCAAAGACATATCGTCAAGCTCCAAGTTTCATCGCCAGTGACTACATTTGCAAATTTCTATTCATCGTATATTTTGAGCAATTGTTTGGCTATTTTAAGTCACTGCTTCCTTTGACCATCAGTCAACAAATGAGGCACCACCTGGCAGAAATGTTCCTTACGTTCAAGGTGTTCTATAGAACGTACTGAACTCTCGATGGTGGAATGCCAGCAATTCGTGGTATATCACGTACTGCATACCTAGTATCTCTTCCAACAATATCTTTTACTTTTGATACAATTCGTTACACATAAGTGTATATCTGTTAACAACATAAATTTCAGCTAATATTGGTTTCAACAAATAACTATGTTAGAGCGAGCCTTTATGTTGGTCCTTATTTCCTCCTTCTTGGCAACACTTTTGCCAATCGTTTTTATTACAGTAAGCAACGAATGTGTATTTCAAATGGTAGATTATCTATATTTCAATTAGATTTATGAGCACATGCACACATCGTTGTGTACATATTGAATAGGAATAATATACACGTGTTTGTTTCAAGTTTGCTCGTGGATATCGATCAACGACAAAATAAGCAGTTCTTGTGGAGCACCTCTCGTGTTTAAACAGACCAACTCTTTGTTTATTAGAACGCCAAGTGTGTCTGCTGGTTAAATAAACCTCCATGCTACAATATGTATTATTATGTATGATTACATAAGACGCACAATATAGGATATCTTTCACACGTCTTTACGTAATGCATGTTTATATTTCACAATTAATTCGATTTGCCAGAGTGTCTAGTCATGTAACTGAATTCAACACTCGTAATAAATTACTAACTGCTAAACTTCTTAATCAGGGTTATCGGTATCATAAACTACGTAAAGCTTTTTTTAAGTTTTACAGACGTCATTCCGATTTAGTTTCAAAATTTAATGTTGGGCTAAAATCTCTTCAGCAACAAGGCCTGTTGGAACCCGAATTTTATGGTGACTTAATGTATAAATTCAGAAAAAATATATGCTTGCAATGACGTCAGTACCCTATTTCGTAAAATCATTCTTCGATATAAAAACACTGGGTACAACATAAATGTTATACGACAGATTGCATGCATGATTGTTCACCCAATCACGATTACTAACTTTGCTTATTTCTTTAATTGTACGCCGGCGGGTTAGGCCTCAGATTCTGTGATGGCTCCAGCGTAAAGGCTTACTTAAAATTTAATTTTGGGTAATGTTGGTTGGTACTTGATGCTCTATCTTTGGTCGGGCCCACCGGAGTCTAACTATTGGTTTTCTTTTGCTCCAGCATTTCAATTGTTTCGGGCTGTCGAGTCCTCATCGCTGTTTCATCTCTGTGTTCTCGGAGATGTAGCACTGATGAGTTAGGAAGCCTTCATGCGGACTGAACAAATTATGTGTCCAAACCGCAGCAGAAGTAAGGGCGAGGATTGTGGCCCTACCCTACCGCCCCCCGCCCCCCCCCCCCCTCCCAGTGAAATACTTTTCATTGACCGGTCTGAGGCGTTTCTTCTGTCATGGTTTATTTTTGTTATACTTCATCTTTGAATGTGTGTGTTGCTTACATCTTTTTTGTTTTAGATAGCCATTTGGCCACTTTATGTGAAAAAAAGGTAAGAGAAAAGTCCAGGGAGAGCCACAATCACAAACCACAGCCCTTCCCAGACACCAAGAGGAAGAGGAAACCGACAAACCCCAAACAAGTACAAACCGAACAAACGCACGAAAAGCACCAAGACCAGCCCCCTCTTCCCAAAGCGAGGCAACCGCAACACCAAAAGGACTGAAAAACACAAGAACAAAATGACACACGGCAAGACACACAACAAATCGCCCCGCAGAACAAACCACAAAGCAACAAGGAGCAAGACCAAAACTGGGACCACCGCCCCAGAACGGTTAACAGAGCAAACCACCGGGGGGTCTAAAGCACTTCCACTACCAGCCAACCCCTCCCCGGGCCCCGATGCTACCCCCAGTACAGAAATACATAAAAATTCGGTTCGCGTAAAGGCTCCCTACTCAGTCAATGCATCAAAGCGAAACGTAACTGTCCATTTGGCTTTCTGCTAGTGATGTTTCCACTAGGGTCTATTTATTTCGTGTTTGTGTTTCTTTCTCATTGATGTCTCTGATGGGAGGTGTGGGATAATTGTATCGATTCCTGATCATTGCTTTCCCTTCTTCTATTTAACATTAAACTATGTGTTCATGTCATTAAATTATGTATAAACATCGTTACAGTCGAATCTCATATCTTAAAATCCAAGGGATAAGAATTTTTATTTGAGATAACTGTAGACTGAGATGGAAGGAGATGAAATGTAAAGAACGCATAAAAACTAATTTAAACCATTATTGCCCATTATTTAGTTTGATTAAAGCGGTAGTTTGAAATATCAGTATTTGCGATAGTGAGAGTCAGTTGTATATTGTGCACCATGTTCATATGCTATGCCTTCTTAGAGTAAAAATTGCACAAAATAATGTGGCTTATTTATATTATGCAACAGTTTGTATATTCAAAACACCCAGTTTAAACTAGATATGATTTTTTATATACTAGAGTTGTTTTAAGTTAAGACGTATACTATATCCCTCTTGGATAATTCTAAGTAGTTGTGGTAATGGTACCCAAGCCATAATCCAAACTCATAAATCCATAAACGAATGACGAATTAGAATGTTCAGACCAACAGACATGGACCCAAACATAAAGGGTGTAATCAGGCGTCAGCGGATAGTAAGCATCACTTGGTAAGCAAGCTTCGCCCACCATGCTCATAGGGGCCGGCCTCGGTGGCTCAGTTGGATGAGCGTCCCACAAGAGACAAGGAGGTCGCGGGTTCGAACCCCGCCGTGGTCGGCAACATTCTTTCGCGGAGATTGATCATGAAATATTTTCTACGGTCATTCTCTCCCTTTCTCTGATTCAAGAAGGATAGTTGTCAGTTTCTAGCGAAAGAATATGCAAAATACTGGTTAACCGCTTAGAGGACTAAGCCTGCCCAGTAAACGTGTGGTTAGGTAAACTGACCGCGCTCGACATGACCCCATTGGGTTGACTGGGCCGTAAAACCTCAACAAAAACAAACCATGCCCGTAGGCCTGAACGAAGGAAATATAGGAAGAAGCGCATGTCCGGGACTTTGGAAGTCTACTTATGGCTCGGCATTGGCAAAAGCATCAGAAAAAATTCTTGAAACTGCCACATTGTAGCGATTGACCAGATCATGATGTCTCCCATAGAACTTCTTAAGTGTTGCTACCAGTTTGGTTTTTTGGATACCCCTGGCTCAACAACTTTGTAGTGAGCACTTTCCTACGCTCCATGAAGTCCTGATAATTTGAACAGGCTCTGGCATAACGGATTAACTGTGAAACGTAAACGCCGTATGCTGGTGCAGACGGGATATTACTGCTCAGGAATGGAAAGTTGGCAATGGGAAAATTAAAGTCATCCCGTTTGTCGTAAAGCCCAATAGTAAACTTTCCATTGTCAATGTAGAGATAACAAACCAAGTATGAGGAGTCTTCATTGTCCGCAAGACGAAACTTTGCATCCTTGGTCATTCTAAATTCACTCAGTGAAGACTATATAGGGCAGTGCGAATGCGTACATATCAGAAGATAAGGTTTTAATCTTGCGGCTAATATACTATATATTGTTTTCTGTTCTTTATTTTACGCGCTAAGTTATATTTATTTCGGGACTTTCTTTCGATTTTGTATAGATTTCCTAATGCGCTTCTTTCGTTCTATTATTTTACGGATAAATTCAAAATACAAAATTCATTGCCGACACCCTACATAATATGTTTTTTACCTCTGAGGTATCCATTGTATCGATTGAAAAGGGCATTTTGCAAGTTTTGGAATTATGTAAAATCACAATTATGTCTGTTTGCTACCCCTCGGCCACGATAGTGTCAAAAGGCCAAATCTTGGTAGGGAATTTTGTCTATTACTCGCACTTCGCCACCATTATTGGATGTCACATGTATACATATGTGAAGTTACACAGGGAATACCAGAATCCTCCTCAGCCCTTCCGTGACATCAAAAGAAGGAAATATGGGGAACAAATCAGGACAAAATAAATTCCATATATGAAACCACAGACACACAAAAAGAAAACAACTGCAACAGAGTAACCGCATTGGAGCGGCCAGTAGGAAAACAACTGGAGTTTAATTCAACCATGTTTCTTTTGTAACTTCCTTATGTACGTATGTACTAAAGTCATCAAACACCGCTGATACTTATTTGTTACCCAAATCCTTGGGATTGTCAGTTCATGTTATCCACACCGCCCCCTCCCGCCCACCCTCCACACAAACACACACACACACACACACACACACGCACACGCACACGTGTGAATAACCATTTTTCTTTCCGTTTGGTATTCTGAAATGATAAAGATTTCGCCCTCTCTGATAACTCAGCTGAAAAACACATTCTATACTGCGTCAGTGAAGACTTTTATGGTGCAGGTTCCGTATAAAAAAGTACATTTAGAACATATATGATATAATATATGCGTCGCTTTATCTAAAGAATACACGTTATATAAAAGGCATTTACGCATTATTTAATAAGAAACAACAATAGTATAATAACACTGTGACGACAAATCATAGTATAATAAGCATGATGCATCAAAATAATTGATGTGTAAACACAACATTATGAAATTAACATATTACATAATTAAATTAACATAACACATAATGAAATAGACATGATATAATGATTGTAATACATTCAATAATAAATATATTGTCAGTATGCATTTTATAATAGATTACCCGAGCACAATATGTTAAAAACCTGATGCCTTATATAAACTTTAAGTAATATATGTATCACATGCACTTTTATTGAATTATCAGATAACTTTGACATGTCATATTGTTTGGAGAATTCAAACCATTCTAAGATATTAGTATGTGTGTTTTTTCTTCAGGTACATGACATACTAATTCGACCAACCGAAGGACCTGAGTAGGATCTTAATTGAACTATGCCTGTGAGTACTGCGCATTCAGCCTGTACGTCGGTCAAACAGTAATCGCCTATGGAAGAAATTATATTTAGATAGATTATATAATTTGTGAATGGATTTATGCTTTAAATGTGACTTTCACAAGCAGGATATACAGACGAACTTTTAAAAAATGCATTTTACAGAAAGTTTGGACTACATTTAGAGTATACTGAACAGAAAAGGTGCAACAGTGTATTGTAGCAATGATATTATATGGAATAATTCAAATATAAATGTTGGAAATTGCACACTATTATATAAAATTGGCCCCAAACAGGTATTATATATATAAAGGATATTTATAATTACATAAAAAAAGGGTAAGAGAAAAGTCCAGGGAGTGCAACAATCACAAGAAAAGGTAAGAGAAAAGTCCGGGGAGTGCCATAATCACAAACCGTAGCCCTTCCCTGACATGAAGAGGAAGAAGAAACAGACAAATCCAAACAAGCACAAATCGATCAAACGTACGAAAAGCACTAAGATTAGCTCTCTCTTCCCCAAGCGAGGTAATCGCAGTGCTAAAAGGACTGAAAAACACAAGAACAAAATGGCACAATGCAAGACATACAACAAATCGCCTCGCAGAATAAACAACAAAGCACCAAAGAGTAAGACTAACACCGGGACCACCGCCTTAGAATGGTCAGTAGAGTGAACAACCGGGGGCTTAAAGCACTTTTACTGCTAGCCAACTTCATCCTAGGTCCCGATGCGACTCTTAATACAGAAATACATAAAAATTCAGTTCGCATAAAGGCTCCAAACTCAGTCCATGCATCACAGCGAAAACATAAAAATCAAATTAATCACTATAATAAACAAAGACGAGTACTCATGACTAATTCTACTGTATGCCAGAGTAAAATAAAACCTAATAGTTGAACCACGGCGAGCCAAGCCAAAGACATATCGTCAAGCCCCAAACCACTGGTTAAAGTTTTACGAAGAGGCCGTCATTGAGTCTGAGGCCCGAACCGCCGTCGTGCAATTAAAGAGTGAAGCATAGCCACCAACAATGATTGGGTTGACAACTAGGCATACAGTCTGCCGCATAATATCCAGGCTATAGCCAATTCTTTTATAACGGTTAATAAGTTTTCTGAATTGCTCCGAAAAGTTAGATTTACCTACAAAGTTTTTTAAATCTGTACACTAAGTCACCGTAAAATTAAAATTCTGGTTCCGATATACCTTGTTGCAGAAATGTTTTCAGACTGACGCTATATTTTTCTAACAGCCCTTCCCAGACACCAAGAGGAAGGAGAAACAGATAAAACCAAACAAACACAGATATATATCCTTCTGAACCATTATTTGGTCTATGTAGTCTACCCAGGCGTGTGATCGAACTGAGAGGTTTGTGGAAGAAAGCTCTGTTGGTGATGCCTTAGCTCTGGCTTTCCGCTGCGCACGTATCTGCTCAACTTCACTGATTCGTTTTGCTTCGTATTCACCAGCACCCCTTCTTATGAGACCTCGCCACTTTGCTCGATTCTGTGCTATCTGTTTCCACGACTCTGTTGGTATGTTAAAGTGTTTAAGGGAGGCTTTGAGAGTGTCCTTATGTCGCTTCTTCTGACCACTCAGGGAGCGTTTTCCCACTTGTAGTTCTCCATAGAGGATTTCTTTGGCAAACGTTCATCAGGCATTCTGGTAGCATGGCCTATCCATCTTAACTGTGCCAATTTCAGAAGAGTATGTGCACTCTGCATCCCTGTCCTTTCCAGGACTTCTATGTCTGAAATCCTGTCTTGCAACTTGATCTTTAGAACTTTTCTAAGAAGCTTGTAAGGAAGTGGTTCAGTCTTTTGTCATGCCATTGGTAAACCGTCCGAGTTTTGGATGCGTATAATAATGTTGGCAGCACCAAAGATCTGTAGACTTTTATCCTTGTGTCAAATAGAAACGAAGGCAATGATCTGGAATCAATAAAACTATCCTACACCTCTCATCAGAGACATCAAAGGGAAAGAAACACAAACACGAAATAACTGGACCCTAATGGAAACATCACTAGCAGAAAGCCAAACGGACAGTTACTTTCACACAAAGCGCCCAAATGGCTATCCAAAACAAAAAGATGTAAGCGACACACACATTCAAAGACGAACTATAACAAAATAAACCATGATAGAAGAACCGCATTGGAACGGTCAGTGAAAAGTATTTCACTGGGGGGCTTAAATCGATTTTACGTGGCCACAATCCTCGCCTGCCGCGGTTTAGAAACATAATTTGTTCAGTCCGCATGAAGGCTTCCTTCAAGTCTGATTCCACTTCGATCTCAAATATTTCCACGTAGTCGGCCAAATGCTGCACTAGCTTTGGCAATCCTGGCATGACTTCATCATCAATGTGCACAACTCTATACAATGTGGTTCCTAAGTAGGTGACCTTATCTACCACTTGAAACCGTTGATCTTTCACCGTAATGGTAGGCTCCTTGTAAGGCTTTCCAGGTGCTGGCTGATATTCCACTTCTGTCTTTTTTTATGCTGATTGTAAGATCATAGCTGTTACAGGAATCAGATATTTGATTCACACCTTTTTGCATCTTCCTTTCTGTTGGAGCACTCTTTGCTATGTCATCAGCAAAGAGGATTTCATCTAGCATCTTTGTCGGCACCTTAGATGAACCTTGCACCTTAGATGAAGCTTCTTATGTTGAAAAGCATCCAAAGAAAGCGATACCTAAAATGTGTCGCTTTAATGGAAAACATTTGTGAGCATGGCAGAAAATATCATGCTGAACACTGTTGATGCTAATACACCGGCATGCGTAATTCTTTTTGCCACAGGGAATGGATCAGAAAACTCTCCATCATTTTGGACCATTGCAACCATACCATCGTGGAACTGCCGCACCATTGCTACGAATTTGGCAGGACAGTCACTTTGCCATAATTTTCCTTAGTCCCTCACGACTGGCTGTGTCAAATGCTTTAGTAAGGTCGGCAAAGGTCATGAAGAGGTCCACATTCTGTTCCTGGCATTTTTCTTGAAACTGTCTTGCTGTGAAGATCATGTCTATTGTTCCTCTATCCTTCCGTAATCCACTCTAGCTTTCTGGTAGAAGCCCTGACTGTTCAATGTGTTCATTCAATCGGTTCAGTAGGACTCTTGCAAGGATATTCCCAGCAATTGACAATAAACAGATGCCCCGATGATTGTCACAGACCTGAGGATTCCCTTTCGGTTTAAATAGGTGGATAATTGTTGCAACCTTGGATTCTGTCTTTTCACTACATAATGTGAAATAACTGTCATTTTTCTCATAGCGGTCGAACAAGAAAAAAGAAGACGAAGGCGATACCTTTAACAATCGGCGCATGGAATGTGCGCACTCTAATAGACATTGCTGGTTCTTACAGACCTCAGCGAAGAGAAGCTCTTCTTGGTAGAGAATATGACAAAAAATGGTAAGAGAAAAGTCCAGGGAGTGCCACAATCACAAACCGCAGCCTTTCCAAGACACCAAGAGGAAGAAGAAACAGACAACACCAAACAAGCGCAAATCAAACAAACGTACGAAAAGCACTAAGATTAGCTCTTTTCCCCAAGCGAGGTAATCGCAATGCTAAAAGGACTGAAAAACACAAGAACAAAATAACATTAGGTAAGACATAAAACAAATAGCCTCATAGAATAAACCACAAAGCAAAAAAGAATAAGACTAACACCGGTAACACCGAGACCATCGCCTTAGAACGCTCAGTACTACATACCACCGGGGATTTAAAGTACTTTTACCGCTAGCCAACTTCACTCTGGGTCCCGATGCTACTTTTAATATAGAAATACATAAAAAAAAAATCGGTTTGCATAAAGACCCCCAACTTAGTCAATGCATCAAAGCGGACCTGAGTGAGATTCGCCTTGCAGAGAAAGGGCTTTTTAAAAGAAGTTGGTGCTAGTTACACTTTCTTCTGGAGTAGACGCAGGAAAGAAGAGCGGCTTGAAGCAGGTGTAGGTTTCGCCATCGTCCCACCTTGTGAGCAAGCTCTCAGGACTTCCAAAAGGCATAAATAACCGCCTGATGATGCTGACGTCCCTTATTTGGCAAGATGCATGAAACAATTGTAGAAGCATGACAAACCCAGATGAGGTTAAAGACAAGTTATGTGATGATCTGGATTCTGTGATTTCTGCAACAGACTGACAAATATCCTCCTCGGGGACTTCAGTTCCAGAGTACGCCAGGACACCAAACCTTGGAAGGATTGACTTGAACTGAAGGAGTAGGGACTTGACACAGCAGCGGTCTCAGCCTTTTAGGGAAGTGCAGAGCATGAACTACTGATCACCAACACAGTCTTCCGTCTACCAACTCGCAAAAAGATATTATGGATGTACCCTCACTCCAAACACTGGCATCTCATTGAATATGTCATGGCGCGAAAGAAAGACAATCAGGATGTCAGAGTGACAAAGACTATGTTTGGCGCAGACTGTTGGACAAATCACAGATTTGTTGTCAGCAAACTCAACAAACTCAAACTGCGCATTCAGCCTGTACGTCGACCAAACAGTAAACGCCTATGAAAGAAATTATATTTAGATAGATTATATAATTTGTGAATGGATTTATGCTTCAGATGTGACTTTCACAAACAGGTTATTATACAAAGATCAACAAACCATACAATAAAACTTGCAAGACATTGACCTTTGAGTCCGAATGTATTCTCTTGGTGAAAATATAAAAGCGCAACATTCTTTGATGCAAGTGATATCGAGTCATAGAAAAACAGGTGAGCTATGTTATAAAAAATAGTAATCATCCAACTTGATACCCAGTAAACACACAACATGGTTACAACGTCGGTACAACGTCGCTGCAACGTCACGACGTTGTAGCGACGTTGTAACGACATTGTTGAGACGTTGTGTGTTTGCCGGGTATGCACGCTACAAGTAATTTTCTTCTCGTCCTTAAATGCTCATTTTTAAGCGGGTGGTGATGGCTATGTAAAGTTTTACAAAAACCATTGTGAGTATTAGATAGACACAATGTAACTGACATTCCAAACATAGTAGTAGATCTTGCACAAAATCAAATGAGCAGGGCCACAGCATTTTCTACAAGTGTACCACAGCGATGACTCCGATCAGTGTTTAGCTAAGGATCCTTTATGTGGACAGCGAAAACTGATCAGACTGTGCGGATGCGCAGGCTGATCTGAGTCTTCGCTGGGCGCACATGTACTTTTGTAAGAAATGCTGTAATTGGCGCCAATATGAGCTGTACGAAGAGAACGACGAAATTTGGTCAAGGACTCAACTATACGTCGATATAATGTACAATGTACAGCAGACCTGTTGTAATTGTAATCAGTAATCGTGATTACATGTAATCGATTACAAGTTTTGAGTAATCGAAATGTAATCTGTAATCGTTGATATTTATGATTACAAGTAATTGTAATTGTAATCGAATACATTGCAAAACAGCCTGTAATCGTGATTACTTTGACGATTACAATACGATTACAATATCGATATATAAATAAAATAAGTCAAAGGAATAGAATTGAAAAAAAGAAAAAATCATTTCTGGTTTGACAATTTGACAAGAAACAAGAATATTTGACATAATTATTTTGATTTGTATACATTTAATTACTTAATGACTCTGTATTGGTTTGTTTAAAACAATCAATACATCTTTGAGATAAAAGAAAATTTAAAAAATACATCTTCGAGATCAAAGGAAATTGAAGTTTCACACATGGATTAGCTGATATGGATTAGAAAATAATCAAAGTAATTAAATTGGCAAACATTTATAGTTTTTGTTTGGATATAACATGGTTGTTTAAGGGTGTATTATACTTTCGGACAGACAGATCAAGGCAAACATTGCAGATCCAGATCAGAATTGACTAATCCATGTGATAATGGTAAAGGCATGCGCCAAAAGAGGCATTTCAGGTGCAGCTTTGAATTTGTGCAGTCCCACCAGAGCCTTCACTGTCTCCACACATGTAATATGGAAAATGAAAATTTTAGTGTTTTTACAGTAACTTACTGACTTATATAATTTCATGTTAATTGTGTGCATGCTGTCAACAATAACTCTCATGTCAGATGACCTACTGTAAAAGTTATATACATTTGGACAATTGTTAAGTGGCTAAAGTTGACCTGTCATAATTTATAGTTGGAGTGTGATCTGTCATATATTCCTGCATCTAAACAATGACATTTGAATTTGAAAGGATGTAGGCCCTGATGTACTTTTTCTTCATTGTTTGCATAGGCCTATTTATCAAGTATCCAAATACTTGAATTATTTATGGCATTTACTAAAACCTCGGACCTAATAATACCCGGACGTCACTAACGGAACTGCCAAAATATGTTGTCGTGGCTTGATTTTAGCGCTTTTTCAGCACTATGGTCATTAAAAGTTATTTTACATAATAACTGATCTTGTAATAAATTGTTTTTAATAGGTCTGGTTGAAAAATGTTAAGTCACAATTGATTAGATTGAAGTTATAACCTCATTTTGGGTGAATTTCTCATAATTTTCTGCTAAAAGTGCCGAAAATAGCTAAAATGGGTACCTAGTTTTCTCGTTGAAGTTTACAAAAACTGTTGGTTTTTCCTTAAATATAATGTTGCAGTCTTACAGGTAATAAATTGACCTGTTGCTTTTTGAAAACAAATCTGAGATATTTGGAAAAATAACTGAAATATGAGCATTTAAATTTCATCATACAAAATTATGAAAACTCAGCCACGACAACATATTTCCAATAAGTACAATACCTGTACCATAGTTACTAGTCCAGTGTATATTGGGACCAAACTAAAACTTGCCCAATTATACCCTTCTGTAAAGTACCTGTGTTATATTTTGACATATTGCCTGAGGACATTGACAGGTAGGTTTTGAGCTGGTTCTTTCATACAGGCAGAGGACCAAATAAGCGGAGTAAATTAGTGATAATTCAGGGATAAGTTTTCTTATCTCTCAATGAAAACATATGTTGTGGGTACTCATTTGAACCATCTTGACAAGACGGTTCAAATGAGTACCCACAGCATATGTTTTCATTGAAAGGTAAGGAAAATTATCCTTCAATTATCAGCAATTTACTCCTCTTATCTGGTCTACTGACCAGGTTAAGCAATGTCCTAACAAAACTTATTCACTGCAAATTTTAAACTGTACAGCCCCCTCCCTAACCCCCCCTCACCCCCGATCAACTACCACACTACATTTTTAGATAGAGAAGGGATTGTTCTTTCCTTTGTTTCATGCAGCTTAATAATGCTGTTTATGCAAATTAAACTTATTTATAACAGATGAAAACTTGATTTAATTGTTGTTTTCATTTTCATATATCAATGCTTAAGATGAACAGCCTGACAGAATTATATTGCACCCCAGGGAGTACAACAAAAGCCAGGTACTATAAGTCTTTGAACCAGCTCATGGTACCAAGAGGAAGAGTAAAAAATAACCATACGTCATAGAAAATGTATAGCAAATGGAATATCATAAAAAATGAAATTATGGTATAAAGAATCTGAATAACATCTTGTCAGAAGATATAGCATGCCATGCATGAAACTTTAAAAGAACAATAAAACAGATTATTATTTTAAACTAGAGTTTTTGTAAACATGGAACAACAAGAAAGTAATTGTAATTATAATCAATTACATTGCAATGTAATTGTAATTGGAATTGATTACATTCAGGAAAGATGTAATTGTAATTGTAATCTTTAATCATGAAATTACAAAGTAATTGTAATCGAATACATTTGTATGTAAACGGTAACAGGTCTGATGTACAGTTATTCTTTCAGCGGATTCAGGTGCTGGTCAGACTGCACGAATATGCAATTTTTGTCTCTCAGGAATAGGTGTCTCGGTGTTGGTGACGATGCTACTGTGATGGTAGCTGTATTGCCTTTTGATATGAAATGAACCTTTTTCTACTATGCCAAATGAACTTTCTTAAACGTTAAAAGTCTAAGATGACCTTCACATTACAGACATTATAGGGTTATTAGTGGAGGATTAAGGCGTCTAATGCAGCAAACATCTACGGGATGCTTTACTCTTCCTTGTCTTACCTCGCAAGGGAGCGGGTTGCTTTGCTTTCTTTGGTTTGTACCGTATTCGTTGTCATACGTAATTTGTTTACTCTTCCTTTCGGTGTCATTGGTCATTGGTAATTATGTAATGTGACTGTGGCATTTCCTGAACAATGCAGTTGTTTTGCACACACACACACACACACACACACACACACACACACACACACACACACACATTAACAAACTTCAACTAAGAATTCCGGCTCAGGATCATCAATGATGCAAGAAGCACTTCAGTAAAAAATGTATAGGGTGAAATATAAAATACCACTCGGCTTCGACGGCAGCGCCTATTCCTTCAGAGTCCGGAGACATAACCACTGCACAACTACGCGTTTCATGTAACAGCATAATGCTTGATTTCTCTGAATTACCCGTCGGATAGGTTATATTTTGTACGCTAGCGCAATAATTATATACAAGCAACTCTATGGATCCACAGGATACTGAAGATTGGAAATATTATCACGTGTAATTTACAGTTTTAACAAACTTCAATTTAGAATTCCGCCCCAGGATCATTCATTATGAAAACACGCCTATTCAAAGATATTGAAAATTTCATCACCAAAAAAGTGAAAAAATTCAGATAAAAATTCTGAAATTTTTCATATTTCTGCTCAGAAACATAGATTGTGATACTCGTTAGAACCGCCTCGCCGAGGCGGTTCTAACGGGTACCCACAATATATGTTTTGAGCAGAATAGATTGTGGTACTCGTTAGAACCGCCTCGCCGAGGCGGTTCTAACGGGTACCCACAATATATGTTTTGAGCAGAAATAAGGAAAAAGAGTATACCCATGTAAACTCCAGTTTTACTACATAAAAGTGGGGTTTAAGGGGGTCAAAATTATATAGGTATGTTTTCGTGATGACTGCTGCAAGTACTTTAGAACAAAAGTGTATAGGGAGAAATGCGAAATACCACTGGGCTGAGGTTAAACCCCACATATGAAATTACAATTCTAACAGTTTCGCCATCTTAATGCGCAGGAACACACAGCTGACCTGACAAAACCAAAGGTAAACCTACAGCCATTATTTTAAACCCACTTGATAGATGTGGCAACCCTGATTCCCTATACCGGGATTACGCCGCAAGTCTTTTTTATATCTGGAAAAGAAGATTTCTACTTTTCCATCTAAGGACGTGGCCGTCATCATAGTCGAATAACTGTGACCATTTGGTCAAATTAACCTAGCCCCAGCCCAAGCTACTCTACATAAAATGTGTTTCAAATTGGCCCGGTGGGTTCAGAGAAGAAGTTTAAAACTTCCACGAACGAACGTACTAACGCACGGACACTAGACGAAAAGTATCGAGTAAACTTACTTCTAAACTTTACTGAGGTCAGCAAAAATGCATACAGTGTTTTCCAAGAATTTTAAAGATATTAAGTGTTGATTAACTCAGAAAGTGTACCCTCAGATATATAAGATAAGACAAGATGCCATTTTCTCCATTCCTCATGAAAGTAAATGAATAGACGTTGTAAAAAAGGTAAGAGAAAAGTCCAGGGAGTGCCACAATCACAAACCGCAACCCTTCCCAGACCCAAAAGAGGAAGAGGAAACCGACAAATCTAAACAAGCACAAACCGAACAAACGTACGAAAAGCACTAAGATTAGCTCTCTCTTCCCCAAGCGAGGTAATCGCAATACTAAAAGGACTGAAAAACACAAGAACAAAATGAAACACGGAAAGACATACAACAAATCGCCTCGTAGAATAAACCACAAAGCAACAAAGAGTAAGATTAACACAGGGACCACCGCCTTAGAACGGTCAGTAGAGTAAACCACCGGGGCGTTTAAAGCACTTTGACAGCTCGCTAACCTCACCCTGGGTCCCGATGCTACTCTTAATACAGAAACACATAAGAATTCGGTTCGCATAAAGGCTCCCAACTCAGTCAATGCATCAAAGCGAAAACACAAAAATCAAATTAATCACTATTATAAACAAAGACGAGTACTCATGGCCTAATTCTACTGTATGCCAGAGTAAATGAAAACCAGGAGTTGAACCACGGCGGGCCAAGCCAAAGACATATCGTCAAGCCCCACCCCACTGGTTAAAGTTTTACGAAGAGGCGTCATTGAGTCTGAGGCCCGAACCGCCGTCGTGCAATTAAAGAGTGAAGCATAGCCATCAACAATGATTGGGTTGACAACTAGGCATGCAGTCTGCCGCATAATATCCAGGCTATAGCCAATTCTTTTATAACGGTTAATAAGTTTTCTGAATTGCTCCGAAAAGTTAGATTTACCTACAATTTTTTTTAAATCTGTACACTAAGTCACCGTAAAATTCGGGTTCCGATATACCTTGTTGCAGAAGTGTTTTCAGACTGACGCTATATTTTTCTAACAAGGCACTGTGTCTGCGATAAAATTTCGAAAACGCCTTACGAAGTTTAAAATAACGATAGCCCTGCCTAACATTACGAAAACATCAAATATATTGAAAATTTTACAACCAAAAAAGGAAAATTTTCAGATGAAAATTTCTGATATTTTTCATATTTCCTCTCAAAACATAGATTGTGGGTACTAGTTAGAACCGCCTCGCCGAGGCGGTTCTAACGAGTACCCACAATCTATGTTTTTGAGCAGAATAAGAAAATTAATGTATACCCCAGTTTTACTGTATAAAAGTGGGGTTTAAGGGGGTCAAAACTATATAGGCATGTTTTCGTTATGAGAAGTCTTAGTGCTGTACATAGTGTAGGTATTTGTTAAAACTGAAAATAAGAATGCATTAATAATAGTCATACCGTTTGTTTATTTCTTATGTATGACTTTATTTTTTTATTTTATTTTATTTATTTATTTTATTTATTTATTTATTTTTAAATACAGTCAACTCTCAGTAGCTCGAACACCGATGGCTCGTTCACCATGGCTAATTCGAACTCGTTTTTAAGTCACTACGAAATTCTTCCAACAGATCAAGAAAACAAATATTTAAGGAAGCTTTCTTGTTTCATTATGAAATTGTATATTATGGGTTAGAATCGATGCGATTATAATGAGTACACTCAACATACAATTATTGTGTAGAAGATCGATATATTTCCCATAATTAGCGATATTTGCTTCCTGACCTGGCGCCATGATTAATCTTCATTGGCTCGAGCTACCCATGGCTCGAACAATTTTCCATGGTCCCAAAGGTATTCGAGCCATTGAAGTTCGACTGTACTGTAAGTTTCCGTTGGTAAGGTTTTATAAAGTTTTAGAACGGTATAAAACAAATTATACCTAGACGTGTGTGATAACATCCAACCAGACCTGTTACCGTTTACATACAAATGTATTCGATTACAATTACAATTACTTTGTAATTTCATGATTAAAGATTACAATTATAATTACATCTTTCCTGAATGTAATCAATTACAATTACATTGCAATGTAATTGATTATAATTACAATTACTTTCTTGTTGTTCCATGTTTAAAAAAACTCTAGTTTAAATTAATAATCTGTTTTATTGTTCTTTTAAAGTTTCATGCATGGCATGCTATATCTTCTGACAAGATGTTATTCAGATTCTTTATACCATATATTCATTTTTTATGATATTCCATTTGCTATACATTTTCTATGACGTATGGTTATTTTTTACTCTTCCTCTTGGTACCATGAGCTGGTTCAAAGACTTATAGTACCTGGCTTTTGTTGTACTCCCTGGGGTGCAATATAATTCTGTCAGGCTGTTCATCTTAAGCATTGATATATGAAAATGAAAACAACAATTAAATCAAGTTTTCATCTGTTATAAATAAGTTTAATTTGCATAAACAGCATTATTAAGCTTCATGAAACAAAGGAAAGAACAATCCCTTCTCTATCTAAAAATGTAGTGTGGTAGTTGATCGGGGGGGGGGGGGGGGGTGGCGGGGGTGGGGAGGGGGGTTAGGGAGGGGGCTGTACAGTTTAAAATTTGCAGTGAATAAGTTTCGTTAGGACATTGCTTAACCTGGTCAGTAGACCAGATAAGAGGAGTAAATTGCTGATAATTGAAGGATAATTTTCCTTACCTTTCAATGAAAACATATGCTGTGGGTACTCATTTGAACCGTCTTGTCAAGATGGTTCAAATGAGTACCCACAACATATGTTTTCATTGAGAGATAAGAAAACTTATCCCTGAATTATCACTAATTTACTCCGCTTATTTGGTCCTCTGCCTGTATGAAAGAACCAGCTCAAAACCTACCTGTCAATGTCCTCAGGCAATATGTCAAAATATAACACAGGTACTTTACAGAAGGGTATAATTGGGCCAGTTTTAGTTTGGTCCCAATATACACTGGACTAGTAACTATGGTACAGGTATTGTATTTATTGGAAATATGTTGTCGTGGCTGAGTTTTCATAATTTTGTATGATGAAATTTAAATGCTCATATTTCAGTTATTTTTCCAAATATCTCAGATGTGTTTTCAAAAAGCAACAGGTCAATTTATTACCTGTAAGACTGCAACATTATATTTAAGGACAAACCAACAGTTTTTGTAAACTTCAACGAGAAAACTAGGTACCCATTTTAGCTATTTTCGGCACTTTTAGAAGAAAATTATCAGAAATTCACCCAAAATGAGGTTATAACTTCAATCTAATTAATTGTGACTTAACATTTTTCAACCAGACCTATTAAAAACAATTTATTACAAGATCAGTTATTATGTAAAATAACTTTTAATGACCATAGTGCTGAAAAAGCGCTAAAATCAAGCCACGACAACATATTTTGGCAGTTCCGTTAGTGACGTCCGGGTATTATTAGGTCCGAGGTTTTAGTAAATGCCATAAATAATTCAAGTATTTGGATACTTGATAAATAGGGCTATGCAAACAATGAAGAAAAAGTGCATCAGGGTCTACAACCTTTCAAATTCAAATGTCATTGTTTAGATGCAGGAATATATGACAGATCACACTCCAACTATAAATTATGACAGGTCAACTTTAGCCACTTAACAATTGTCCAAATGTATATAACTTTTACAGTAGGTCATCTGACATGAGAGTTATTGTTGACAGCATGCACACAATTAACATGAAATTATATAAGTCAGTAAGTTACTGTAAAAACACTAAAATTTTCATTTTCCATATTACATGTGTGGAGACAGTGAAGGCTCTGGTGGGACTGCACAAATTCAAAGCTGCACCTGAAATGCCTCTTTTTGCGCATGCCTTTACCATTATCACATGGATTAGTCAATTCTGATCTGGATCTGCAATGTTTGCCTTGATCTGTCTGTCCGAAAGTATAATACACCCTTAAACAACCATGTTATATCCAAACAAAAACTATAAATGTTTGCCAATTTAATTACTTTGATTATTTGCTAATCCATTTCAGCTAATCCATGTGTGAAACTTCAATTTCCTTTGATCTCGAAGATGTATTTTTTAAATTTTCTTTTATCTCAAAGATGTATTGATTGTTTTAAACAAACCAATACAGAATCATTAAGTAATTAAATGTATACAAATCAAAATAATTATCTCCAATATTCTTGTTTCTTGTCAAATTGTCAAACCAGAAATGATTTTTTCTTTTTTTCAATTCTATTCCTTTGACTTATTTTATTTATATATCGATATTGTAATCGTATTGTAATCGTCAAAGTTATCACGATTACAGGCTGTTTTGCAATGTATTCGATTACAATTACAATTACTTGTAATCATAAATATCAACGATTACAGATTATATTTCGATTACTCAAAACTTGTAATCGATTACATGTAATCACGATTACTGATTACAATTACAACAGGTCTGCATCCAACCCATCAACACTTCCACACACAGATAGCAAATACAGAGATACCTGAAAAGGACGCATGTACGTAACAGATCACTCTCAAGACACTTGGTAGGATTTAATGACACGGAAAGACATCATAAACAACTCAAAGAAAACTAGAACTGCCAAATGGAGAGAAACTGAAACAACAATACCGACGTCGAACGGTCAACTGTAAACTCTGCTCAGGGACTTCCCAGCTAGTATTCTTTATAAATCTACAGCGGGCCGTTATCGGCCCGTCAGCAACCCTGACGGGCCGATAACGGCCCGCTATAGTTTTATGTAGAATGCTGACTAGGTTAAATTTATATAAGGCACCAAATCATGGCCTTTATTCACGTTACAGCTCCAGTTATATACAGTAGTTCGGTCAGCAGTAGCTTGCCCTTACGTATTAGTGTAGCAACATAGAAAAACGTATATATTAACTTCTTAATAACATGAAATAGTTTTTAATTGTTCAGGAAAATCAGGCTTACCAATAACTGTCTTGAGTTTCTAAACCAAGTCACTTTTGAAACCTGTAATAGTTTGTTCAAGGAATCATATTTAGATGTTTAACTCAGTGTGCAACAACAGTCAACAGTACATTCTTGAGGAGAAGAATCCTGACCATTACACGGAAGGAGAAGAAGAAGAAGGGAATACAGTTAGTCCCGATCGAAATACTCGCGATGTGCCCCCATATTTTAATACCAAATGCAATATTGATTATATCGAGCGGAAGTGGTAAGGTATCACAAACATTTTGAAAATGCCACAAGTTTGAATATTTTTATCATGTGAGATAAAAACTGAATACATGTAGCTTCATTTACAAGCTTAATTAAAGGAATTTTCTGATTGAAAGATCTCTCAATAAGATCAAGATGTTTGTCTTTTATCATGCTTGGCAAATTAGTACATTATATAAACTGTATCATTAGTACTATGGTTGTTATTATTATTATCATTATTATTGCGATGAGGGAAGACGTCAAACATATAGAAATATATCAATACATGAAGTAGACTTCGCGATCACGAAACCCACAATCCAATGCTACATCTTGTAACTTATGAGCTGCGTCATAGGAAAATACCCTTCTCTTAGGAGCCTTCTAAGTGGATATAGATTGCATGAAATAATAACAATATGACTTGTGTAAACACAGATCAGCCTGTGGAATCGCATAGACTGATCAGCGTCTACACTATTCGCTGACAAATTGTTTAAGAGTCATGTATCATTTTAGCGAGCAGCTTAGATTCTGATCAGACAGCGCGTAATCGCAGACTGATCTGTGTCTGCTGTGGCAACATATGTCATAAGATCGATTTTTGTTGTTTTTTTTAATCGGAAAGACACACATTTGTCACTGCTTTTATTACATCTCATGTAACTTAACACTGTGACCTCATACTTAGTGATAACTTATCGCAAGTTGTACCAAACATACGATTATACCCAGTTCACGGATTATAAACATGTATCAGCATATACTGAACTAAAAAAGAAACGTTCGCGAGACTTCAATGGGACTGTTTCCACATACAGTTGACTCTCGTTATCTCGACCTCGCTTATCTCGAATAACCGCTTATCTCGAAGTGAAAATCTGGTCCCTGCCTATACATGAAAACCTAACAACAGGAAAATATTGTAGAAAAGAGGAGAAATTGCTCCTTAGGAGCAATTTCTCCTCTTTTCCACAATAGTTTCAATATATCTCTAACTTCAAAAGTCCAATTACCTATCAGTTTGTTAAATGTGGTTAATCAAATTATTTTTTCCTCAATTCTGCAAACCTGATATGTCGAACTACGGATATCTCGAAGTATTTCAGAGAGTCCCTTGGAATTCGAGATAACGAGAGTCGACTGTATGTGTATATTAACAGTTTTCATTCGTATTTGTTATTGCACAATAAGTTAAAATCAATTCAGCAAAGTTCATTTACAGTCTGAAAATTATCAATTACATTGGATTTTTCAATTTCATTTGAGGTAGGTGTCGATTCATTTTTCTTTTTTTTTTTTTTTTTTTTTTTTGGCTTTAGTAACAAGTATGCGCACCGCGAGCATTGCTAACAGCTTGGCAGCGACGACGCATTGAGTGGATGAGATTATTAATTTGAGCCTGGGGTATGTTATTCCACTCTTCTAGCAAAGCGTCACGGAGCTCATTGACGTTACCAGGCGGTTTTTGACGTTGCCGTAAACGTGTGTCAAGATTATCCCAAAAGTGCTCGATGGAATTTAGATCAGGGCATTTTGAGGGCCAGTCGTCTATGAAATCAATATTGTTGATTCGCAAGAACTGGATATTGTCACGGGCGACGTGAGGTCCGGCGCTGTCTTGCTGAAACACGGACATAACGCCGTGATTTTGTAAGAGAGGAACAACGTGTTGGGCTAGGACACGGTCTCTATACTTTTTAGCGTTCAAATTGCCATCAATGACCACTAATTGGGTACGATACCCATAACTTATTCCGGCCAAGACCATGACGGATCCCTCACCGCCAAAACAATCTCGCTGAAGAACGCAACAGTCAGCGTAACGTTCATTCCTACGTCGGTTGACCCTGATCCGACCATCACTATTGGACAATGCAAACCTGGATTCATCTAAAAAAGAATCGTCCGCCAGTCTTGCCGTGTCCAGTTGATGTGTCTCTCAGCCCATTGAAGCCTGTTACGGCGATGACGATCCGTTAATACTGTTCCGACGTAGGAACGACGTCCCTCCCAAATTGTTCTCAGCCAAACGATTTCGTACGGTTTGAGCGGAAATCCTGGGGTTATGAGTACCTGGGGTGACAGACGCTGTAGCTGTCGCACTTAAAAAACGATTTCGTAAATGTTGGTTCAAAATATAGCGGTCTTGCGCCGGCGTGGTCTACCGCTAACCAGAAGATCTTCCGTGCTTCCGGTCTGCACAAACCGCCGTCTCAGACTTCTAACTGCCTGCACAGATGATCCAACTTGCGCAGCAACATCTTCCGTTGAAGCTCCTGCCTCCAGCATCTCAACGGCTCTCTCTCTTAAATGTTTCGCAATTTGAGGCATCGAAATTTTGCCCAAGTTGTATCGATATAAAAGTGTTTAGGTATTTTTATGACAGTAGTCGTCAAGTGCAACAATTTGCAGTGAAAAGAATTAACACATGTAAACCAGATATGTTCACCCCGTGTGTGCACGTGAAAATGGAGGTTTTGTCAAAACAGACGATATCGTTCGACATGAGGAGATTATCTGACCGATTTCCCAAAGTAGGACGTCAGTGTAAACTACTACATATACACATTTTTCTACATGTTGTATTTAACCTTATAAGTTTAAGACCTACTTTGCGAAAGTTTCTCTTTTCGTTCAGTGTATATAAAAGGTTAAGACCGACCAAACTGACCTGCTCTGCCGCTTTGACTTTTACATTTACCCATTTCTCGTAGGATAGGTCCATTTCCAATAGCAGGGGTGTTTGGTTAGTTTGCGCTTTTGCCGTAGTTTATAGAAATTCCCACATTTAATGCAAACAGCGTAGACTCTGATCAAACGCCATGTTTTGCGGCGTCTGATCTGGTCTTCACTGTTTGCTAATGGCCAATGTGGGACTCCAGCCTCAATTGGGGATAAATATCCATTGGGATACATCCACTCTATGATTTGGGCAAGATAGTCAGGAAATCCTGCATTCCATCTGAGACAACTTTCTGCTCACCTTTACAGGTATAAATACCTGTTTACACAATAAACATATATTCATAAGCTTCATATAAATCAACAGGTCAAAGCGACAGGTCAATTTGGTCGGCCTATAACACATTTAATTTTCACAGTCATTTGTTTGTGTTTTGAAACAGTTAAAGCTTAGCACTCTGGGTAAAAATTTCAGCAGACGACAATTTGATATTTTTTTTTTATTTTCAGGAAACGGGATGTGACATTTTATAGAGGACAATTTGCATGAAATGTCATATCATGTTTCTTTGTAAGAAATAAACAAAAAATATCTTCATTTGTCGTCTGCTGAATTTGCCTAGAGAGTGGGAAAAGGTTAAACAGTGAAGATATTCAACAATGGAACGTTGGGAAGGGCGTGTTGCTCTGGTTACCGGTGCGTCGGCTGGATTTGGGGCTGCCATTGCTAAACGACTGGTGGAATATGGTATGAAGGTCGTCGGATGTGCAAGAAATATTGAGAAAATACAGGTTTGGTATTTTATAGATTTTAACCCTGGTCCTACTGACCCCGGATATGCCACCATCATTGCATACATTGTAAACCCAGATTATTTGGCTTGATCTAGATCTACGCTGTTTGACATTTAAGTATGTGACTTTGTACCAATAACCTGGATCAAGTAATCCGACTACCTGAAAATCAGAAGTGGGCATGGCATCTAAATTTATACAACATAGCAAGGGTTAATTAAAAGGTAAGAGGAAGTAAAGCAATTCTCTTAAAACTGGTTTTACATTCCTCTTGAAAAAGATTCTACATTTAAGAAATGAATTTGCTCCCAATGACTTTAATAGGACGGTCTGATCTCCCAAGTGCTTTACTCTAACAGGAAACGTTCGTTTGAGAGGAGACGTATTTTAGAAGGGCCTAGGTGTTTGGGAAAGCAAACAGGAAACCTCAAGAATTGTCTCTCTTGTACAAACTGGCGGAAAATCAGCCGAGTATGTTCAGGCGCCTTAACCTTGTGAAAACACATCTATTCAAATAATTGGAAATTTCACCTCCAAAAACTGAAAATTTTCAGATAAAAAAACTCTGATATTTTTTATATTTCTGCTCAAAACATGATTGTGGGTACTCGTTACAACCGCCAGGGCAAGGCGGTTCTAACGAGTACCCACAATATATGTTTTGAGCAAAAATAAGAAAAAATAATGTATACTTCAGTAAACCCAGTTTTACTATATAAGATTGGGGTTTAAGTGGGTCAAAATTATATAGGCATGTTTTGGCATGCCATTAGTATCTTCACATATTTTTGTCAGAGTAAATGAAAACAAATAAACCTACAGACGATTCGCATGAAATATCAATTCTAACTTTCTCCAAAACAAATCAAACGTGCTGTCTGATGTTGTTGTCGTTAGCACGTTAACTCGACAATATATTCTTATTTTTTTCTCAGAAAACAAAAAAAAACAAAAAAAAAAAAAAAAATCAAATCAAGGCGTCGTCTGCTGTAATTGTGATTAGCGCTTTTACTTGGCATTTCGTGTGAATCATTTACTAAATGCATCATTTTCTCTGAAAAAATATATATCAAATCAGCGTCTGTTGTAGTTGTAATTAGTTCTCCATTACGAAAACACGCCTATTCAAATATACTGAAATTTTTATCACCAAAAAACGAAAATTTTCAGATAAAAAATTCTGATATTTTACTTATTTCTGCTCAAAATATAGATTGTGGGTACTCGTTAGAACCGCCTCAGCGAGGCGGTTCTAACGAGTACCCACAATCTATGTTTTGAGCAGAAATAAGAAAAATAATGTTTACCTCTTTAAACCCCAGTTTTACTATATAAAAGTGGGGTTTAAGGGGGTAAAAATTATATAGGCGTGTTTTCGTAATGTAAGGATTAAAACTTGATTTTCCTTTTCTACATTCGTACACCACAAACCAATTACAGGACAGACAAATATGTCTTTCGGCGTTTGACCAACATCATAATTAATGAACATTTTGGCTTCTTTAAAAATAATCAAAACGAAAGGCCTGCTGCTGTCTGTTGAACAGAGTAAAATAGAGAAAGTGAAGTGCTCTATTTATTGTGTTATTACTGTAATGCAATATAAAACAATATAAAGTGTGTAATGCAGCTATATATTGACTGACATGATATCATAACCAAATGTAATCTTCAACACTCTCTTGGAAAATACAGCAGACGACAAATTGATGACATTCTTCTAATTTTTCCCAGAAAATTGGCTTTGACGATTTGCATGAAAATTCGTAGCCTATTTTCTGGGGAAAAAGAAAACATTACAAAATATTGCGTGCTGAATGTTTTACCCAGCATGAAACAAACACACAGTAACGTCCTTATAATAGGGTTCATTATAGCACGGTTTTAGATATAAAACAGATCACAGATGCAGCGCAATATACTTTGAATCTAAACACAAATGTATCAATCATATAGAAAAACGACCATAAAAGGTCATTTTTGTATATAATCTTAAATTTTGGCTTAATATGAGCTGCGTTCACTTAAGCGATACGTTCGCAGCTACTCGCAAACAAAACACACTTTTCATTCAGTTATGACAGTTCTCTCTCTCTCTCTCTTTCTCTCTCTCTCTCTCTCTCTCTCTCTCTCTCATCTCTCTCTCTCTGTGTTCGTGTGTGTGTTGTATGGGGGGGGGGAGGGGGGGGGGGGGGGGTGGGGGCGTTGCGGGGAGTGTGGGGGGGGGGGGGGGGGGGGGGGGGAGCGGGGTAATAGATAATATCAGCAAACTAATCTCAAGCTGTCTTTTGGTACAACCAAACTGGCGACCTGTGCAATTTTTGTATGCTAGTTCGTAACAAAAATATAAAAAAATGTTTACTGGGCTGACAGTGTTTATTTTCTTCTAGTGAAATTAAGAATTATTGATATAATTTATTCGATCTAATATCAAGACTCTGCGAAGAAAGTAACGGCTACTCTCTAATGTGGGGTCACATAAGTCGTGGTGTTTCAGAAGATGGGAATTAATTTTCGAAAAGCTCTCGTGTGTGATTTGCTTTATTGAACGTAACCCTGGATTTACGTTTACACAAACGGACAGAACCGAAACCATTTGATCGAAACGGGTCGATATGAACACTCATCATAGGATGTAAACATTAGGAGTTCATTAGAATGATACTATTTTGTTATTGTTTTGGTTCCTTTAGATACTACAGATCGAGGGTTGAGCGCAAGACTATGGTAACTCAAACATATTTTTGAAATCCTTGTTTAGGGGCAACTTGGACCCCTTTGTAAACAATGCAAATTTAGGTGCCATTGCTCATATGAGCAATGGCATCTAAATTTTCATTGTTTACAGAAAGAAATGTTGTAATCTTCATAACACCTTCATGGTGAGGAGATTAGGTTTGGGGAAAAACAACCATCTGACTTACGCTAGTCTTGCGCTCAACCCTCGAGATATGTTCAAGAGGTTTCGCAACTTGCAAGTTTGCAATATGTACAGTTTCCCCCCTCAGACTCTTTAGCGGAATGTGGTTTCGCTACCTAGCTCCTACATGTGCTCGCTACTTGTAAGTTTGCTACCTGTCTTTCACCTTGAACTGGGATGCAACTGGAACGCCCATTCAATATAATGACATTGTTTTATGACTGCAAAAACGAACAGTTTCAGATGAAAAAATGTGATATTTCGTTTTTGTTTTCCTCGAAACAGAGATTGTAGATACTCGTTAGAACCGCCTCATCGAGGCGGTTCTAACGGGTATCCACAATTTATGTTTTATATCAGAAATAAGAAAAAATGTTTACCCTGCAAACCCCATTTTTTTCTATATAAAAGTGGGGTTTTAGGGGGTCAAATTTACATAGACATGTTTTCGTCATGAAAGTAGTTAAAATGTACATGGATTAGAAAATCCAAACGTTAAGCATTAGAAAAGCGTATTTATAAAATTATACAAATAGAATTACGAATAACAGTCGAAACGGCCTCAGACAACATTGTCCCTACTAAAACTGCCGCAGTCCAAATAGGCCCCATGAAACGTTTTTGGCAACTACCAAAAATCACTGAAATTGCACAGTTTTATCAATATAATTGTGCATTATGGTATACTGGCATGCTTTGATATTTTTAAGGGATGTTCATTAACTTTAGTTTAGCACATGCGCATGACGAAATGTTACTTGGGCATTAAACATCTACTGTTTGCGCACATCACCTGTTACAACAATTAAACATGCGGGGTTACCTGTATGGAAAATTGGACTAAATTATTACTACAGTCGACTCTCGTTATCTCGAATTCCAAGGGACTCCCTGAAATACTTCGAGATATCCGTACCTCGACATATCAGATTTGCAGAATTGAGGAAAAATTAATTCGAACAACCACATTTAAGAAATTTATATGTAACTGGACTCTTTGAAGTTAGAGATATAGCAAAAATATTTTGGAAAAGAGGATATTTCTCCTCTTTTCCACAATATTTTTCACCTGTTGTTAGATTTTCATGTTTAAGCAGGGACAATATTTTCACTTCGAGATAAGCGGTTATTCGAGATAAGCGAGATCGAGATAACGAGAGTTAACTGTACTTCTACAGACATTGTAAAGGACTCAGAATCACAGCCAAACTACGAATTTGTAGAGCTAAAAGATATGTCATAGTTTGAACATGGTATTTTTAGGAGTTTTATAAAGTGGGAATTGTAGATGAGAAGGCATTGGTTTTGTTTTCAGCAACTTATTTACTTAGGCTATGTGAATAGAAATGATTAGAAGCGTGATGATCTGACGCTGAAATTGCCAAATACAATAGCTCTTAATAAGATGTGTTGTGCAATCCAAAATTATTGATATCCTATTTTTTATTTCTCCATGAAAACATATGTTGTGGATACACATTAAAAGCGCCTCGGCGAGGCACTTCAACTGAGTACCAACAACATATGTTTTCATGGATTAATAAGAAAAATATTAACCTGACACCCACTGTTATCTAGACCTATGAATTCAATAAGATACTTTCTGAAACTTAAAAAAAAAAAACCTGATCTAGAGCTCTACTAAGACTAGATAATCTAATTTGGTATCACTCTATTAAGACTAGATAATCTAATTTGATGTCAGTCTTTTTACTGCTGTGACCTCGAAAATTAGGTCAAGATCACCCAAATTTAGTCATTTCTTTGTTATGTCCCAGTTGAATATTCATTGAAATTTGGAAAGAATCCAACCACTGGTTTAAAAGATATTATGCAGACGGAGAATGTGTCATGCCAACTCCGATGTCAACCGACTTCAGCCCATCTCCACGCCCTGATCACCAATGAGAAAGCATTAAGAACATCGGCCTTCTTTAACAGTTCCAAGCCACATTTTGTAGACTTTTTTTCATTTTAATAACAATATGCTCTGTCCGGTAACGGTAGAATTTGAGTTTCACAGCCTAAATAATGGTTTGTTGCATAAGTTCAGACAACAGATGTGGTGTTTGGTGGCAGGAAAATAACTTTTGCTTTCTTCAAATTTAAATGCGGATGAGAAAAAGCATTGTCCACAAACAACAATATTTTTTCTATTCTGTCCACACATACGCATATCATTAGTCCTTACCTATTCCTCAAAAATTTACTGTTCATCCAACTTTTCTTATGTTGTTCCCGTAAGTCACTTGAAGGAAAGACGGGTCAGTCGAGGTGTTAAGCTGTTCATTGGCATGAATGCCATTTTCCTGCTGCTTTGTTTCCGGGTTGTTATTGTTGTCACTCTGGACCAGATATTCAGCTTTTCTTTTGAGGGTGACCTGAAAGTAGAAAGAAGGAAAAAAATGTTTAAACATTTCTGCATTTGACTGTTTTCCTTGTCTCTCTATGAAAACATACTCCATGGGTATTCACTGGCATTGTCTCTGTGAAATGTTTCCAATGAGTATCCCATTACGAAAACACGCCTATTCAAATATATTGAAAATTTCACAACCATAAAAAGGAAAAATTTTTGATAAAAAATTCTGATATTTTTCATATTTCTGCTCAAAACATAGATTGTGGGTACTCGTTAGAACCTGTTCTAACGAATACCTACAATCTATGTTTTAGCAGAAATAAGAAAAATAATGTATACCCCTGTAAACCCCAGTTTTACTATATAAAAGTGGGGTTGAAGGGGCTCAACATCACGAAAACATGCCTATATAATTTTGACCCCCTTAAACCCCACTTTTATATAGTAAAACTGTGGTTTGCAGGGGTATAAGTTATTTTTCTTATTTCTGCTAAAACCATAGATTGTGGGTTGGCGGTTCTAACGAGTACCCACAATCTATGTTTTGAGCAGAAATATGAAAAATATCAGTTTTTTATCTGAAAATTTTAAATTTTTGGAGGAGAAATTTTCTGTATATTTGAATAGGTGTGTTTTCGTAATGAAATGATATAGGCGTGTTTTCGTAATGACAATGTTTACATGGAAAAAATAAGAAAGAACAATTTCTTGATACTCCTGTCAGCTAGCCACAGCTATGATACGCATACCTCTGTTTTATCTGAAAACATTTTAGATCTTAGCAAACACTGTAGATCCAGATCCGGCATTGTATAGCACCAACCTGCTTGTATATTGATGCAGGCATCAGCTGGCTGATTCATTAATCAGCCAACTGATGCCTGCATCAATATACATGCGATTTCTTTTTTTTTTTTTTTTTTTTTGGAACTTTGAAAATCATTTTTTTTCCTTTTATCGAAATTAAAATCTTGCCATTTGAAGTTAGTTTCCTGTACTAGTTAGTTGTTTTATTATTGCAAAGTTTTCAGTTTAGGTCAGTCTTTAAGCATTTTAAAGACATTTAAGTTTTGATGTATATCTCATACTTCATAATTCATAAATTTATTCTTCCAAGATTAAAAACAAATCAATGGCCGAAAGACCTTTCTCTTTTTTAAAGGGTCGGGTAAGGGGAAAGAAAATATAACTATTATTGGCCTAACGGGGTCAAGCCAGAGCATTTCCGACATATTTTCCCCTTAAATTGTCACCAATTTGCTTTTTTTTATCAAAGATCAAACAGCATTTTATTTTTTCCCTCGTATCTAAACGCTTATCACTGTGTGTAAAATTCTCAGAGACAACATTTTGTCATATTTTCTCATTTTTAGCAGAAAACAGGATTCGACATGACAAATTCTGTTTTCTTGGTAAAATAAGAAAAAAGTGTCAATTTGTCGTCTGCTGAATTAGCCCAGACAGTAGTATTATTTGTTTTTTGCAGAATAAACAAAAACAGTATTTTGTTTCTATTTATTTATTTATTTGTGGAAGGAGGGGAGACAACAACACAGCCATGACGGCAGAATAAGCTCGGTAATTGACTTGTTCATTTACTGGTCAGTGTGTCCGTAACTTTCTTTAGGTAATTTTGAAATTTTCCGGTCAGCTTTTATCTTAACAGAATACATGGTGTGTCAATGGTATCATGTAACTTGTTGCATTTCTATACATGTGAAACCTAATCTGAAACCGATAAACAAAAATTATTATAAATCACCGGAAATAATTGGTATTTACAGAGATTATTAATGTCAATTTAGGTCGGAAATGGTGACTATTGACTGTTTACTGGTGACCGGCAGTGAGATATTGAATATATAGGAAATCAAATGGGAGGAATTACTGTACCTATAGCGAGTCTTTTTGAGTAGAAATGCATTTTGTGTCTTTTTGTACACAGAAGTAGTATAATCAGGGTCTCTACACTGTGCTTGAGGAAATTTCAACATATACCTAGGCAATATAAACGTAGTCCAAATTGTTGGACATAGGCAAACAGTTTGGACCCAGATTAGACACAGAGCGCGGCGTCTGATCAGGTATCCATAATTTGCTAGCAGATTTCAGGACATCCTGCTGAACTGCTCACTTCCATACCCCACTCACCAATTTTCACCGACAGTGAATCAGCGAGGCCTTAAGTGCCGTGCGGCGACCATAAAACATATTGCCGATTATATTTGTATTTCCTTTGAGATCATTTAGCCCATTCTGGTTATTGTAAAGGCAGAATACCACTAAAGCCGGTGCTAGAGGTCAGCCTCGCAAACTGCACTGCTGTATATGAAGAGACTTAATAAAACAGTGTCTCCGGTTTTCGTTCGTGTTCTTTGTTACCAGAGGCAAACATTATTTGTTTTTATTTTTTATTGTACATGTACAGGTGATGATTTCTCTAATTTGTCAGAATAAGTATGCGTTTCTGTATATATATTCTATATTGAAAAGCTCGATGCTGATAGAAACTACTTTTTTTTCATAAATGTTAATTTACACACGGAGTGTGAAGGAAAACATCCAAAGATTTTCTCATATACAAAAAATACGAATAAATTCATGGTAGTTACTTATCTTATAATGTGCGTGTGTGTGTGCGTGTGTGCGTGCGTGCGTGTATGTGTGAGTTATTACAAAGCGGGGTAACCTCATAACCTAACAGGGAGCATACCAGACAAGGGAACAGCCGGCTGTCGCTGCTAAATTAGATTCGTTGAATCTGCTTGGAAGCGTTAAGTCTCACGAGGCGACGTAGCCTCACTAAACAAACTTATTTGCTTCAGTTTCTAATTATACATACAAGTGGGCTAGAAGGATGTATACAACTGGGCTAGAAGGGAACAAAACTGAGAAATATGCATGGGAAATGGAAGTCACAACTTACATTTATCAATAAGAGTGGAAGGTTTTACATTATTTGCGCCGCGCCATGCGAAAACGTATTTTCGGGCATATTCGGACATCGAAGCCGAGGCCCCGAGGTTATAAAATTGTTTTCGTGCTCAGCTCAGCAACTATTGTTGGCATTTTCATATTTATTAGCAGAGATAATTTCATGCTCAGCTGAGTTGAGCATGAAAAAAAGTTTTATAACCTCGGGTCCAGATCAGTATGCATATGCGGGCAGTCTGATCATGGTATTTCGTGTCCGCTAACAGAAGTATTGGATAATACACAATATATCAATGGAGAGCAAATGCCCGGATGTTACCTTGCTCGTTCCCAGGATGATTGGGATCTGCACATTTTGCGCATTTTCGAATGCACATTTTTGTTTGACGCTGCTCATGTATGAACAGAAAGTGGTAATGTATAAAAAAAAAATGATTGTATATGAAGTATAAATCTGTTGAAATATCTGTATGTATTTAGGAAAGCGCTGTGGCCCTAAAAGGGCAAAAAGGCTCATTGACTCCCATCCGGTGTGACGTATCGAAAGAAGAGGAGATCTTGTCGATGTTTGAGAGAATTAAACAAGAGCTAGGAGGCGTTGATGTCTGCATTAACAATGCTGGTCTTGGGTACGATGCACCTTTGTTATCTGGATCAACACAAGATTGGCGCCACATGTTGGACGTAAGCACGTGCGAAGTTTTGTTTTCCTTTTTTTAAAGGCACCATATTCCTCAAAAATAGACATTTTTTTATCCCAGAAAGGTTTGATAAATTGATATATATTGATAAATTGATATATGGTATTAATACAATCACATTACGAAAACACGCCTATTCAAATATATAGAAAATTTTACCTCCAAAAACTGAAAAAATTCAGGTAAAAAACTCTGATATGTTTCATATGTCTCCTCAAAACATAGATTGTGGGTACTCGTTAGAACCACCTGGTCGAGGCGGTTCTAACGAGTACCACAATCTATGTTTCTGAGCAAAAATAAGAAAAATAATTTATACCCCTGTAAACCCCAGTTTTACTATATAAAAGTGGGGCTTAAGGGGGTCAAAATTATATAGGCGTGTTTTTGTGATGATAAAATGTGGCACCTGACAGCCAGTAAAATTTCATTTAGTCTCTCGTTCCTGAACTGTATTAAAATGAAGTGATTTTTTTTATCGTATCTCTGAATTAATATTGCCAATCATTTCATTTTTTTTTTTTTTTTTTTGTTCACTTAAAAACGAGAGACTAACTGAAATTTTACAGGCTGTCAGATGCCACATTTTATGATCGTATTAATTCCATATATCAAATTATTAAACTTTTTTTTTATTGATAAAAAAATGTCTTTTTTGGAGGATTATGGAGCCTTTAAGCATTATAGTTCCTAGAGAGATCTATTTATTTAAACTTCTTAATACATTACTACTGAAGGATTTCACACAATAAAATTTCATTTACTCACAGCATTAACCTTTACATGTACCACTCACCGGGCTAATTCTACAGACGGCAAATCGATTATTTTCTTTCTTATAATTCTCAGAAAATAGGCTTTTACATTACTCAAATCAGCCCTTAAGGAGACAATTTGGATGAAGTGTCAAAGCCTACTTTCTTGAAAATAAAAAGTAAAATATTTCAAAATGTGGTTTGCTAAAGTTTTTATCCAGAGTGCTAAGCGTTAATGATACTTCACGAACAATCAAATTAAAGGTCGCATTTTCTCCTACGTTCTGCCCCTCCCCCGCCCCCTTTCCCCATCACCCCCACCCCCACACCAATACCCCGTCCCCCTCACCCCCCTATGCGCAAATTCTTTCTGCCACTGTTTGATTTACTGCAGTATTACGTTCGATCCAACGCATTCCTTTAACCTTTACCATTCTGTACGTATTCAATGACGACAAACAGGTGATATTTTCTTATTTAGCTTATATAGACTGCGTGTAAACTGAATCAGTTTGCATGAAATATCAAAGTCTATCTTTCAATCTTTCAAAAAAAGAAAAAAAAACAAAAAAAAACAAACAAACAGAAGACAATTTGACTGAAGCAGGCAGGTCAGTAGACTATAGAGTTTTGTTCTAGAAAATAAACAAAGTAATCTAGAGTACATTTTTTTTATTTGTCATTTGCTACCGTTATTGCTTTGAACTTTGGAGATATCGATACACTACACGCTGCATATAGTTTTGTTAGAGAGAGAGAGACACACACACACACACACACACACACACACACACACACACAGCTAGAGAGCTCAGCAGGCGCATGACGTTAATACATCGTCGAATTAACTAATATCCATGCAACGTAATGAAGTTGCAAAGATTTTAATTCGACATTCCATTTACTTCATGTGCCAGCTGAGATATATATATATATATATATATATATATATATATATATATATATATATAGAGAGAGAGAGAGAGAGAGAGAGAGAGAGAGAGAGAGAGAGAGAGAGAGAGAGAGATTATACTGAATCTTATCATTAGTGACGGTATTTGTGAAAGGTAAAATAGATTTGCTTCACTAATTAAACGGAGATAATTGACTGCACAAACCATTGATGGGGGTAATCTAATATATTATGCAACCGATGTAATCTTTCCACGCACAAAGAGAAAGTGAAGCTGGCTTTTTAAGGTCTTAAAAACAGATTTTGAACGATGTTCTCACGTATACCGTGTTCACTCTAAATATTCGACACCATGTACATCCTTTCTACTACCTGCTACTACTTTCTGATGCGTTTAACTTGCCGTATAAGTAGCAAACATTGAAGAGCCTGATCAGGCGACTTGTTCTGTGGAGTCTTCTCTAGAACTTTGCTGATTGCCCAGTCGTTTCTATCGTAACGTAAGTTTTATATGAGGGTCACTGATGATGTCCAACTGGCGAAACTAGCTGGTCCGGCCTAGAAAATTTAGACACCAGGGCCCAGTTGTTCAAAGCGTCGTTAGCTTAACGAGCTCGTTAAGGGTCATTTCGTTAACTATTTTAGCAGATTCAATATACAATATACTGATATTTTTTGCTGAAAAAATGTGAGTAGCTTTTGCACTGCAAAAGCTACTCACATTTTTTCAGCAAAAAATTTCAGCATATTTGCCTATCACTTGATGTAAATTTTAACGATTCGTTAACTAACAACATCGTTAGCTTTGAACAACTGGGCCCAGGAATTTTAGTTCTCTTTTGTGTGTGTGTGTGTGTGTGTGTGTGTGTGTGTGTGTCTGTTTGTATAGCTTTCAAGGGTAATTCCTTTCAACCTTTGTCTTACCTTTACTACAGATGGTGTTAGTGCTATGTAGCGGCCGTACTTAACTAAAGTGTAGTTTATATTTTCTAGTCCGTGTTTTGATTACTGAGCCCATTTTTAGATCGATTGTTTGCAATCGCAATAGTATACAAACGCCAAAATGTCCTCATGGGTGTGGTAGACGAAATCCAGTAAACGGTTATTTATAGCCGCGCTATTTTGACGCTGTGACGTCAGAGTGTCGTGTAATGAGGTTTATCTGTAAACCCTGGATTGGGACATTGGCAAACAGTGCAGACCCAGATCAGGCGCCACAGAAGTTCTGCGGCGTCTAATCAGTCTGGGGAGGCCTAATTGTCTGAAATGAACAAGTTTGGTCCAGAAAACATGAACACTTCAGGAATTTTGAGTTCTGTGCATGTGTGTTCATTGTTTTCAAGGGACATTCCTTTTAGAATGTATTTAATAACTACCAGATCACCTATTGGTACTCTAGTCAGTAGTGGTTGCTGCATATACATGGATTGACATTGAAATATTAAAGTAGCAGCCTTCGGTTTCAGGTGAACGTTCTTGGTTTGTGCATTTGTACTCGAGAGTCTGTGAAGTCGATGCAAGAAAGAGGAGTTGACGACGGTCATATATTTCAAATCAGCAGGTAATGTATGATTTTTCAGGACGTCAAACGTCTGCTAATCCAGTCCTTTGTCGTTAACCTTTTTATGCCTAACGTCCCATTAAAGGGGTATTTGAAAACAGTATAGACCCAGATAAAAGCGTCTGATCAGGGTCTACACTGTTTGCATTTAGCGTAGGAATTTTCTATAAAACGTGGTAACAAATAAAACTAACCAGACACTCCTTATATTGAAATGAACATGTCAAAAGAGTCACGGTAGAAGAGTCCACTCGGCATAAACAGGTTGATATAGTATATTCGGACACTTCATGTTTGCATGGTGCGTAGCCAAACTTTGTCAATCTATTTATTTGGCAAATGATAGATGATTCCATCATTAGATGAGTGGCTATGTTCATCAAGTTATGTATATATTTGTCTGAAATGTGCAAAAACATTTTAGATGTCTATGTGTTTACATAAATATATTGCATCCAGCGAAACAGAAAATATTTACATTGTTTTCTTATCGTTTTGAGTTGTTTATTCATTTATTTTTAACTATTGTTGTTTTTTTTTTTTTTTTGTTTGTTTTTTTTTTTTTTCTATTTATTTATTTATTTTATTTTATTTTGGATAGTTTTTTGTTTGTAAATAATAAAATGTTCAGTTTCATAACACAAACATCTTGTTTGGAGAATGAGATAAAATGTATGATGAAACGGGGAAATGGATACTTTGGAACTCATACCTTGTTCATGGGTATGCATGCATGCACATTGAATATTCTAAATAAACATTGTATAAATCAAGAAAAGATGCGTAAAACTCACTGGATATTGTTAGTAAGTGATATGTTGTACATGCCGGGTATTGTAAAATCTTGTTGCCTGTAAAAAAAAAAAAAAACAGCATGTTTTATATAGTTTTTCATTATCTACTGACAGTTATGTTTTAAAATATAAACAATGGTTGGCAAAAGAATAACATTTGATATATCAGTTAACAGTCTACTTTATGTCTTTTATTTTCCCTATTGGTGTATACTTGTTCTGGTCATAAGCATAACACTAATCAGCAGAAGACTTCAGTGTATTAACTTTGTTCAGTAATATAAAGGGAAATTATACATTCTCAGGGGAGGTAACAGTTTGAACATCGATTGTCCGTTTCTGAAGGTTTATTTTATAGGAAAGAATCTGCTTCCCATGAGAGCACATGTTGACTTCACATGTGACCAGTCAATCCGAAAACATGACTATATAGTTTTGACCCCCTTAAACCCCACTTTAATATAGTAAAACTGGGGTTTACAGGGGTATACATTATTTTTTCTTATTTTTGCTAAAAAACACAGATTGTGAGTACTCGTCAGAGCTGTTTTGAGCAGAAATATGAAAAAACTATCAGAGATTTTATTTGATAATTCTCAGCCAGTTTTGGAGTTGAAATTTTCTCTATATTTCAATAGGCGTGTTTTCGTAATGAATGCTATTCAATTGCTTGCGAGTATTTGATTAATATGATAATACAAAGGAAACAAATGTATAACACACTAATTTTTTTAAAGCTGCAACACCTGTAGTTTGTGTAAACTGCGTCATAACCCCTGTTACATGTACATGTAATTGTATACGCCCGGGAATCGGTCAACTTGTACTTCGACGATGTACTATATAGGAATAAGTTGACCTGTTCCGGTGGACCTACTGGCGTGTGTAAACAACCTCCCAGAGTGCTGATCAGCTGGATAAAATGTGAGTTTATTGATTTATTTTGTGATAACTAAGAATCGGAGAATGTCATATATTGAGATAAAAGTTCAAGATTGTTATAACATTTGTTTTACCGGAAAACTCCATAGATTTCTGAAGATATCGTTTTGGCGACCAAAATCATGCATTGAACAATAAGGATGCAGTTGTTGTGCATTTCATGACATTTTAGTTAGATGACATAAGTCGGTGTAAGACCATTTGCTGGCTATTGCACGCCTTTTAAATATGCTTATGTAAAAAGGAGATGATTCGTTTTTTCAGGTACAGGTTGACAATCTTCGATGCGTACCAGTTGACTTGCGGCGTACAATTTAACAAATGTAAATTATACAGGAGGTGCTCGAGTTTTCAAAGTCTTTGACATGTACTAAAGTTCTAAATAGGAATTAAATGATGAGTAAGGAAAATTAGGTTACAAATAAATAACCAAAGCTATTGATGATGTTAAAATGTTAAGAACAAGCGAATTTTTATGTTTTTTTTTTTTTTGTTTTTTTTTTTTTTTTTTTTTGAAAATGTACTCAATTGCACACTAAATTCCATTAGTTAAATTGTACACCACTAGTCAAATGGTATGCATAGAATTTTGTTTCTCTGTGTATGAGAAGCGAATCTCTTCGTTTAAGCAAAAGTGTGATAAACTGACTCATTTTAACATGGACTTGAATTTCAGTTGCTAATGTCCTGGAGTTAAGGTTTAAATTGCCTTCATGAATAGTTTGAATCACGATAAGGCATGTTCAAGCCATGAATTTTTACGACAAAAATAATATCTGTAGAAATCATCCGATTTTTTCTATGATCCTTGTGTCAGGATTATTTCTATTCATTGCCACAGCATATGACATTTTCCGATTTTCGACAAAAAGTAAAATAAAAATATGCAAATAAGATAAACGTAATAACCTTCGCTTCAGGTGTTTGTTTGCATACAGTCAACTTGTCTACCGGAACAGGCCAATTTATTGTTCAATAGTGCTCCGACCGCGAACAAGTTGACCAATTCCCAGGCGTGATGTAGTGGTGCGGGGGATGTTGTACGTTTTTAATATCCTCGATATCAAATACAGTCTGTTGCTGGCTAGCTTTAGTTTCATTTTGCATATTTTTTGTTGTATTATTAAGTTTTATTTTGTTCAATAACGGTTTTTTGGCCTGCGCTTGGCTTGCCAAGCCGAAGGCCAAAGTAGTCATATCAAAATTTCAACCCTTGCCAAAGCATTTACGAAAAAAAAAAACGGGTAATAGAGTAAAGTACCGCATCCCACTACGCTAAAAAAAAACAAACAAAAAAAAAAAAAAAAAAAAACACGTCCCTTAAAAATAAAAATACCTGTATATTTCGGTTTAACATAATAATTAGGTTTAAGTTTACCACAAACTTTGATAGATGTGCGATGTTAATCGTACGAACTGTTTGACTAAGAACTTCGAGCTCTAATAACGAGCTAATTCATAACTGCAAATTACTACGCTATTGAAAGAAAAACACGATTGTATACGGAGATAGCCGATCTAGACAGCCGATAGTACAAAGGAAAAGTAAGAGTATATGCGCCGATCTAGATAGCCGATAGTAGAGCGGAAAAGTACGAGTATATGCGTATTTAAAAAAACAAAAAAAAAAAAAAAATGTCAACCAATTTTGAAATTTGGAACCGTGTGCCTCAAATCTTTTGATAACTTTTGGGATTAGACCCATTTTCATACATGCATGAATAAGGTTTGTCTTTTACCATAACCGCTCTCTGGGAGTATTCAGCAGACGACATTTGATGACAATTTCCTACTTTTTTCAAGAAAATAAGTATTGTCAAGGCTCAAGTAGAAACTCGGGGCGGGGGGGAGGGATGGGGGTCGGGAGGGGGGGGGGGGGTAACTTGAGGGTAATTGTGGTACAGGTGTACGAGCCAGTATTTCAAAACCCACCCCATTCATATACCTGGCCTTTGAAAAAACAGACCCATTCATATACTTGATCATCCGAAATGCTGACCTATTCATATACAGCCCTTTGATTTTTTGTACTCATTTATTGCTGGTAGTTAGACAAATATCGCACTCAATA